>JARFIW010001107.1:600000-991809 GCA_036346225.1 Platerodrilus igneus
CAATATTCGTGCCAATAGAAATCTGGCGGATTGATTGCTACTAGCAACACTTTCATTTCAGTTAATTCCTCAAGAATTACTGGTTGAGGCAAAACTAACCAATTGGACCGTGCCACCAAATTCGGGAGTTGCATAACTTTGTAAGCGCGCACCGTGTGATACAAGATCGGCTGGGTTTTCAGCGCTAAAGACATTATATGAACTATTCGTATCGGAATGTTTTTGAATGCTCCCAACACGGTGAGAAACAAAAGTTGTCCATCGTGTAGGACAAGATTTTAAACACAACAGTGTGATAGTACAATCACTACAATAAACAACGTTTTTGTTTTCTATACGTAGAGATTCGCTTATGCGAGTAATTAATTCCGCAAACAGAACTGTGGGGCACAATTGTAGCCTGGGTGAGGTTATTGTTTTTAATGACGCTACCCTAGACTTGGATCACAAAAAGTTACAAGCAATTCTGCCATTATTGGAGATGGATTTTAAAACAAACATTGGCGCCGTTAGCTACAGTGCTGGCGTCGCAAAAGCAGCGAATTTCGTATGTAGCATTCCAGCTACAAGAAAGTTTATGATTTGTTCTAACTTCAGTCCCACCAAAAATGTAGTTGTCACAGCGATTGCATTATAATTCTTCCAATCACTAATAGGACCAAGGAACCCAATAGGAGCGTAGAACTATGCTTAAAAGAATTGATCGCTTAGTTATGCGATCTTGTTATGCGATTTTGTTATTAGGGTTGAACTAGACTCAGGGGTTTGCTAATTCGTTTCTTATGGGTTCTCTTCGAGGGTTCTTTAAGATAATGAAATCTACAACCATAACAAACTCGATTTCATCTTAATTTAATTTTAATTCAGTAACCAAAATTAGGACGGATTACACAAAGATAACAACAAATGCCGCCCAGTTAATGTTTCTCAACTAAACTAACACTAGAATTAAACTTAATATTGATTTCGGTAAGGTAACCAAAGCAGTTACTAAATGCGCTTTGTATTTATAGCCTAACAACTCCTATATCTAATTTCTACTAATGTATGATCGCAATGACAAGAAAGGATTCATTAACCCTGCGATTACAGAAAGTAGCCTTAAAAGTAAATAATATCTAAACTTCCCACCCCACTAATTTAACCGTTGGTACCAAACACGTGCCTTGCGGCCGAGGACGTTTTATTCGCCGAGGGCCTAGTAAACAGACACAAAAATCTCGTATACAAATGTACAATCCTCCAACACAGCTTACGTTGTGGTAACATACCAAAAGTACAATGACGTGTTAATTTGCGTGTCTACGTTCTAGACAAACACTCTACTTAATAAACAAATGATTCGTAACCAACGCAGATTCAAACTTATCAACTATAAAAAAGGTAGAAATACCTGCATTCGCGTTGCTTTGAAATTGCCGTTTACTTATTCCAAGTGGCGCTGCTTCCTTTATAAATCTCAACCCCTTGTTGGGAATCTACTAATTCTTGAACACGGCACTTTCACGAATACACATTAGAACTCAAAACTAAAAGTAGAACGCACTCTACTTTATCCGAAATCGTTACAACTAAACATTTTTCCCGCTACACTAGTGATCATTTTAACATCCTATCCTCTCAACACACTGGATGTAACTGCCCCGTACATGCGGACAGTTGACCAACCCTCCACATTAAAACCTCCAGCCCGGGCTCTGCGCTTAAACTGTAACGTATTATCTATAACAAAACAAGCCTGCAAATTTCAATGTTAGGACTTGAGGAAAAATAATATAAAGGAATAAAATATAATATCAAATAACTAGATTAAAATCCAGGGTTGGGCCTGGCTCAGGTTATAATTTGTAACGGGTATTTTTGTAGTTTGAACATTTTACGCTGTTTCCCAATTTATAAATACATTTCTACAAATTACTATTTCCATATTTAATATTTATTAACTCGTTGACGAATGCGTCGTGTTATAATGAATAGATTGCATCGGTCTTGTCTTGCCGTAAATATAAATTTTGTTCCTTATGTAGATATACAAGTCTAGATAAGAGACGATAAAAGTTGTAATAGCAACGAATTGCAGAAACAGATGAACAGTTGTCGTTTGTTCTTTGTTCCTATATATTAATTACGTTAAAAATACTATTTCTTCTTTGCTTTGAAAATAGTGAGAATTAATGCGGTAACAATTTTCAAATTGTTCAGGAACAAGCGCGGCACGATTTTAGTTGGTTTTCTTGTGAAGTAAAAGTTGTATTTTAACTGTAGAAAATGTAGTTCTAATTCCTTTTTGAAGGAAGTATGCTTTATAGGCGAACGTGTTTGATTGACCACAAGTGCGGTTAAGGCCATTGACTTAGTGATACGCGCTGCTTTACTAATTGTTTTTTTGTTGATTTGTCTTTTTATATTTGAATGTGTGTGCGATCTAGTTTTCGTGGTCCTTTTTATCAGAGTAGTGCATACTTTGGATTATCCAAATACTGTTTTAAGCTTGAGTGTTTCTAAAAGAAAAAAAAACAATGATGATACAGTTGTAGCAGGTTTAGTAGAAAAAAAAGGTTGCTTCTTATAAACATGTATCTCATTCACATGTAAAGACAGTTGATACTGTAGTTTCTGAATTTTCTAACCACAGAGAATCTAAAATAGATCATTGTTTGCGCGAATTTTGTTATTCAAAAGCATTAGATTTTTCTTTGTTACCATAGGTAGCAAATAAAACACCTCACGTTACTGTTAGTTTAATGCATTACATCGTGCCTGGAGAGCCCGTGATTCTAAATTTTTATTACCATTTTTCTTTCGATTTGTGTTACAAAATATTGCGAAATTATTGTCTCAGGAAATGGAATTAACAAGAAATTTATCAATGCTACATAGTTCCATCAGCATGATAATGTCTGCTGCTAACACTAGTGAAATACGTAGGTGTGATTAGTGTAAAGTGTAAAAAATTCCATCAACACCCTCACAGTCAAGGGTGAAGTGCTTCGTTAGTGCAGGACATCGTGAATCCCACACTTCAATTGCAAGGAAGCGTAGCTGAAGGACTTTTTGTAAGTTGAACTATTTCCTACTGGTTATTACTTTAAATATCTATCCGTTGCTTTACCATATCTTGGTTGTTCTGATACCTTTTACAATAGACTTGCATGCTATTTTAAAACATAGAAAAAAAAAAGAAAGAAAGAAAAGTCAATACTACTAAATTACTCATACCAATTGTGTCTTATCTATTTATCTTTTGTCAACATTTTATCTGATTTATGTTTAATTGGTGTGTGAGGAAACGTTTCTGCTACTCCCCAATATTACCTCACTTTGTACTAAACATTTTTCTGTATTGCTTTTACCGTTGTTATATTATATAGTTTATCTAAACAGTTTCTTTTTTTTACATTCTACAAAGTACTGAACAATCTATGCTCGATCAGCATGCTATACTTTTTCTTTATTTCAGGTTTGCAGGACTAATTTCTTTGGCGCCCAAACAGGGACTGCTACGAATTACGTAACACCTTTAGCACAGGCATGAAGCGGTAAAAATAACCTAAATAGATAAATTCTACTGTATCCGTATCGCATTTCACGTGACTTAATTTAATGTACTTTGAAATGAATGAGTTATAATCGGTGTCAAACATCCTCTCTATTACGAGATATCTACGTTAAGTGTAGTTATAAGTTTTGCCAAATAACAACGTGTCACGCGACCACGGTAATGAAAGGATCAGACGGTCATCTGAATTACACCGAAGGTTTGTTGGTGATGGGGTTAGCAATCCTGTTATTCGTCGGATCGAACGCGTTAATGAAACGAATTGTTCTACTTCCTAGAACCAGCGTATTAAATTATCAAAGTAACACTATATCTAACTGTATAGCTCGTATTTGGTCATCACATAGCAGATTGTACAACATATCCGCACAGACAAACCCTTGCATTTTTTTTTGCCCCAAAATATGTAGCGGTCCGCAGTTCCACATTATCTGGATTTATAACGGGATCTACATTCTGCAGCCGTATGCAGTTAGTGATGTCGTTTAAAATATATAAAGCAATTTTGAAGCAAAAGTTATTTAATCGTAGAGGTAATGTGGCATAAACATAATTCAGAGCGACACTGTTTTTGTTATTAATACCTGTTATGGGTAAAACGTTTTCCTTTCTAGGTAAAGATAAGGCTCCAATGACTAGTTCTGTGATTAGGTAGTCAAGCATGATGCGTATTTCTTGGAAGTTTCGAATATATTTACCAGACATAGTTAAAAATACTAAAGAAACTGGTTTATTTATAATTGAACTAGATTAGTGATGCCCGCAGAAACGTGATCAGTGGCATTTGAATGAAGCGTTGAGTGATGGATTTTTTACAATGATTATATTTAGACAGGCAGCTTGTACAAGAATGGCCTGGCCGTAGACAAGCGAGACTAGCCTTTCTTTGTTGGACCATATTGAGTCTATTTAGGAAATTCTTGCCAGTGATAAATCAAATGTGATTTGTTGCAGTACAAGCATGGTTTTGTGCGTGCCGACCTCTGAAAAGTACTACGCACACAATCGATTTACGAAAACCTTCACTGTTGGAAGCAGTTGATTCCAGTTTAAAGCTAAATTCAGGGACATGGCACTTCTTATTAATAAATGTTTTTAAATCGTTGAAAAATGAGTTATCATTGGTTTGTAGCATTTCCTTCGTTCACAACTAATGCCGTATGGGAGCTTTGAAATCATCAAATAAATTATCATGTATTCTCATTGATCGACGGAGTGTTCAAAAGACGATGAGGCTCGGAGATGTTGTGCAAAAGCATCCAGTAGCTTTCGGATAGCGTGATGCGAATCTTTTGTAATATTCGGAAATTCAAACAATGCCTTTTAATGAGATTTAGTAATTATACGTTTGTTTGCAAATCTTTCTTGAAGTAAATTTGGCGCAACTTCGTGATTAGAATCTGTAACTTCAAGGAATTTTAAAACTTCATATGCATTACCGGAAATTGCGGACATAAACTATTCCAGTTTTTAAATTTTGAGAATCGTAGGGCTAGCATCAATTAAGGCCTAGAATTTTCCACATAATCTCAAAAACTCGTCAGTCTGGCAACTAAAATTGGAGAGTGAAGCCGGTGGCAGTTTGACGAATGAATGAGATTGTGAACTATCAGCTGTATTTACCTGTCCTTTTGAAATTATTTTGGTTGGATCCAATTTTAATTTTGAAAACAATTAAGGTGTGCTCTCTTCTAAAAACTAGTGATCGAATTGATCTGCAAAATCATCATCTAAATTTCTTTCTAAAAATGTATTACAACTAATTTTTGGAACGCTCACAAATCGCAAATTGAAGTTTAATTCTGTCGATTTCTTCAGGAGAATCCGTAAAATCTGCAAGTTGTGTTTGTAAAATTGTTAAGTTACGCTTTTAATATGAGCGTTTGTTTTTAAGACATTTGAGCATTTCACTAACCGAGTCGTGTATTACAGACATATCTGTTTTTGCAAACTTTAGTCGCTCGCGGAATTCCTTACACTATGAAACCAAATAAGACCGTCGGCAAGTAATAGTTTCACTGCACTACAAAAAAGATCGTCTTCAAGGACTTTTCAAGATTGCTCCAACTCGCTAACTCTATCAGGACCGTCAGAGAATTTTACAGACCACGAACCTATAGGCGGGGGGTACATATGTCACGGTATGAATGAGTTCATTATCTTGCGTAGGTGGTACTAAAATAGTTATATCCAAATTAGTGGGCTCTGAAGCCTTGTTTACTTTATCGTATAGGTCTATTTCTAAGGTTTTATTCGTATACTGAACAGCTTCCTCAGTATTTACTGGAGGGGTTTTCATACGCTTAACATGACCAAAAAGATGAATCAGTTTCGAACATACTCTCGTACAAGTTGAATCAGAGGTAACCCCATCAAATTCTGACTACACATTCATACCGAGTCAATCAAAGCATTAATCTATTTGCACTCCATCGGCAAATTTACTGCATAACTAGAGAGATCAATTGACAAACAGGTTTGTCAACTTCGCTAAATAAAAACTTTCCCAAAATTTTTTTCTTTTCAACTATAGGTATCTCGCTTACTACACCTTGAATTTTGAGTTCATACTCCAGCTCTTCCTCTTGCGAGCAAACGATTTGAAACTTCTCAGACATGGTCACAACAGTAATAAGTTAAACAACTGACACATTTACTATTTAGTCAAAGCGTATGCAATTTCAAAACAAATAACTTCAATAATACTTATTTTTTTCTTTAACAGGTACCAACCAATGTAAGATAAGTATCAGAAAACGTTTCCAAAGAATTTATGTTTATCAAAGTATTTTAGCAAAAATAATTTAAAGTCGCAAATGGGTTTTGGGCAGAAATAAATTGGGCCAAAATAATTTTAAGTTGAAAAATAGAATGGATCTGAATTCAAAGTCGCAATTAGATTTTGGACAGAAATAATTTAGGCCAAAATAGTTCAATGTTAAGAGTAGATCAAATATGTGCAAGAAACCGTTTAACGAAACTGGTCGTGCTCAAAATAAAATCGACGCAAAACAAAATTTAAATAAAACAAAATCGAGCTCCCTATGTTGAGGGCGCTAGTGTAACGAAATTTTTTCTGAGCTGTATGCCACGTTCGGCGCCAGTGAAACCAAATTTCTTCTGATCTGTATCCTCACGTTGACGGTGCCGGTGTAACGTTTTCATATTGCTTTTCCAAACTCCCCCACGTTGTTGGTGCTAAGTGTAATATATTTTTTATTGTAATCGCTACTGTACGGAGGCTTCCTGAATATGACGATAGCCCAGGATAAGCTCGTTAGTAAGTGGCTAAGAAAATAAGAAAACTCCTATTTAGGTAAACGGCTAACTTTAAACATTACTTCATTGCTCTGTCATAAGACGGGGTTGTTGGCCAATTTCATTTCATCACTAGAAACACTAAATGGGAGGCTGCCACGATGTTAACGTTATAACAAAGCGAAAGCAAAGGTTCTGGGGAAAATGCAAAAACACCTTGACTCTTAAACGGACCTCAACAACAAAGCAGACGGTTTTTTAACCCTATATACTCTATCCCTGAAAAGAGAACATATAATTAATTAAATCAAGATCGCCGTTTGTGATTCTCCATGTATATACAAATAAATAGAAAATATCACTTTACTGGAATGTAAATAATCCACCAAAACTCTAATTTTGAAATATTAACTTTAGAGTCATAGGCCACTCTAAAATAAGCAAACTCTTTTAAAATAAATATTTAACTCTATTTGAAAATTTCATTAATTAAGGTATTCACAAAAAAGTGATAACTGTGTAATGAAAATGATCATAACTAGTTTTGTTACACAAAACTATTTGGGAATTTTAACGTTACAAAATTGTTTCATTCCATTCGATATTATTGGCTTCACATTTGCGACGTTAGCAGGCTAAGAAACCTATTTTATTTTTAATCAAAAAACCGCACCACTAAAGGTTAGGTTCTTGTTAAAATAAATTTTAATTTGGCCTTCACATAGGCTCAAGAAATTTTATACTTTCAGTTTACCACAAAATTGAAAATTAACAGTTCTTTTACTCTATAGAAATTGGCATACAATGTTAGAAAGAAGGTACTAAAATGTTTAACTCCAAGAAACGAAATGTAAACACATGACCTCCAATAACCTAAAAGTTAATAAATCGCTGAACCTTTTTATACATTCAATATAGAGCAAATTGGGCATACTCAGAAGTGGGCGACTGGCAACACCTGTTGCTGTCTCGGATCGGTTGACCTTAGGAACAACGCTAATCGCCAACAAGGTGTTCACCCTTTTAACGTTATCTCACGACAACGAGCGGTAATGTTCCATTGATTCCAACTAAAATAGCGCTCTGTTATGACATTTTAATTGGCAAAATTTATTAATTGTGTTTGGAGTTAAATCCAACGCGAAAAACTTAGTGAATACTATAAGAGGTAGTAGGGTAGTTAAATCCTGAACTCTTGCACTGAAACACCACTGATAAGTAATTTATCTATACTAACCACTGAAACCCTGCGATGGCCATCTATCTATTGGCAATCATGCAAGAAGATTTGGCCTTACAGTGTTTCCACGCGAATTTTCTACCAGAATCTGTCCTACTCCTTCAACAAGTCGCGTTGAAATGTCCAAATTAGACAGTTGGTATAAGACCGTGGTCCAGAAAAGGCATCCGAGCCGCAGCAGGTGCGATTTACACGACTCTAAATGACCTATGCTTTTACTAGCAACCTGGATAAACCTAGCAAATTTCGTTTAAAAGCAAGTTAGAGTATCACGTAAAACTTGATATTTGTAAAGTGTATTCTATTTATAAGTACAATGACGTATTTTCTACAATTTTTGATAATAAAGCTTGCTATTCTAAATTAAATACCGGATGATGCAAAACTACATATTTTAAAAATTGATTTATGTTGCAATATACAAGAATAATCTAGAAAGGTTCAATCAAGATTTTAAGTAGCAGCTGAGTTCAATCATACGATTTAATTATTAACATCATAGAGCAATATATTTTGTATGAGCCCTAATGGCTTTCAGATTTGAATACTTTACAGATGGTTATTAAACTTTTAAAATTCTTGAAGTTGACAATAAAAACATCAATTAATTATTTGCATTGGTTTTTCATTTGGTATTAAGTTGGTAAGGAAGATAATTAGTTAAACAGATGCATGACGAAATAATTTGACTTACTTTCAGCTCAATATTTGTTGGAACAAACAAATTAGTTGTATAAAATCGATCTTTTTAAGAGAACCATCTGTCTACATTACATAATACTTTCTACACAAGGGAAATATTTAAACTTTTAACAATATAATTCGTCAAAGAAGTAATAATTGATTCTGTATGAAATTTCTATACATTAAAAATTTATTTTTGTATTAAAAGTTTTATCCAAATATTGAACGTTACGATGTGCTAAATCTGCGTCAGCGTATTTAAAACAATTCGGACAATAAATCAAATGTTAGTAAACATAAAATAAATCACGCTTACTTTATTAATAGAATTAAGGGGAAAAAGTTATAACATCATTAGACTATATTTATGGGTGATCGGATCCACATTCTTAGTATGGGATAATGTTTACTACCCGCGACTTCTGGTTTTCATTTAAATATCAAACCTAAATTTGAGATTACACGTATATTATTTAACGCCATTGCACTTGTAGCAGCTGCTTCGTTATTAACTAATCAAATAGTTATCATACATACTTAGCGCTACAAATAGATCGCCTTAATGATAATTAAAGGTAAACTCTTACCAACCATAAATGAAGAGATCTAATTTGACACTAAGAATGACTAAGACATTTTTATGGTGGCATTCTTAAATGCCTCTCTCCGGAGATGGGAACGTTTTCTCGATATTTGAAAAAAACGCGCATATGCCCATATATTTTCGTAGAGAGCTAACGTTAACTTAGAATGCAAACGCGTAAGGACACCGCTTCAACAGTGTTTCAAACGACACACAAATGTGAACAATAATTAATTTTGGCGCCTGCAAATTACACAAATTGAAAACTAATAACCTTTGTTGGCTAATAATTGGACCTTAAAACACATGAAGTACTGTATACGATAATTAAATCGAAATTACTGCAATATTGAGAGTGCGTCAAACTGCAACCAATCTTTGCAAAAGCCTTGACAAATTTTCAAATTGAATTACAATAAGCCCGTAAGAAATTTAATTTTTCTGTAGGGCATTGACACTTTATTCTTATTTAAAACATCTTAAATTGCGGAGATGCACTTAGACCCGCAATTTTGAGTAGCATCAAATGCTACTGCTATCCCATCTCACACAGATCTATTTGCTATTTAAAATAAGCTTGTAGGCATATCTAGTTTGCCGTCATTCACCATTCTGATTTACATAGGTATTTCTAGTAATGGCTTGAGTTTTCGCACTTCTCCACAGCTTTCAACTTAAATTGGTTTAGGCTCTATGCGCCTAGCGGTTCTGCGTGGGGCCGCGTCTACTCCCCTTAATCCCGGGAGTGCTCCCACGTTTTTTGTTATTCTTATAGTTGTGGTACTTCCAAAAATTTATGAAAGTCTATTTAATACTAATATTTCTCCTAAAAAATTTTCTGAGTTAGCTGTCCTGACAATGACTAAACCGTTCTTTGCCCAATTCGAAACTTATTAACTTGTTATTTGACAGAGACATTATCCCTCAAGTTTTGTTAAATGCTCGCACACGTGGACGTGAAATCAAACTTTTGCTATCAGTACTCTATTCAAGCATGTTTTAATGCACCGTACACCTGCTTAACATGTTGTAAGTTTGCTTTGACAAACTCTGTTCGCGGGGGAAAATATTGTCGCTAAATTTTGGGGTATCAGTAGGTTTCTAATTTTAAACGGTTAATGTTTCAAGATGCTTTCCCAACAAAAATTCTCATAGACGTTTTCCACCACAATTATTCAAGTCGATATGTGATACATCATTGCATTATTGAATAGGAAAGTGAAAGCACCAAGCAAGGTATAGCCATTAACGCTTCCGCTAGGACCCTTTCTCAGTTGTTAAATGATCATTTCTTCGCGTGAACCAGATTTCTCTTAGATCATGACTTACAGTAATTGGTATTGCCGCACTATATTGCACAGACTCTACAAAAAGGGGACAATAAGTTACGTTCCAAATTAACAATGTAAATTAATTATAACTCTGCTTATCTTCTAAATCAATGCATACTAGCAAGCTGGGTATCGAATACGATATGTCTCAGCGTTCGGCATGAGTGTGATAACCGCCTTAGTCAACATCCTTGCAGTAAAGCAGGTTGGTTATCTACAAAAAACAGGAACACAAGATAGAGGTACGATAATGGACTTGGAATAAGAATGGGCATGTAAATAGTCCATTACATAGTCTAATGCATTACTCCATACCAGTAGTTAAAGATAGAGAGTCACGCTAAGGATCAATATTGCGGCAGGTTTCTCCAATTTCTACTCCTTTCTGTTCGCCCTTCTGATTGGTGGGGTACACGACATAGATCTATTACGAACTGTAGAAAATTATATTAAACATTCTTTTCCCACGGCATAGAAAACTGTTGCTACAAAAACACATAGGTAATTCACATAAGCCTAATTTCTAAAATTAATTACATGAATGTGTGTAATAAACCTAAATTAATTACTAAAAAATCCTTTAAATAGTATTTACCCATAATAATTTGTGGAGCACTTTTTAACCTTTAACAATTGCGAAAAAGCTCCAAAAAGCATAGCATAAAAAAGTACAAGAGTTATTATACACGAAAAACTTATATCCTAGATAATGTCTTTAGGTACCTACTGGTTTTTAAACCGTAGTGATCTTTGCAATAACAAGAAACCGATTAAGTAGCTACCCGATTATAGGGCTACATGATATATACGCTCAAGAGTTTTGTTTGCCGCTACAGCGGCCGTAGAAAGTTAGTCGGTGAGTATTAGACTTAATTCGTAAAGCTAACACTTAATTTGCACTATAAAAACTTAAACTCAAAATTAATTTTTTCACGTTGAATATAAATGCATACACATTTTCTAAAAATGCTTTTAAGATATTCTTTTAAACAAATTAAAGCACTGGCTTACTAGTAAAGGTAAAAGCAAAATTTATTGCAGCAATAGAAACTTTAGGTTAATCAATTAGCCAGTAATGCTGCATTAACGATAGATTTTTTATTCCTACCCTACCAGAATTTAAAACTAAAAAGCAGGCTAGGCTCCTTTCATTTACACATAATTCCTACCCTTGATCAGAAATTTATACGATTCGACAGCAACTAGATAAGATACACTCTCCAATATATTTTTAAGCAGTCAAATACATAAGCAAGTTATGATTTGCAACGTCAATTAGATTCTGTAAAGCTTCAAAAATATTTTCAAAGAGAAAGATAAATACGTAACCGATTATGATTTGAAATATTAATTAGATAAAATAAAAATCCAAGTTAATTTCTAAAGAGAAAGTTATATACCTAACGATTTATGATTTAACCTAACAATTGAATAAGTTAAAATCTCCAAGGTGATATCAAAGAGAAAATAGATAACTATCCATTTACGGATTAGCCTAACAATTAGATAAAATAATATCTCAAAGCCAGTTTCAAAAGAAAGATAATAGATAACAACTTATGGTTCGGAGGCTCCAATCTTGGCAAGGCACACCGCCTCTCCTATATACAGATAAAATAAAAGGGCTACCAAAAAAGTAAGATGATCGCGTAAGATCCTGAAAATGAATTCTTTCATGCCCTTAGAAATAGAGGTTCTCTGAAGTGACACCAGATCACGACAACGGCATGAGAGACCAGGTAGGAATGAGGATGCAAGCTGCGCTAATTAAGAGAAGGTACACCCAAAACGAAAGGCACTGTCAAGAGCTTTAGCTTAAAGCCAAGCGGAAAGTACTGGCGATACAATGCCAAACGTAGGTCCCCACACCCACGGCCCAATGTCGTAAGATAACGACCATGTTAGTTATGCAGAGAAAGAAATACAAAAAAGATAGAAAAGATAAAAGTGGGTAATGAGATATTTTAAACTCCATGGCAACCTGGTAAAAGTTGGATAGTAAGTCACTACTCAACAACCAAAATGTAACCAGCAGCTCGGAATGGGGGAGAACCACTCTTATGTAATGGACGATTGTCTCGGGACAAAGATAGGTCCACCGGAGGAAAACTAAAGCTGAAATAGAGATAAGAGCATACGCAAAAGTAGAGTTTTAGGATAGGCATACTAGAAAAAGAATAGATAGTAAATAATGTCCTAATTGAAACAGATCGGTCAGAGGGACCACCTGCAGCGCCAGAGACAAAACTAATGCATTATACTAACTACTACGTGGTTAATCAAAAATAACTTGGCTTCTGTTGAGACCTAGATACATCAACTGCCTACTGATCGCATCCACTGCGATAAGAAAAGCAGACAAAAGCTTAAACAAGCAACTTAAATGTACCCTCGCGGTAATTCTAAAAACAATAGCAACTACAATCATATAAAAATAATTAAGCTGCAGGCAGTTATTCAAAGATAGAATTATAAAAATTTCAACGTTCCGAAAAACAAAAAAAAATAACAATAAAGATACAAAAGGCGACAGCTACACATCAACACGAAATCTACAAATCTCCTTATGATGCAAAAACACAGTTGACAAATGGAGTTGTAGAAAATGAATGAGATATTTTAGGGAAAAAACACAGGAAATTACAGAGGCATAGTTCTTGACGACTATGTGTGTTATGAAGCAAAGCACCAATCTGACATCAGCTAGTACAGGCCTTAGAGATTCGTTGAGTTGTGCAAAGATAAGATATGTCAACCACGACAAACAAATGCAGTGTATTGTGTAACAATATGAATAATAGGAAATAAAAGACGTAAATTTAAGAAAAAAATGAAATTATTTAAGTCTAGGGACAAATAATTTTTTTTAAAATTAGGCACAGGATAACTATGAAAATTTGAGATGAATAAGGTATCGGGGAAACTAGAAGATTTTCAAGTGTTTAAAGTTCTATGGTAAAATATATTTAAACACGGCAATATAAAGCCAACAAATGGAAATTCACTTTAGATAACGGCAGATAACACAAATATGTTCAGGTAAAGGTAGAAGCAAAGATACTACTGATTTTTAATATTTAGGTATAAAAGTAAAAGGTGTTACATCCTAATATGCCATCATTTTGAGATTTGCCATCGCCACCCTATAATTCGTATATTAATGGAGAAACTACACGATATACTTAAATAAAATAAATATTGGAGTTAATTTTGCACAAAAGTTTTAGTCGGATCAGATACGACTTGGATTGGTTTCATATTCAATTTCAGAATCCCAAAGATAGTTTCAACTGACTTTACAAGTATGTAATTTATTATAGTTAATATACTATGCAAGATAGAATAAATCACTCATAAATACAATTCAAAATTTAAACAAGTGTTATAGGTACCATCACCTATTCTTTCAAAATAAATGCAAGAATTGTTTTTTTTTTCATAAAAAAGGAACAGCCAACACCTGTTTAAAAATGAGTGATTTATAAGAGCAGTTACAGTACTAAAAGTAAATTAGACATAAACTTTTTCAAGTTAAAATACAAAAATATTTAAATTTAGGTTATGTTATTATTTGCGGCAGATTATAATTAGTTTTTCCTTTTATGATAATGGTGTTACTTTTCAATATTTGTAGATATGTAGAAGCTTAAATAAAAGTCATAAAAACACGTAAACTTTTATTAAAATATTTTATAGTCCAATGACTTGCTTCCACACACATCAGTTATAATGCAATTTTTTACGCAGTTTTCTTAAGAAAACAAAAACATTAATGATTAAATATACTACATAGGGTTTTTTTTCTATATAAGATAGATGAGTCAATGTACAATTGCCTTTGCTAGATGGAAAGTAATAAGTTTATACTGCTTAATCTAAACAACAGAAGTGTTTACCATTTTGAAATTAGTATGGACAACTGCCGCTTTATAAATCCTCTGTGATGTAATACTGAAATACAATTTTCAAGCTAAACTGATTTTTTAAAAAAAATTATTTCTAAATTTGCAAAGAGCTGTACTTGATTAATAAAGATCTTAATTAGATAATAATTAGGATATCATAAATTTTAAAACCACGAAATTGGTGCCATTTATTACTATAAAGTATATGTATTATTTTCTCGCTTGCCTGCAAAGAGGGCGCAATTTTTTGCACAGAATCTACAAAAGGAACCAATCTAATTTTCGTTCCAAATATACAATATAAATTAATAATAACTCTACGGTATTGGCAAACTAGGTATCGATTACGATATGTCTCAGAGTTCGACGTGGGCGCGGTTGCAGATTTAGTCCATATCTTGAAATAGATCTAGATGGTTGTCTACAACAAAAACGGGAACAAAAGATACAAGTGTGGTAAGGGACTTGGTATAGGAATTGACAGGCAATACTTTACTACGTAGTGTGTAATGTACTATTCCTTACCAATGTTAAAGATAAGAGAGTAACGTTAACCATCAACATCACGGCTGACTTCTCCGAGTGAAAAATCACCACTCCTCTTCGTTTGCTGTCCTGATTGGTCGGGAAAACGACATACATCTATTACCAACTGCGGGAAATTATGTTTAATATTCCTGTCCCACGGTATAAAAAATTACCATGAATACACAAAGGTAATTCACAGAAGCCTAATTTCTGAAACTAGATTACACAAACATGTGTAATATACCTAAATTGGTTATACAAAATATTCTAAAATAATTTTTTACTAAAAATTAATTTGTGGAGCCCATTTTAACGCGAAACATGATATTCCCACAATTTTGATACAATGTGTGCTTTATCCGTGTCTCCTTATCGCTGGATAGTAGATAGATCTTTCCGATTTCGACATCTTCGTAAATCGTATTGTAGGTTTAAATATTAAAACGTTTTAAAACTGTTCAAATTTTATGTTTTAAGGTGTACTATGGTTTTACTAAGTACAACATACATATATTTTGAACCCTTTAAATCTTCTATTGCTTTTAACATCTTAGCCTTTAAAAATTATTGATTTATAATTAATTATACCATTTCGAATGGACTTGCACCTTGCCGAAGTTCTAGATTACTAGCACAGGTGAAATGGCTTGCGTGTTCTAATGAGCTAAAGAGCCAGCCTACGGGTTCAACTAAAGTAGTAGGGTCGTTAGTGAAGAACCAGACAAAGACAGATCCCCGAAAAGGGCAGCCGTTTTTTCGATACTTAAATTGGCAGAGACTATAGGGGTCGGTATGGCAGTGTAAGACCGCGATGTGGAAAGCAACGGGAAACCACCACTTTACCTTCCCAAGTACACAGCGTACTTAAATTGTAATAAACACGATGGCATTCTCAGTGGTAAAAGATTCCAGAGTTAAAATAGTCCCCCATTCGGATCTCCGGGAAAAACTACTTTGGAGTATGCGATCGGAAAGTTCAAAATAAGAGTCGGAAACATTTTGCGAGCCGGAGCGTGGATTGTTAGAAGTATAAAGCAAGTATATAAGCTAGAGAACCTAAAATTGGAATGAATAGGTTAGCACTAGACATAGCAGGGATCAGCGAACTTCGGTGATCAGAGGCGGGGGATTTTTGGAGTGGAGACTTCGGGCTATTTTATACAGAAGCAGAAGAAGGAAATTTGGGTTTGGGGATAGTTATGCGAAAAAAAAATAAAATACTGTGTAGAAAATTACTTACAAAAGAACGAAAGAGTACTCATGGTTATATTAGAATCTAAACCGGTAAACACAGTAATAATACAAGTATACATGCCCACCTCTATCTACAGTGACGAAGAGATAGAAGCGACATACAAAGACATCGAAGACATATTGGGATACGTAAAAGGACATGAAAATTTAATAAAGCAGTGGTGGGTGAGGGTAGGGAAAGAGAGGAAATAGGTTTATTTGGTTTAGGCATAAGAAACGACAGGGGAAATAAGCTGATAGAATTTTGCAATAAGAATAATTTAATAATCACAATTATTTCAACATTATGCTAGAAGACGATGTACGTGGAAAATGGTAGGAAGATATCAAATAGATTACATCCTTGTTAGACAACGATTTAGAAATCAAGTAAAAAACTATAGAAGCTACCCAGAAGCAGATATAGACACTAACCACAACATTATAATGTTGAAGGCCGCACTTAGATTTAAAAATTTGAAAAAAATAAACGAAAGAAGGCAGTTTGACTTTGAAAAACTAAAAGATAAATACATTCAAGAAAAATTCAAAAAGTCAAATGAATTGCTGAAAGATATCGGAAAATATGTGATACTAAGGAAGTAGAAACAGAATGAATAACATTAAATCCAGCCTAGACATGGCGGCCAGAGATATTCTGGGGTATACACAAAAAGAAAATAAGAAGCCATGAATAACAAAGAATATTCTGAATTTAATAGAAGAAAGACAAAAATACAAAACTAAGTCAGACAAAACAGGAAAACAGAGATGCAAAGCCATAAAATGGAAAATTATTCACAAATGCAGGAAAGCTAAAGAACAATGGATTGATAAAAAGAGCAAAAAGGCAGAAATTAAGATGGAAGTAGGAAAGACAGATGAAGCAAAAATATAAAGGACGCGGGAAGAAACGTCATTATGGAGAATTTAGAGAAAATGGGTATATGGCAAGAATATATAAGAATTTATATGCAGGAGAGGAACCAACAGCAGTAGAACAGAATCAAACATTGAAAAGGATGACTTGGGATATTTTATACTCAGAGATGAGTTTGATTAACATTAAAGGGCCTGAAAAATGGTAAGCCACTGAGTACAGATAAGGTGCAAGCAGAAACTCTAAAAGCCGCTGGACAAGCAGTAACAGAACGTCTTCTCCAACTTATAAGCAATATGTATGAAACAGGCGAGATACCTAAAGATTTTTGAACAGTATGTTTGACAGCACACGTGTCAAAAATATTAACTAGAATTGTACAAAGTCGAATGGAAAACGAGCTAAAGAGAAGAACAATTTGTGTTTAGGTCAAACAGGGAAACTAGGCAGGCTATTTTAGCTCCGAGAGTGATAATAGAGAAAACAATAGAAAAAGGGGAAAGCGTGTATATAAAGTTTGTAGATCTGGAAAAAGCATTCGACAATGTAAAATAAAAAAAAAGGTTCGAAATACTCAAAAAGATTGGAATGAGTTATAGGAATAGACGCATAGTACGCAGCTTATACAAGGAGCAAACGGCAGTAATAGAATTAGAGCAGGAACGTAGAGAAGTAAACATTAGGAAAGGGGCGAGACAGGAATGTGCCCTATCCTATTAATTTTTAACTTGTACATGGAAGAGGCAATGAATACCGTCAAATTCAGAAAGACATTTGGAATAACTCTGCAGGGACAAAAAATTGATATGCTTAGATTTGCAGATGATATAGCGGTATTAGCATCTAGCAAGGAAGAGTTTGAAGCTGCGCCCAATAAAATAGAAACAGTTCAAACAGAGAGATACGTTATGAGAATTAACAAAAATAAAACTAAAATACTAGTATGCAAAGGAGGGGAAAATAAATTAAAAACTAGAATACAAATAGGTAACAAGAACTTAGAAGAAGTTCAGGATTTCTGGTACCTAGGAAGCCAAATAACGCAAGATGGCAAAAGCGCAAAAGATATAAAACAAAGATTAGCGCAAGGTCGTGCTACATTTAACAAGCAAAAGCAACTACTGTTTCAAAAAAAACAAACAGAACTAAGGAAAAGATTGCTTAAAACATATGTGTGGAGCACAGCACTGTACGGATGTGAAGCCTGGACAGTAGAATAAGCGGACAAGAAAAAGGTAGAAGCCTTGGAAATGAGGTGCTACATACGTAAGATGCAGAGTCCATGGCCGGACAAAGTTAAGAACGAAGAGGTATTAAAAATGCTAGGGGAAGAAAGAAATATGTGGAAAACGGTAAAAAATAGGAGAGTTAGGATGATAGGCCACATACTACGGCATGCAACAAATGTGCGGAATATATTAGAAGAAAGTAACTGTACTTTAACATGATTATTATAAGCAACTACAAGTATTGGTTAGGCAATATTCTCAAATAATGTTAATTGTGTGAAAGACTTTAATAAAAAAACAATTAATTCGGCAAATGTCTAAGTGTTGCGGGATTTTGGCAACCACAGGCTGCTTAACCCCCTTCACTGAATCTCGCTGAAATGGGACATAAAATTAGAATACAATAGAAGGGGAACCGAACTGTACATAGGCTGTGTGAGGATTTCAGGGGACTGTGTAGGCTAGCTCAGAATATAAATAAGTGCAGGTACGTGTCCAACCAGTTTTGAGACGGAAAACCTACTGACGAAAAAATCAGCGCTAATAAATCTATTGAGTATTATTAATAACTACAGGTGTTGGTTGTGAAATATCGGCAACTAATGTTGACTGTGCGAAAAGATATATTGAAAAAAATATTAAATCGGCAAATGTTCAAGTGCTAGGGGAACTTGGTACCCACAGGCTGCTTACCCTCCTTCACAACCACTGAATGTCTGAGAAATAGGGTATATAATTGAATAACAATGGAATGGGACCTAACTGCATCTAACAAGAAAGAAACATAGAAACAAGAAGAAAGTTTTTGAAACCGTATGTGTGAAGCACAGCACAGTATGCCTATGAAATACGGGTAGTAGGAAAAGTAGACAGAAAAACGGTAGCAGCCCTTTGAAATGTTGTGCTTCAGGGATATGGACAGACAAAGTTAATAACAAATAGGTTATAGAAATAGTAGGGGAACAAGGATATCTGTGGAAAAAAATAGGACAAATAGATGGGCAGAACACGTTCTAAGGCATTTTTGGGGATTAGTATGGGATATATTACAGGCAGAGATAAGGAAAAGGAGGTAGATGTAGACCTAGATCAGATAGTGATACAAATTTCAGGGAAATGTGTAGGTTAGTTCAGAATATGAAGCAATGAGAGATTATGCGTCCAGTTCCAGTACTGAAGACCTAATGATGATGATGAATTAATTATAATTAATTAGGCAAGCCCTTTCCAGAGGAGAATCGTTTTGTGTTAAATGCAAGATGCGCTTGTGAAAGAAAGTACTACGTGTTTGATTTCTTTTGCCTATCATACCACGTCAAAAATAGTCTGACTAAATTAATGTTTCTACATAGAATAAGCGCTTTCCAAATTTAATCTGCAGCACCGCTTTCGTTAACTGTTTAATACAAAGTGGTTAGTAGTTTAGACATTTGTTCTTTACGAGCTAATTGCAAAAATGTAGTTCTTCTGTTGGTGATTAAGGGGTTCTACAAAGCTATTTGCTTTACTATACTTGTTTATAGTTTCTACTTGTACAAAATTAAAATTTTAATTAGCACTTTGATATGCACTTTTAGTTTAATATATATAAAGATGCTTTATTATTCAACGATCCACAAAACGCGACTTTTCACTAGTGATTTTCTATTAGGTTACAGAAAGGAAATAGTGTTACTTGAACGAAATTCACAAAAGCACGCCCATTATTTTATTCTCTACTTTCTCACGTACACCATAGATTGAACTGAAGTCAATATGTATGGAAATCAAGCGACCGAATCTTGTGAAGTTGGTGTGCACATTTAACTTGTATGTTCCTTCTCTCAACTTTCGTAGCTATTTTCATTCCGTTTCGCACGCCTCCCTTCTTCTCAAAGTGTCTTAGTGTATTTAATCAAACTACTTGTCTATTGTTGAACACGTGTAAAATATTTGGTATTAATTTGATTTAATTTGCGTTGATAAACGTTCCTTTACTAGCTATAATACTATTATAAAAGGACACATACTAACCGTTCAAAAACGAGTGCCCGTTTGGAGGAATTTTTTTTTAGAAATGATCATTAGCTTTTAATCCAACAAATAAACTTGGTTCCTACTTTTAACCACTTTTTTAGTTATTAAAAATACTGCAACAAATTACACACCGTTTCAATTGCTTTCAGATTGCACTTTATATATCAGAACGTTGTAAAATTTTTCGAAGTCCTTCTTTTCCAAAATGTTTGAGCCTGAAATTTCTGTCACCTACAATTAACAGAACTTTCGAACATCCTTTAAAGCGATAGAAAATATTTTCTACCTTTTCCACAGTTTGAACTTCCGATGAACGTTGAACAACCGTAATAAGTTCGTCGATTTATTCAGTTGACTTTGTCACAAGTGTCTTCTTTGGCCGATTCAAACAAATGCGTTATATGGATTGTAACGAGCCGATCTGCATTAAGTAATTAATATTAACATAGTTGCATTGCTTTTATAACAGAGTAGAGTAGTATTATTATCTCATGGCGGGTGACGTCACATGCGCAATAGGTTCAATTTAAACTTAAACTTCAAGATTCACAACGCTACAGTACTACCCACAAACATCTTGCTAGCAATGTGGCTTTAATACGTCGTCACGAATATCCCATTTATTACGTTAAGTAAAATATTGTTTGTAAGGACCCGTTCATGCTGGCGGTATCTAGAAATTCATAAATATATGAAATAAATCCAGACCTCCATATAATATCGGAGCTTTTACTTGTTTTTACTTATAAACAATTCTAGGTTCGTAGTTTTTTTATGCGTAAATATTTGCTGTGGCAACAGTGCACATACTCAGCGGATCCCAATACTGTATATACCGAATGTGAACCGTAACTGTCATTGTAATTCTCGCTCTTATCAAGGTCTTATTGTTTTCAGTTTTCCGTTTTAATATTTGTATTAAGTAATAGTCATCAACACAGTTTTTTTCAAAACTAACTGATAGTTAATTTCTTCAGCAATGTAAGTATTTAAAAAGAATGTTTGTTCAATGATTAATTATGATATTTTTTAGAGCAATATTATGAATAAGAAGGAGGTGATTCATAGTCAAGGACGACAGATTGTTTTTAATGTGTTTCAATATTTGAAACGCATAAAAGATTCGGGCGCCTCTAACCTGAACAATTTGCAAGAGTGCGTGGCTGAAGCAACAGGTGTGTCATTGCGGACGGTGCAAAGAATTGTAAAGGAAGGTACAAACAAACCACCCTGCAGCAAGTTCAGTTCACCAAGGAATACCGTAAATAAACCAAGCCCTACGTCAACAGCGAATGGATTTGACGAAGAGATTCTAAGAACCGTTATGTATCGGTTTGCAGCAATACATAAACGTAGACCGACTTTGAAGTTAGTGTTTGACGAATTTAAAAATAATTGCCCTCATTACACGGGAAAATTAGGTTCGTTCAGAAAAATTGTTGTAAGAGCAGGGTTTCGTTGGAAGAGAACTGTAGATAACAGGAAAATTCTTGCTGAACAAAGCAATATAAGGGCAAAGCGCACCATATTTTTGAAAAATCTTAGTAAGTATAAAGAAGAGGGCAGAAACATTGTGTATAACGATGAAACATATCTGCACAGTTCTCACAGTGTAACAAAGTGTTAGGATGACGGCACCACCAAGGATTTGAAATCGCCAGTTTCAAAAGGGAAGCGTTTGATAATTGTTCATGCAGGTGGAAAAAATGGGTTCGTTCCAAATGCAGAATTGATATTTAAGTCTGGTTTAAAAACTGGGGATTATCATTTGACATGAATCATCGCAATTATAAAAAGTAGCTGCAAGAAAAGTTAATACCAAATTTGGAACCAAATTCAGTGTTTGTGATAGACAATGCGTCACATCATAATGTTCTTGTGCATCCTAATCTTACTTCAATTTGGAAGGAAACAGATATGCAGAAATGGTTGAAGGAACGAAATATCCTCTTTTAATGTAAGGAAACCAAGCCTGAATTATATTCCAAAATTAAGGCACATAAACCTGTTTATCAGCTGTTTGTAATTGACCAGCTACTGGCAGAACATGGGCAAATAGTATTGCGTTTACCTCCATATCACCCAGAACTAAATCCTATCGAAATGATTTGGGCGTTACTTAAAAACCGTGTCGTTGCATGTAATGTAACCATCAAAATAGATGATGTATGGAAGTTGGCAGAAGAACATATAAAAAATATTGTAATCAACGATGCAAACCTTAATTACCTTTCTCTTCATACTATAACTGTTCCTCTTCCTTCAATTCTACAGCACTGAATTGTTGATTCTATGGTCCATTAAAATAAAGCGCGAGATATATGCAATTTATAATAATATTAATATAACAAATGATATAAAAACTTTTGGTATTAATTGAAAATTGTTTTTGTTTTGTTTTTGTTAGTTACAACACCATGAGTGTCATTGTGTAAACATATTCTTAAAACGTTTTTGTAATAAATCTTAGTAATATTTTCGAGGTGGGCATTTGACATTTTTATAGTGATTATAGTTTATAGTTTGTGTTTAAAACAAAAACGTCTATTGATATGAAAAAAAACGAATATGTAGTACTACCAAATTGTTTTTGTTCTACTAGTGACTAAAAGTGATAAAATATCTTGTGTACACTGATCCAATCAATCAATAATCTGGGGTATCACATCTGACAATAAGCTCAGATCATTTTTATAGAAGAGCAAAAATCAACATAAAACTATTTAAAACACATTCCTTGGTTGCTCGACAATTTTTGCTCTGGCAACACTGGACGTGCAAGCAGTCGATGTTTTCTAGTCTCACTTTTTTATTTTGATTATTAATATAGCTCCTCCTCGCGCAGGTTTTTTCAAGGTCACCCGTCATGAGATAATAATACTACTATACACAGTGTATTTTATAACCATAGAGATAAACATTTAGGGCATTAGTTTAGTGTGGAATAGAGGTGCAGGTGTGCGGAATATGGTTATGTACCGAGAAACGGATTTTGTGGGAAACAAAACAAATTAAGGACAATGTAGTTATATAGGTGTCTCGGAAAATTTCAGTCAAGTTAACGGCCACTAAAAAAGTGCTTATGTAACGGCTTTTGGGTTGGGGATGGTGACAACTTTTGCTCCGGCTTATTCAGGGTGAGACTCTAATTCAGGGCAGATCAGAAAATGTATTGCACCGAATATATTAATAAAGGTCAGTATTGAATCAGAGCCTGGACAGGGAATGCTAAGGCGCCAGGATCTGATAAAAATTAAGGAGCATGAAACCTAAAGTCCTAGTTGCAACAGACTTCGAAGGAACCCCTTTCCGGATAATAAATATAAAACACGCAACTTCACAAAATACAATCTTTAATATCGCATCGGAACACAAAAACAGTTAATGACAAATATTCTAAATACCAGTTGAATTTCAACATAAGCATCGAAAATATAAAATTTGTAAATATTACTGTAAGGAACCCCACACGAGTGCGTATCAGGGAAGAATAACTTTTAATTTTCCACGCACTTTAATGTTACTAATTACTCATGTTTCATGTACTCATTTCCCTTGGCCAAGAAAGCATGTAGTAGTACGTAAAATGCACCATAAATTAAGTGCTCGGTGTTCTAACCTCACTTTCAAATAAGCACCTCGTGGGAGCAATCTCTAGCTATAGTGTAAATATTAGATACCTTAACGTACTGTTGAAATATTTCACTAAAAATCTTAATAAATCACCCTAGACAGTAAAGAGGGTGCCTAGAAATATACTAAAAATTTGTTTTAAATATAAAGTTTTGTACATCAGCGTTACAAAATTCTGAATGAAGTAGATGTACTTCCTAAAAACAGCAATAGCTCAAATTATTAATATTAAGTGCTCGTAAGAGAAAGTAATAATACCACAATGACATAAAATAAGCACAAACACTAATAACGAACAATAAATACATGGAACAATCTTACTCAAGGATTAGCTTCTGTACGTAGTTATCTCACATCAAAGATCGTCGAAGTTCTAGGCTGCTGGAATGGTAACCCAGAGTAACGACAGCTGATCGGCAACGCCAATAAATGAGATAATAAAGTTGGTAGTGCAACAACGTTCTTGAGATAAAGGAGGCAGGAGCATAAACAGAGTGAGGGGCATACGCAGAACAAACACAATAACAAGGCGTAGGGAGAAAAAAGAACCGTAAGTGGGTCAACTAAATGTGCACTAACTGATTTAGAGATAACAGGACGTTACAATGTTGAGATTTCAATAACGAGCGTCTGCACCAATTATGAACGATGATGATGAATTTAAATCCACTACAACTGAAAATCGAAGCTTGCAAAAGGCATTCTAGTACCATAAAACCAAAGTTGCCAAACTCCAATATTAATTTGTCGGTTCTGCTAAATCCGTAATTAATACGATGATATCGGCAGAAATCCAACCTTCACCAACAACGATCGAAATAAGAATACCTCTTATCCACCAGGACAAAAGCAAAGTACGGCTTATTATCAAATTTGTAATTTTAAATGCAGACAAATAATGTAAATTTGAGTACACAGCAATAACCTGTAATTACGAAGGTTAACACAAAACGAAGCGCAAAGGTAACAACGATATAGATGACAGGACATTGCTATGGACAGACAATTGAATTTAGAAATATTATATAAATAGAATGCTGACACAGAAGTGTCAACCGGAAGGTTACAAAGGTCGGAAAGGATTGTTAAACATCCCCTTAGAAAGAATGCTCGTTGTACATATCAGTAGAATAGCTACCTTCGTTCTAGCGCAAAAAGTGCAATTTTTACATGTAAATTCCCATAAGGAGGCTCAAGGTCCGTTTTGCACTTTTGTATATCAAACATTGAAATCCCCATAAGGAGGATCCGTGTATCAATTCAAGTCACTTTTAAACCAACACCCTGACGGGAGAGTTTACTACATTCAGTTTTTAAGAATAGGATAACACATGTTACTCCTTCAAAACAAAATGACTGATACTAGTACACGCTTCCGTATTTATACGTCTAACCCACTCCAAATTAAAAAACCAAGGTCATCTACTTATACTACTAACTGAATAACCGAATTGTGATTGGTTGAGATTTTCGTTTTTAAAATTTAGGAAAACAGATTATTAAAAATGGTGTACCTTTAACAAAGTAACTCTAAACTATTCTACTCTAAAGCGACTTGCTTGTCACAGGACTGAATTAGAACTGACGATCCGCTCTATAGCAGCGGTTTATA
Organism: Platerodrilus igneus; assembly: GCA_036346225.1. Lineage (NCBI taxonomy): Eukaryota > Metazoa > Arthropoda > Insecta > Coleoptera > Lycidae > Platerodrilus > Platerodrilus igneus. Next base: position 625,692 of record JARFIW010001107.1, read on the forward strand.
TACCCGCGGACGAGTACATTTGGTGGACGATGGGAAAAACCCAGAATAATTATAAACTTAGACTTTAGGCCCGTGTTCGTATCGGTTCATACACGGAAACTTCTAGAATGTTTACCAAATAAGATCAGAATACAATCAACTAGCACTTTGAACCGGTTTTCTTGCAGGCAAATGCACAGATTAACTAACTTGAACTTTAAACCTGTTTTTTCATCAATAATTGAACAGGAATTTTTAGAATTTTTACTAAATAACGTTTGAATTTGAACAATTTGACCTATGCATCTTTTCGAATCAATGTGTGAGTAAATTCCATGAATATACAACTTTGAACTTTTATTTTATAGGTGCTTGCATGAGAATGTATCAAGCGTTTGTCATATATTCACAAATTACTAAAAAAGCACCCATAGGTCATGGACCGTCAGGGGCGGGCAGGCGGACGGGGGGGTTTGGCGGGTCCGCAGGCGGGCAATCGGGCGGGCGGGCAAACGGGAAATCGGGCGGCGGGCGGGCGAACGAGTAAGTAGGTGGGGTTGGACTATGATGTCAAAGAAACTTTGCCATTAAAGTGTCAAAATATTGCTTTGTAGTGCTCATCCGTTTAATTTCTTGCTATCAGAGTTTCTTTTAATTATTGATCTAACATCAGCAAATTCCAAACTCCGATTTTTACATTGATTAGCTCTCACCTAGTTTTGCGAGTTTGCTTTTGTGAACTTTTATAAATCTATAGTAGCGCCTTAAATCATTTGGTCAGCTTTTTATTTTCAGATCGTCCTAGGAAAATTTGCAAAATGCCATATTTTTCATTGTCATTCAAGTTCTTTTTTATTACTCAGGAACATTAGATTTCCATAGTATAAAAATATTTAAATCACCAAAAAATTATTAAGCGGGCAAAATTTACAAGTATCAAGAATTAAGACGGAATTAGCAACTTTATTTAACTTATTAAAATTGGTTTGTATGCATCTGATTTCATTGCAAGAAAATAAATGATGTGTTCTCAAATGATAAGGCTACGTTAGCAAAAATTCTCAATAGAGACGATTTTTTTAATACATTTCTCACCTTATACTAATATAAAATAGACAGATATAGTACAAAACCTTCTCGTCTTATTTACCTAACCTATATTATCATGATTATCACACTAAACAACAACCGAAAAAACTACATTCACCCACCAATTGACCAAAAATGGGTATAGTTAAAAAAAAATAACTTAAAGTTATCAATTATAGACCTTCAACAATGGTGAATTTTTCCATTTGAAATTAGCCGTTTTAATAAGTGTGCACGAACGTAAAGTGTCCTTCTTAATAATGTACTTTACTCATTTTTATTATTACCACCAATGATAAATAGTAATTATGAAACAGCATGTAGTATTTAGAAGTTAGAAAGCAAAAATTTAATAAACTTACAGTATTTGTTGGTCCTGTACAAAATCCGGCGATTTTCTAGTGGAGGAATTGGTCTTAGGTAAACGTATATTCTAACGTAGATTTAATTTATGGGTATATAATTATTTGGTGTAATATACCGTGGTGGCGGATTCTTAGGATTTGCGTGAATGGGTACAAATACCTTTAATATGCCGCTAGTTGTATTTTTATAAATTTATTGCGAAGAGTGTAAAGTACTGATCCTAATTATCCTTTAAAATATGCTGGGCGCTTTACTATTTCAATTCTTTAACATAATCTAATAGCACATTCAAATAGCCACGTTATTAAATGTTTGTAGGTGTTTTTCGGTTTTTAAATAGGAAGTTCCGGATGGCATTTCAAAAACATTAAACACCAGTTTCCCCAGCCATGGTTAACATTGTATGAATGGATTTTTTTATTTTCATTTGCTAATTAATGTGCGAAGGACCTTAAATCGGTAGTTGTTAGTCCAAAAAACCGGCACTTTAAACCAAACATGCAATCTCCAATTTCATCCTCCTCTTCTTTTGAAAACACTGTGGGTTTTGGACATAAAGATACTTACTAGAGTTTTGGTCTGACCTCACTTTCCTTTCTAAGGTAGTTTGTGGCACTTCCAAAGAATGTTGCAGCTATTTATGAACTGTATCCTTCTCCTTGGAGAAAAGAGGTAAAACAGGCATGTACTTCTCTTACGACTAAAGAATAGGAAAAGGGGATTTCTTCTAGCTAGGTTCTGTTTCTGCAGCAGGCAATGAGAGTACAGAAGTGGTTTATATTCAAAAATTCTCAACACAGAACAAAATTGTATAATAATCTAGACACAATTGCATCTAGTCTTGAGAATAGAATAAATTCAACTGAGGACGCATAAACCCCTTATATGCAGGTCTTGAATTTGATAGTGCTTGTTGTTTAGTTTATGCCAAATTCTGCACCAAAATCTCTACTTGAAATAAATGTACATAAATTACAAACAATAATGACAGAGGGAGCACTTTTGTGTCCCTAGAAATTAAGCATTAACATCATAGTTCTCAAAATCCTCTCAAGCATCACCATTAAGAGATTGGTTTTTGTTTTACTTTCAATATATTTGAAATTAAATATTACCCCCTCGTATTTTAGATTGCCATTTACAAATCGCGGAATGTGTGTGAATCAAATATTTAAAGTTTTCGTCATCTTGTACGACTCTGCCACCCTTTTTAATCTTAACCTATTACAACTGTCATTGGTAAACGTAAGAAACGGTTAAATGAGTATCCTGTTTCGGTTCCACATTAAAATCTATACACCTCGCCAACTCCTCAAAAATATCAGATGACTAATTTCTAGGAAAATCTATTTTAATCCGATAATTCGCAAAAAAATTACATGAAAAAATAACACTTCGGATCAAATTCAATAAATTCCATATTTAACAATACACAGGAAACAGTACAGTATTAACTTTTACTTTCTATTATTCAATTGCCTATTAAAAATACTTTAAAATTAATACTCACTACCCCTAATTTTTGAAATGTTAAAACGAAGCAAGTTCCGTCGCCATTCCATAATTCAATAAAATAATAATTTTGCGTTCTGTTAATTTCCCACTACAATGATGCAAACCATTAAAACTTATTTTAAAAATCACATGCGCATAATTGTAAATCATAAACAAAAAGCTCATATTTTGTTCACGCTATAGTTGTAGAAATTTAGGGGTGTATTGCAACACAAATCATTCTTTCATCATTTTCTTCCAGTTAACAGCAGCTCCCTAAATAAACCAAAACCACTTCTTCGAACTGTACCCGCACGTACAAAAGGTCCTAATTATCGGTGTCCATACGAGTTTTCATATCCCAGCTCACACGCTAACAATCCTTGCCAAAACTTACAAACGAAGTTAATCAAAAGCTGTAGCACCGAATTTTTTCCCTTCGGCGAAGTCAACGTTTACATCTTCGAAGCTGCGTTCCGTCTCAGCTTAAGCTTTGTATTTAGTTTAACTTTACCTATATTCTGTTTTTTTGGGCTTAGTTATTATATAATGTTTCTCATTTTGCAATACATGCTAACTGCGGTTAAAAGTTTGGTACCTTACATGTGATTTTCCAATGCTCCACCCAAAGGTACTACATTGACTAGGAAGCGAGTCAAGGTTCGGTACCACAAATTTGGTGGAAGTCACGTATTTCTTTTGTCCATCTGTACTATGGTGTAATATGGTGCCCTTTGCATGTCCTTGATGGTCGAGATGCACGGTCTTTCTATGGGAAGCGTATACCTATGGTGTATCACACTTAGATGTTTTCATTTGTAGTTTTAAAATTAGTTATCGTCCTGAATTATTACGTTAACAAAACAAATAAGATTATAGCTTTTGAGGTTAAGCCAATTATCTGAATTACCTTTACACACTTTAAGAAAAATTAAAAGGTCGCGGTTAATTGACATTAATTATTCATGAAATCTAAATATACAGATGTTAAGGTAAAGCACGGATCCCGAAGGGAGTACCAGCAAGAAAAGAAAGGCCAAGTTATCGTAACGTAACGAGAAAAGCCAAAGGCATGATAGTTCAGCCCAGGATTTGAGAGGCCATATGGATAGTTAAGAGTCCGACTCTATCTGCTTTAATAAAAAGCATATAGGTTAGTCGACAGATGAGGACAGCTCACTTGTCTGTCTAATAATACATAAAATAAACATAAGTATAGTAACATAAAGTAATCGATATAACAAAATAGACGCTAAATGCAGGATACCAACCTTAAATAATAATAAATCTTAAACAATCTAAAATAAGATTGAGTTAGAAACATAAAGGAAACGAAACAAAATACACATTAAATTCCGATCAATTAGTAACTAGAGTTGCAGTATTATAAATGACTAATGCAACTGGCATAGTTAGTTTGAACAAGAGCAACGAACAAATACACATAATCACTAGTACTAGTTCGTAGTCAAGATAAGCATGTGACATAGGTCCACTTACCCTATGCTATCCAGATACGAAGCATAATATTCTAAGGAGACAAGTCAGCGTGACATACGGCAACCAGATCCAGATACGCAGTAGGAACACCAATATTCAAGCAGTGAAATTGAAACAGATACGTATAAAATAACCCCATGGAAAGCGGAAAGACATCTAGGCCAAGAGAAAAGAAACAAAACGAGCAGGACAGAAATTAGGAAGCTAAAACGCGTATTGCTTTGTGAATTATTTGTAGGAAAAAACACAAATCCATTGTATATATGAGTGGAACAACAATTAAGAGTGATTTATAAATCTATTTTATAAACCAAAATTTTCCATTAGTTATCCACATCGGACTTGATAATGCGAATCAAAAGTTAAAAGTATGTAGTAGAGTGAGTAACGAAAAGAAAATCGCCTAGTACAAAGTACGGTCTATCAACAATTTACGATAGTAATGTATGTAGAATCCGGTTCCCAATCTAGGCATAACTTTAGAAGATATTAGAAATTTAAAATATTAACCGGATGACAGAAAACGATATCTACGTGTTATACCTGCTTGATTTAAAAGAGCTGTCATCTATAATAAATAGCTTACTAGAATCATGCAAGGTGGGGCAAAATAACGAACTGGGTTATTTAAATTTTTAAAAGAGATAGGAATGGTTGCAGAGTAAATAAATGATCGTAAATAAGCTAGGGGACGTTGCTGTTCATTCTAAGGAATAGAGAATCGGTTCGAAAACAAACACGGAACGTAACACAGAGTACGTCCATATTTATTCTGTCCATCCAAAATTTACAAATATTTTACAAATATTATTTCTGTTTCTACTATATATTTTTTTGTATTTACTATCAACCTTAGATAAAGGAACACAAGCAAGTAGAATTTTGTCAGCGTTAGATAAAGAAGCACAATCAGGAAGAACTTCGTCAACATTAGAAAAATGAGTAAGAGCAGGTAACTTTTCATCAAGGTCCGATTAAGGAGTAGAATCAGGTACAGACTTAATCAATGTTAGACAACGGAGTAGGAACAGGCAAAACTTCAGCCACAATAGGAACTGCTTTCTTGACAACAACAGCAACAGGCATTAACGATACCGGTTCGCTAATTTCAACAGGACCTTCTCTGAAACTATTCTACATGTCATTACAGACTCGACACGAACTTCTTCAGTAGAATCATTCAAGAAAGTAGGCACAAACCCTTAGGTAGCTATTTGAAAGTCACCTATTTGAATGAATGGGCTCCAAGGCTGGAGGAGGCACAGGCTTAGGTGGAAGTGAAAACGTAGGATCTTTTTGATCATCGTCCGAGCAGCTACGGACGGAAAAATTTTGTTCTTATTAGAAGGTGTGCAGGTAGGTAGGGGCGTCATACGCGTAAAATCAATATTATAATTTGAAGACGCAGATGGTTGAAAAGGATGATGTGGCGGTAGTAGAGCGAGCAGGAGGAGGTACAGAGAAGAACTTAGAATTAGAACGGAATCTGGTTCCTACCGCTGAGGACAGAATTTGGAGTATTGTTTGAAATCATATTTGTCGAAAAGAAGAGCCTGTTTTGGTAGAATGACCGGGTGGAAGTACAGAAGAGAATGTAAAACCAGAAGCAGAAGAAATTTGGTTGTTATTAGTAGTAGAGTGACAGTGCGGATAGTTGCGGCGAGAAACTCTCTTATGTCCGCAACCATAGCAATCGAGTACTTGAGGACGAATACAACGTGCCGAAACATGACCAGGTTTGTCGTAAGTAAAGCATATGACCTGACAAGTAGAAGTAGAACTAGGATTAAGAACAGTAGAAAGTACAAAAAAAGTATTTGATGTACCTGTTTTTGTAGGAGAAATCTATAAGCAAATATCCGTTGATGTCGAAGTAAAACGTATGTTGGTCTTGCTCATGTGATACGCAGACTTATCGGTCAAGAATTTTTCCGGTTTTACATTTTAGACATTCGTATGTTTATCTTGGCTATGGGATACGGAATGGTATCGGTCAGAATGAGTTCTATAAATTGGAGCAAGTTTACCAAGCAAAATGAACAATTGGTCATCCTCATTTAAAGAACCATTCCGATAAAACGGCGACGTCATACTCGTGAACAATCAGTAATGCTTTCTGATGAATCCTGCAGTCTATTGCAGATACTATTAAACAGTCTTATCTCACAATCAGTCATTCTGAATACGAATAATTACAAAAATGGTAGAAAGTAACTAACTGAATGCTAACTTTAACTCGATAAGAACTCAACAAAAAAATTACTGCAAACACAGGACAATTTAAAATATATCCGACGGAAGAAATTGAAATCCTAAAACACCGAATCGGTATAGTTCATTCATTTTGACTTCCGGAACACTATTAGCATTGGAGCAACCAAATAGAAACTAGGATTAGGAATAGGGCGCCAGCGTTTTCAACGGACTAGAATTATTGGCGAAAACACAAGTCTAATAATTCGGAGAGAAACAAAAATTAAAGGAGATTGCTATGTAATGCAAAAAAAGAAAACAATTTAATAAAATTTCAGAACAAAATAACCGAAAATCCAAAAATGGTTTCACAAAGGATATTGTCAAGACGAAACGGCGAGTATAGGATATCTGGGTCCAGATAAATCGGGTAGTGTAGGAAAGTAGGCAGCAAAAAAATCAGGCCACAAGTTAACCAAAACAAAATCGGGGCCTCCACGTCAGGCGTCAAAATAATGAACGGTCATGCCCACCAGAGGAAGTTGTAACAGGTACAATTAAAATTAAATCATTTACGAAGAAAGGTACATTTTTAAAACTGAAAGCACTTACCACACAACGGTGTGCACAAAATTTCTGTAGATAACGAAATAAGGTAACGACAAGTATTTTTTGTGGTATAGATGCAGAAAGAATATTTTTAGGAGCTCGTTTTACAGCAAGAATTAAATTCAATCCCAGCGTAATCAAACACACGGGTGTTAGTAGAAACTCGAAACAACCTTTATCAGAGAAGTGTGATCTATTATTTCAACTAATCGTTAAGATTTGGTGTTATAAGGATTAATTATATTCTATTGTAATATGCACCAAGTCGGCGGAAACTTAAAACAAGTTCCCGATTATATAAACTATAGAAGAACTTTACATTTCGCAGCAAATAAGTTCAAATGGACTTGTAGTTAAAGCGTACTTATTGTCGTATTGAGTATCAAAACAGAATCTATCCGAATGAATGATGAAATAAAATGGCGTAAGGTTTAGTACACCGCTGAAAGGTCGACGTAACAACAACTAAACGCAATTATAACAAAAATATTATTAGTACGTGGTGTCGGGTTATAGATACATATTTGCCTTTGCTGCTTCGAACTCGTTCGTTAACATCTTACCTTAAACTTGTGAAAACTTATTTCTAATATTTTCTCGGTGAAGAGTGTGCATTTAGTCTGAAAGCAAATAAAACAAACATCATTTATTTTACTTTTTTATTGAACTACAGTTTAAAAACAAAACAACTACGAGTACGACAGGTAATACTTCCATCAGTTCAAAATTAAAAATGCCTAAAATAAAACACTACAAGTGTCAGTCTCTTAAAACCTATATACATAAAAATACTTAAATACAGTTTATTGCAATTAAATACTGAAGACATAGTATAAATTATAACGATGGCACATTATAATAGACAGATACGCACATCATGAAGGTTAAACATTTGTTGGGTCTCGATAGATCATCCACAGAGCTGTTAGTCATAATTTAACAAATCAACTTACAAACTATGTAATCGTAGATTTTCATGGTATTAGTAAATACGGGCCCAATGAACAAGAACCACATACAACTTACTTACTTACTGCTACAGTACTTCAATATAAGCAAACCAATCATCAGATATTCAAAAGTGTCTAGTATTTCCAAATGTGTTCTAATATATGAGCCAACAACCAGTCTAAATTTCCCACAAAGCTTTTTAAGAAGAGCAAATTGTTTAAATTAAAATCAATACAACAAAGTGAAGGCGTTTACACATTCAACAGAGATACTCCTGCACTCCTGCATGTTGTATCATTAATGCGCTAATTAAGCATATATTTGTCAATAGCAAAGCATTTATTAAATTTAAGTAAGCTATAATGAGCAGCGCGAAAACGTCGTTACAATTTTATAGAAGCCTGGGGGTTTACAGTTTATACAGGGTCAACTCCATTATGATATTAAAGTAAAATACCGAAAAAAATTGTAAAGTATCTAATATATTCTTTTAAAACCAGTAATTAAAACTAGAACTTCACAGTAGACATTATATTAAAAAAAGACCGACACATTTTCGTAAATTACCAAACTTAAGAAAGAGTATTTGTAAACCTTTTCATACCTTGAAAGATATCGAAATCGTAAATTGCTCAAACGAATAGAAACCCATAAACGTAGTATAAAGTTTAAGATATACTGATCCCCCTCCCCCCAATAATGCACTTGTCAATATTAAAAACAACTGTGGGAAACCAGATAACCATTCTCAAGCTCCGAAAAATCCCTTAGTTCTACACTCATGGCGTAATAGCCGTGCTAACAAAAGAAATTGGGAAATCTAACTAAATATTACTTATAAATTTCGCCATAAATGGAAGAGATGATTCCGATTGATTCAAAACTTATAATACCAGCTTTTACCTCGAGTTAGTTGAGCAACAAGCACCATCGTTGGATTTAAAGCGGTTAAAGTAATTTGTGTAACGGTAATTTTGAATTAGAATTTGTAGGAAACAAACGGTAAACGTGAAAGGAATCGTGAATTCGATAAAAGTGTTGTTACATTGTGAAAGATTGTGGAGTGAATACTTTCCTTCAACGATGGTTGAAAAAACGGATTACTGACACCCAGTTTGTCCCGCACGAATAGGTTGCTTTGGTGCTTGTAGTCAATCAATAAGCTGTAAGTGATAGTATTTTTGTTTCCTATCTGCTACATATTTTTCTGATATATATGTTATTACTTACTTAAAATTTATTCATAAGACTGTTTACGTTATTGCACGCTTAGTTACAAGCTTAATGTAATAGCAATTTCTAATATAAATAAGTGACGCAATTCTATTCACATAAAGTTACATAGGGTGGCATGGGTTTTATGTCATTAATTTAGGGAGAGCGTAGAGGTCAATAAGACTAATAAAAATTGTTAATCAATTTGCAGTCTAAAATGAATGGCTAAACTAGAAACGAACACACAAAAAAAGTATCCAAATTGTTGTAGAAGCTCTGAAATATTTAGCTACGTCACTAATCAAATGCACAATAATATCATTTTTAGGGTCGACCAACAAAGTTGTAACACTATGCAAACATAAATTATTGAAATACAATATCTGTGAGCAGCATAACGAACTAGCCCAATGCATTTAGCTGCTACTAAGTCAGTTTAAAATTTATTTAAAACATACTGAAATTCTGATGATAATTGCAAAAATATAATTCTTTATGCTGATTTGGTCGACTGTATTAGGATTCTGACCCAGTAGTCTAGATATTCTAACAATTTAGCAATAATCCACTTTGAGTCGATTGTAATTTTCCACTGAACTTGTTAATTGTTTTGCAAGTATGATTCTCCTGTTTGCTCTTATAATTAGTGTCAAATGATGCAATTCCATCACTTGCTTTGGTAATACACTTAAACGTGTGCTGCAAGTTAACTGTAATTATAGGTTTTAGGTAATTAGAAATACTATGTAGCTTAGTGGAATGCGCGAAATGTGAACACATAAAATCAATTCACGTGCATGATGTGATTCATGATAATACTAGAATAGGCGAGTTATTTTTTTATAAACATATTATAAGGCAGCAGTTCTGCAACTTTTACAACGTAGACCTAGGTCCAGCATTTAAAAGTCGGTCCAAGAGTAAAATGCCTTATAGGTTTTTGTTTAGCCTATCAATCTCCTCCATTCCTTAATGACATAAAACTAATATCACCCTGTATATACCAGTCAAAGTGATTAGATAATTATACTTGAATAAATTTAAGAGATATTTTTTTTTAGATCACTCGATTTGGCCAACTACGGATATAATTTAAAATATTTGTATTGGTTGTGTTTGTCAATTAGTGTGATAATCACGTTCAATAATATAGGTTTGGTGAACGACTTGCAGTTTTATTACTGTTTGTGCTTAGTTTAATTAATAGGGGGAAAAAAATGTGGACAACGCTCCATCAATCTGTGTCGCAGAAAAAAATTACAAATTTCTGGTCTTTTAGACCATGCACCATCTAACCCAGGCCGAAATACATGTGGGTTTAGCGTTCAACAGTTTGTATTGGTCAGAAAGTTCAGAGACCATTCCAGGTAGGTTACATGGAAGTGTTTAAATGTATATACCCCTAAAAAATTGTAATTGCGTTTATTCAACTCGCAACTGCCACTGCAAACTAGCTGGTGCATTATTTACTGTTACGCCTCCGTGGTCAAGTAAAATTTTTTTAGGTGAGTAACGTCTATTTTACACAAAATAAATTTTTGGTCCCACGTTGGTCCTATAATTTTTGCTCCTTCGGTCAAATACCGCTTTTTATCATCATAATCATATATACTTCCTATTTTGGAACAGATGCCTGTGGCGGGCAAGAAAAATCTGCTACATTTAAAATAGACGCTAATTACCTGAGTAAACTTTATGCTACCACGGAGAAGTATCAGTAAATAAGGCTTCAGCTAGCTTGCATTGGCAATATGTGAGTTCTATAGCACCAAACGCAATTATTTTAGAATACACAGGCTTTAACACTTCCATTTACACCTACCTAGAAAAGTCTCTGAAATTTCTGTCTAATACAGAATGTTTAGCGCCAATCACTGGATTTCGGCCTCGTTAGACGGTAGCTGGTATAAAAGACGATCATATGGTTATTTCTTTCGGCGACACAGGTTAATGGAACCTTGTGTACACTTTCTACTCATCTACTAATTTAACTAGGCAAAAGCAATAATAAAACTGCAAGACGTTTATTTAGCTTACCAATATTATTAAGCATGAATATCACAGTCATCGGCAAATACAACCAACACACATAAACTAAACTTTATCCCTAAATTAAGAAAATTGCATGATCTACAAGAAGGAAACATCTTAAATTTATTCAATTATAATTATCCCACCAATTTAAGTGGTACATATAAAATTTAATGCGAAGAGAATATTAATGCGATATCATAGACTGATTGCCTAGAACTTGACCATAGGGCAGCTTTAGGCGCATAAATTGTGAAAAGGTAATTTTTTAAAAGTGGGATATTAAAAAGACCAAGTTCGAACGAAATTAGTACAAAGATAGGCAATCAAAGGAGAACGAAATTATGCATGAGTGACAACGGACGCGTACGTAAATTGTTGGCTCCCGACGAGGTAGCCGATGGATGAGGTTAGGATTTGAAAAATTTGAAAAGATTTTATTCCTTATAAATTTATCGATCAACCACCTGTCTTTACTGAAGCGTTGTTGAAAAAGCTTTTTAATGTGGAAGTCCAGCCTCAAAGACGCCGTCAAGGCAATCAATGGAAATTCTTCCTATTTTCGACTGAGCCCACGTCTGAAATAAATGGAATAAATGGCCAAAGTAGATGGAAAAACTCCGGGATGGAAGTTGGATAGCAGGGTTGAGACTGCGGAAGCATAAGCGTGAGGAAGAGGGTATGACCTAGCTAAAATTAGAAGTGAAAAAGGGAGTTAAGACGACTTTAAATAAAAGAAGAAACTTAACAGAAATTATTAAATTCTGTTATCTAAAGATTTTCATGACAAAGTTTATCTTTGGCAGTCTCAGTACACTGATCTTCATTAAGCTCTTACACATTCAAAATAAGTGTAACATACTCTTGCTACCACACAAGAACAAACTGCAACGAACAACCAACAAAGTTCTCAATAGCTCGGTAAGCAAAAGAAATCACTAATTGGAAAGAATGGTTTTATACACATGTAATCTAAAACGAAATTAATATCTTATCTTTGGGTGCTCCATTATGGTAACATCTAATTTTAGAGATGAAAGCGTGGCGTCTTTAAGTTCCTAAATAAACAAACAATTCAATGCTCAAAAGAAATTAATTGAAAATTGTAATTTTTAATTTCATCTTTATAAATTTTATAAACATAAGATAAAATCACAAAACTAAAGTTTTTTATGCTGAGAAATGTGTATGATACTTAAAAATTACCTGATACTTTTAATTATTTCGTTTTCTTAATGAAATCAAAGTCTCTTGACAAAAATTAATACTTTGTCACGATGTGGGCATTTCATTCCCAAAGTCTTTCTTTTAGCAACCTAGTCAATAAAATAAAGTTAAAACATCGCTTAATTATATAACAAAAAAGTGTTAAGTCGTTAACATCAAGTTTAAGGAAATTTAAATAACAATTATTCATGTTAATAACAGATAATCGAAATTCAAAATGAACATTTTAATAAAATGGACAGTCGTAAGGTATTGAAAAGAAGTGCACAACTCCAATAAACAGAAAGATAAAATTTGTAAGAACTCAAATTACGATAAAGTAACATACCTCCAGACGCGTCAAAGAAATTATGTATTGTCCACGAAAGTAGTCCAGATGCAGCATAATAACACTCAGTCTTGTACAAAACAACTTCAGCTAATTGTTTTCGGTCACGTACTTACTATCCGTGTTAACTATTCATGTCTGTACTTCAACGCGATTGCTAAAACCAAATAAACTGAGCATAAATTAAATTAAGCTTATGAGACTTCCGTCCATTATTCTTGGGTAATTACGATAAAATACAAAGACACAGTTCCACGATTAAATCTTTACATAGTTACGAGTCGCACCAGCACCTAAATATTTTCGTTCTTATGTAATTAAATTTCATATTCCTTAAAGTATTCGCGGTCATTTGTGAACTTTTATTAGCATTTTTGACAGAAATTGAAATTATTACTTATTCATCACCCTGTAAAATTTAATTAGTATATTTAGTATAATTAAAAGTACCTCAATCTATCTCTATTTTTGATACATCATTGAAAATGTATTTGATCATCAGCAACGTTTGCATTCTCGAATTATTTAAAAGTATTATCGCAAGTTTTATATATAAAATGGGTTTTCAACATGTGTAATTAGCGAGTTCGATTCAATTGAAATTTTCAGGTTTGCTTTACATGCATATGGATGTCTATTTGAAAATCCTAGCGATGGTTATTGCAACATTTGCAAAAGTACTACGTTCGAGTTGTCAAGTTAAGTATTTGCACTAAAGATTGCACATCTGCATTTGCTGAAATAAATAATATTTATTAATTTTTTGGTAAAAATTCGTGTGATAATGATTTACGTTGCTTAACAAATACACTAATACTGAGAATAAAATGATATTTAAACACGTCCCTTTATCAGTGTGTTGGAGTGTTATTTATTGTTCCTTATGAATGCCGATTGTTCCTGCCTATAGAGTACTGTTTTTGTAGCATGTTATTCTTTCGGCTTTAGGAATGATTCTATTCATAATAGAATTTCTACTGTTATTTGCGGGAGATAATATTTGTGGTCAAAACATTCACGTGGAAAGATAAATGAATTTGTGTAGAAAATTATAGAAAAGGTTTTTTTCACTCGGATGGCGAAATTTTTTATCTATACACGCAACAACGCGCAGAACGTTATGCCAAGCTCTAAAAATGCTGTTTCTTATCTACATCGTTTTGATCATTTCCCTCACGGAAAATTGGGTCTGAATTTCTCTTAAATTTTTAGGTTACTCATCACACAATCAGAGATGATCTGGGATGGAAATTGAACTTACTTCGCTCAAATCGTCGTATTGTGCTTATAACGATGACAGTTTTTGTTTGGGTATACTTATTTGGAGATTAAGTGTCACTTTGATGGACCATGAAAATTTTCCATATAAAAATTTAGAATGCCGCACTATATAAGTGTGATGTTTTCTTATAATTTTTTTTTACAGTTACAGTGGAATTCTGTCCTATTATAATTTACAGTAACGATTTTTTTTTATATTTACTTATCAAGAGTAGGTATATGGTGTGACTACCATTTTGACATCAAAGGTTAAATATTGGCTTCCCACAGGCCTGAAAACGGTCCACTGTACATATGTTTGCTTGATTATTTTTTATATAAATACTAGAATTAAAGTAGAAAATTAGGTCAGGGTTGTTAAATAAGGACACCAATTATTTCTGCGATGATTTTTGCGCTTTACAAATCCTCCGCGACATGCTGGATAAATGTTGTTTTATATGCGAGTTGGATTTTCTTTTATAACATGTTGGTTTCTTAAAGGTTTGTAAATAAATTTTCTTTCTTAAGCTTTCCTTTTCTTTCCATGTGACCCATCCCACTTTACGACGTTTTTAGCTATCACGGCAATACTTAGTTAGATCACTTTTCTCTTTTTTTGTTGCGGTACCCGCTACAGGCTAATTCTTTACTTACTTATCTCTTTCGTTCTGGTCAACAATTAATATCGTAGCAACAGGTTTATAATAAAAAACCGTACGTAAATAGTTGTGCTACAGTTATGAGCGTTATCCTAAAGCATTAAAATTTTATAAATATTTAAAACTTGTGCCGATCGCATACATAACAAAATTAAACTATCGCCCAATACAAAGGCTACGCACGGCTGGGTTCCTATTAGACACTCTTCTCGCCGCTCGCAGTTAATGCAACCTGTCCAGCTCTAAATTTCTAAATTGATTCGATTTTGAAAAATTATTAATATATGTTAAAAATTTGTAGCGCGTTTAGTTTGTATGTAACAATGTGAAATTGATTACTATGGAAACGAAAATAATGTTAAATTTTTATCGGTCAAGTTACTCTGTGTATAATCATGTATTATATCGAAATAATACAAAGCAACTTAACTAGCTTCGATGTTGTGAGTGGTTAAAAATCATACGACAGGATAAATAATCATATAATATCAAAATTATACAAGGCTACTTAATAAATTCGACGTTCCGATTAGTTGAAAATTACACGAAAACAATAATCGGAAAACATTTTGATGTGTAGCTTGAACTTTTACCTGATTTTATACAAAAAAAGACTCTACATCGATAACACTGTATTGAGGGTGCTTCTGAATTCACACGAAAAAGTTCAAAAGGACATTCTTTTGCTGAAAACTATGTTAAATTCCATAGCAAATGTATATTGCAGATTATTGCAGGTTAATGAGAAATTTTATTTTACTCCCAAGATTATTCGATGTTCTACTTCTGAATTTCTTTTTAAATATATATATAATATATATATATATATATATATATATATATCTAAAAAAAGGACGTCATATTAACCAATAAGGGCTAAATCCCAGTTCAAAATAAACAATTACATAAGCGCTAACTTTCATTTAGAACGCTCGTGAATATGAAGGCACACTTTAAATTAAATATGAAGACGTTCAGCCTGTATCATTTATGCAGTGTCAAGAAAAAATTTTAAAAGGTGTGATTTACTTTACTGAAAAGTTGCATCCCAATTTAATATAAAACGCTACAGGCAGATGGTCACGTAGTTTTTTGTTATTATATTGAATATAACCAACTTTTACAAGATAACGGTGATAAACAAATTTGTTATTACAAAGGGAAACACCTGAGGCGATTAGAAATTAAAAGAATGGAATTTACGTTTTGCAATTGAAGTCGATCTTGCATTAAGCAGCGCGCTTGACGAATAGAATTTTTTTTATAATTTGTACGAATTTGTTATTACAAAGAGAAACACTTGAGGCGATTAGAAATTAAATAAATGGAATTTACGGTTTGCAATTAAAGTCAATCTTGCATTAATCAGCGCGCTTGACGAATGAAATCTATCGGTGTGGAATACCTACCGTTTTTCGGGTTTTTGAGGTTCCTGAAAAATAAGGTCGTTTATAACGGAACTGGGTGTTATATATAGAACCAGATTTACTTTGAAATAATTATTTCTGCCAGCAAATCACGTAATAACATCTAGTGCAAGTACAAATATTATCTTTAAAAATGTTGTTTTGTTAGTTTGACTTTCGCCGATTTTAAAAATTGTAAGTAGACTTGTGTATGTTAAATTACTTAGTTAATATAGTTGTGCTAGAGTTTCAACTAAGACTCCAATTAAGGTTTCAATGAACACTTTACTTATTGCTTTAATTAATCCTTTAAGTACGACTGCAAATATTAGCTTAGAAATCAATTTCAGAATTCGAATTCTGTCAAAATGTATTTGATCAATTCTACTGCAATTGAATTTGTTGCAAACTTAGACTGGTCGAAGGTCTTGGATGATTTTATTCAACAATCAATCCTTGTAGCGGAAGTTTTTTTTAGAGTTGAAAGCATTAAGGAACTGTTACGTCTCGAATTAATTCAAGGCCCTTGAATTCAACGGTCGGATTAGTTTCTAAGATTTGTGTTTTTCTGTAAAGGACTTTATAAAAATTTGTAGATGAGCATCGTGCATTTGATAATTATATTGTGAGACGTTTTAGCTCTTAAGTTTATCTAATTCAAAGATTTATTTAGGAAATTCTTTATAACAAATTTACACGTATGCAATAAACGGTATATTTCTACAGAAACAATCACAGTAGTAAGAGTGTTTTGTAACCTTATTCAAAGTGCAATTTGAAACTTTAGTTAATTATGAATTTTTATGTGAGTCATACTGCACTGCTTTTGATTTTTCTCTATATCATTGTAGGTAAATATTTGTACTCTAAAAATTTTAGTAAAGGTTATTATACTAACTTATTCAAGCTGAAGATTTTGGCGCCGTACAGAAATAACTATTTTTTTTAAACGGTTATAGGTTCTGGGAATGCTATTTCAAGTTATTCTTAATTTCGTATTCTGCGTTCTTTTTAATTGTGTTCTATAACAAGCGCTTTCTTAAAACAACAAATTTTTGTTTCTTATGCAACTAGACAGAAAATCAAATAATTACATTTCTAGGTCTTAGAGGTTGAGCTACTCAAAAATCTCTATACCGTGTTTATTTACTCTGGTGATATCATGATATAAAATATATTTCAATGTTTTTGTAAATTGGCTGAAATCCTTAATCCTTGTAAGAAATTCATTGCTCCTCTCCTGGATTACTACAAAAATCCTTGTGATTTTTTAACACGATCTGGTTTTACATGAGGCTTTAAATATAAGAATGGAATCGAACGTATAGTAATAACTGTATTATTAACATGGCGCAACATAACATTTAATTTGTTCAAATGTGAGTCTAAGCCAGCAAAAAACATGAATTTGCAAATCTATTCTACGTCCAGTTACTATCTATAATTTTTCATCATTTTTTGATTATGAAAAGAAAGTATAATTTCATCTACACAGTCCACGAATTTTTGAAGAACTTTTCCGTGACTTAACGATCGAATATTGTTGTACTTAAGTAAACCATTATAAGACCGAGTTTACTTCATGCAGCATTTTCATATTTTTTTTATTTCAAGCACGTGTAGATATAAAGTTCACCACTTTTATTACAACACCCGTCGTTTACCAAAGACCTGAACTAGTCTTGGCGCATAAAACCTGCTGGTGTATAATACAGCAACAACCAAGAATTAAATGGCGCATTTGATTGGTAAATAAATCAAAGAAACCGTTTTCTCTTTCAATCATATTAGTAGCACCTTAGTGGCAATTGATACAAGCTTAAATCGATTTCTTTTTCCGTTGGTGCATTTAGATTTTAGAACTGCTTTGCATATATCCATCTATTTTATTGTTATTGCTAACGATGTTACACTAATCAATTCCTCTTTAATCTGATCCCCAAAACAATAACTAATGAGAGTTGCTAAACGCGGTGATGCAGTGGTATCACCACTCTCAACAAAACAGAGAACGCAGTCAAAAGAACATACATCCGTTTTTTGCCAGTAAGTTATCATTTCAGTCATGTCCAGAACTGTCATTCACCGTGTTCCTGAATAACCTTTCGTCGATTTCAAAGTCTGAACAGGTGCTCATTTCAACTATGTGTCTTTCACATATTTACCCGTTACTAAAAGTTTTTCTGAATTTAGCAAATATATTGAAGACACTACATTTGATTTTACAATTCTTCGCCTGGAGGTACTACACTGACAAGGAAGCGGGTTCTTTTAATCTGGAAATTTTGAAATTTCCCAACCCCTGCTGTTCTAAGCAAGATAGGTTTTTAACGTGCGTGACAACACACACGGGAGCTACACTTTACCTCTCATCCGAACGAGGGCGTATTTTTGTGATAAACGCTCGCCATACGTTTTTCAAGCGGACCGTGTCAGGATTTCAACCCGGGGTCTTGGGCATAGTAGTAACACGCATACAACTACGCCACGGAGCCGCCAATATGGGAAACAACAAAACTAGAAGGACTACTGATAAATTTTATTGGGGCTGCCGGCTTCATATTCTTATTTTTAGTTGCTGAGCAGTAAATTCCGTTTGTTCCTCCTTACGCTTCTGAAGCAGCAGTGTATGATTTGTCTTATATCGTAATGTCGTTTTACTGAGGATCTCCTGCATACAACCATCCTGGAATAAAAAACGAACGTTGATTTACTTCCTTTATTAATCATCCAATACTAGAGTCCACCAACTTTGGAATTCGCTACTACTTGTTTTATAGTGGTCTTGATTTTTATTTATGCTATTCATGTTGTGTAAAATGAGAAGAAATTTAGAAAAATTAACCACAAAAACATTTCTTCCCACCTTATGACAATTACATCTGTTACGTCATCATCGAACATTTATTGGTATTGGTGACAATAAATACTATTAGTGCGGGTATCCTACAGTTTTAGTGAAACATTTATACCGGCAGTGGAAGTGCGTGAAGACAGTTGTACTCGAACCGTTGCAGAAGACAGTGGCACGAGAGCTTTTCAAAGCGACACCGACACCCAACGTGCGTGTTCTTGGTTGTCCGCGAACCCTTTTGTGTGTGACTTTTATTGCCCACAGCGGCACAGGCTTTAAGGTATTTATACCCTTCCTTAAGTAGTTTGTTGTAGTTGTTTTTAGTTATTACATAACCGCTCTACTGCCATCGGTATTGCTACAAAAAGCAATTGGTCCTTCCCTATAATTAACATATCTATATCACCTTATCATCCCATAACATTCATTGGTCCTTAATACGATCCGGATTTAACTAGTCTTATGGTTTTATACGCATGTCCTAAATTAAATATTATTTTGCACATCAGCGAGCGTGTTTTTTAATCAATTATTTGAGCTTTAAATTTGTCTTAAAGCCTATATTTAGCCGGTTAAAATGTGTAAATATTATTTATACTGTCTTTAAACTAAATTAAGCGATTTCGCCGTAATTTAACCAGCAAGCGTTTAATTACAAACAAATCCTTAATATAAAATTTGCTAATTTGCATTAAAAGCCATTGCGCGTTTTTAGTATCACATACAACCTTTCAGTCGGTTTGCAGTAAAATATTGAACACATTTGCAAATACGTTAAGCCACATGTTCCTGTGTGCTTTGATGTAAAGGCCGCCCGGTTTTAAACTGTAAATCTTATCTTTACGCTTTGTTTGACAAACCGTTAGGTACTCCACGTTTTTGCTTAAGACCCATTGCAGGCCAATAGTCATAAACGTGATTTATTGATTTATGCGCTATTTTACATTTTTCGTGCCTTGAACAACAACCCATAATATTTAATATTTCTCAGCGCACATCTAAGCGGTTACCGTTTTACAGCTTTTTATTGTAGGTCTTTTAGAATAACAGTCACTATGGCTCCGAGAAAAACACATGTAGCAGAACTCGAATTACTTAAAATACGCATTATGGAAATGTTGGAACTTGGCAATGCTATACAAAGTGATCCAACTTTAAAACCGTTGTTCCATATTCAAACAAGGGGAGTAAATGACCTTTACTCCAATTTTAATAGAGTTTTAGTTGATGTCTTAGTAAACTGCGACGAGGTAGAATTATTGAATTACCACGCTTTACGGAAGGAAGTAGAATCCGCTTATTATTGCATACTGCTGCATCTTGAAACGATGCCAGAAACGCGGGCACAAATTACGGAAAATGCTCCAAGCAGCACGGGATCAAAATTGTTACCGTTAAAGCTCCCACATTTTAATAATGAGGTAACGGAATTCTTATCCATTGTCGATTTATTTGACAGTCTGGTTTATAATAATGCGTCGCTGTCCAATATCGAAAAATTAAATCACCTTATTAATTGCTGTAGCGGGGAGTCTTTGAAAATTATTATATCGGTACCCATTTCGGGGGATAATTTTATCATTTCCTATAACGCCTTACGTGAGCGATTTAACAATCCGCGTTTATTAGCAACTTTGCATTGGATGGCTATGAAAGACTTTCCACCTTTAAAATCAGAAGACCCTAAGAAACTTAGGGCACTTATTGATTGTTTTTCAGAGAACCTTGCTGTTCTAACTAACTTAAAGTTTCCCACTGAACATTGGAACTTTATTCTAGTCGATTTTCTTTTAGAAAAACTCGATCCGTTCACTAGAAAACGCTTCGAACTCCAATCGGATCCGAAGCAAATACCCAATTTCGATGATTTGAGATATTTTTTAACTCAACAATGTGCAGCGTTGGAAACCTTTTCTTCAACCGCACCTGTTTCTTATTCGACGGCTGTTCATACATCTCACACATCAGTGCCTAAGAAATCCTCAGCGTTTCAATTTAAACCAAAAGTTTCTTTTAACGTAGTTTCACTGGATACACCAAGTAGCTCCAGTGACTCAAAGAATTCATTTTCGCACCATTGTCCTTCTTGCAAAGGCAATCACTTAATTTATAGATGTCAATCGTTTCTAAAGAAAACTCCGACGGAACGTTTCGACATTGTCAAACGCTTACGCCTTTGTTTAAATTGCTTACGAACAGACCATGCGTCCATGCAATGCAAATCTTATAATTCTTGTTGAACTTGCGACAAGCCGCATCATACCTTGCTACATTTTAAAGCGCAACCTGCTTCTAGCCGTTCAGCTGAATCGACCGCTACACACATGCATAAAAATGCCAATAGGACGCAGTCAGCCTCTCCTATTCCGGCAAATGTTTTGTCTTCACAGACGAATTCAAATCTTGGGGTTACTGTCTTACTCTACACTGCTGTTGTGGAAGTTCAAGATCGTTCTGGTAGATACAAACCGATCAGGGTACTCTTAGACTCTGGCTCCCAAGCTAGCTTTATTCGAGACGATTGCGTGAGCAAACTTTGGCTTCCACGCATACGTTCTCAAGTTCCGATTTATGGACTTGGGCAGACAACTTCAGCAGTCAATAGGGGTGCCATCAGCTGCACCATTCGCTCTATGTTAGACTCTGAAAAATCTCTAGAAGTCACAACTTTTGTGCTTTCGTCAATATCTGGCAAATTACCTAGTGTTGAAGTTCCTAATAATTTCAGACCCGACCTGGAACTCTCCAGGAACTATTGACATGCTTCTTGGAGCAGAAGTTTATCCGTTCATCATCAATGGCGGTGTTATACATGGCAAATTTCTTCAGTCTGCCGCCATAAATACAATTTTTGGTTGGACTATTATTGGTCCCACAAAAGCTTGCAGTCTGATACTGTCCAAGCATTTTTACTTTGTAGAAGATCCTATCGACCAGACCCTAAGGCGGTTTTGGGAGATAGAAGGAGTTGCCATCCAAGCCTTATACTTCTCCAGAAGAAGAAAAGGCAGATTTGATTTTTGAAAACACGTTTTCTCGTGACCCTAGCGGTCGTTTTATTGTTGCGTTACCGTTCAACGATACTTTGCCCGTTTTTGATAATTGCTTTGAGATGGCTAAAAAAAGACTATTTTCGTTGGAGCGCAAATTGCATGCTCAACCGGAGCTACGCGCCCAATACAACAATTTCATGCAGGACTATCTTGATGCGGGTCATATGGCATTACTCGATTCTCCGCCCGTTGGGAACGATAATTATTTTTTACCCCATCACCCTGTGTTTAAAGAGGAAGGTCATACTTCTAAAATTGTGTGGTTTTGACGCCTCTGCAAAGGCTAAAAACAACGTGTCACTTAATGACACTCAATTGGCTGGACCTAGTCTCCAAAATGACATTTCGTCAATCTTACTTAAATTTCGCTCTCATCGTTTCGTTTTACTTGTGATGTTCGCCAAATGTATCGACAAATTTTGGTTACCGAAGGAACATCGAAGGTTTCAATTAATTGTTTGGCGGTTCTCCGCAGAAGAACCCATTCAGACTTATCAGCTTAATACAGTGACCTACGGTATTAAGTCATCGCCTTATCTAGCATTAAAACTCTTCAGCAATTAGCCATTGACGAAGGCAAAAGGTTTCCGTTAGCCGCTGAGGCTATACGGTCAAATCTATATATTGACGATTTCGTCGTCGGTGGAGATTCTATACAATCGGCCCGGAAATTCAAAGATCAACTTATCCGACTTTTACATTTTGCTGGTTTTGAACTTCGAAAATGGAGTTCTAATTCAGCTTCTATTTTGGAAGGCATTCCGTCAGATTTTTGCCAATATACTTCTCTCGATTTCGATTCTGACGAATCAATAAAAATATTAGGTCTTCAATGGTCACCTACAGAAGATATTTTCTCATTTCGGGTTAAACCATTAAACCCAATATGTACAAAGCGCAACATACTTTCGCAAGTTGCCAGAATATATGATCCATTAGGGTTTTAGCCCCACTAACACTTTTTGCAAAACGCCTAATCCAGCATCTGTGGATGTTAGGTTTAAATTGGGATGACATCCCACCAGCAGACATTTCGTCTCAATGGCAGCAGTATCAAGAAGAGTTGCCGTTATTATCGTCATTAAAGTTACCACGTTGTTTACCCCCTTCCGATCCTTTTACTTGTCATTTGCATGGGTTTTGCGATGCTAGCGAGGTAGGGTATGCAGCGGTAGTATATCTCCAGTTCATAAATCAAACTATTGGAGAAATAACTGTACAATTTGTAACCGCTAAAACAAAAGTAGCTCCAATTAAGCGCATTTCAATTCCACGTTTGGAATTATGTGCCGCCGTTTTATTAACCGATTTACTTTCTTTTACCATTCGGTCTTATCAAGGCTTGATTGAAATCTGTGTTTTAGCGTGGAGTGATTCTACGGTCGCTCTCACTTGGATACGTTCTCCACCTTTTCGTTGGAAAACTTTTGTGGCAAACCGTGTTAGCCACATTCAAGAAATTATTGCACCTAGCCGATGGTTTTATATTAAATCTTCGCATAATCCGGCTGATCCTGCATCTCGGGGATTAATGCCAAGCGCGGTTATTTCATGTTCGCTATGGTGGGCGGGGACTGAATGGCTTCACTACCCTAGTGACTCGTGGACGCCTCAACCAACATTGTCAACCTCAATTGCTGAGGTAACTACGGAAAAGAAGATTCTAACATTTGTCGCTCAAACAGATCCAAACGTCATTGACATTTTACTAAGTCGCTTTTCATCGTTATATAAAATCCAAGGCATCGTGGCTTACATTTATAGATTTTCTAAACCCATGGCTCAACGTCATACGGGTCCCTTAACAGACATTGAATTACACAATGCTCTCATGATTATCGTTCGGCATGTACAAAATGTTACATTTTCAAAGGAAATAGCTTCGATCAAGGCAAACCGTAAATTACCTAAAAGCTTGCGAAAACTTTCTCCATTTGTTGATCCACAGAATATCTTAATAGTAGGTGGGCGCTTGACACATTCTTCGCTTTCCTATTTCGAAAAGTTTCCTGCGTTATTGCCTCAGCGGCACCGATTAACCGAACTTATCATTCGGTCAACTCATGAAAGGTATTACCATCCCGGTGTTAATACCACAGCGTATCTTATCAACAGAATTTCTGGATCCTTTCTATTAAAAATTCAATCAGAAATTATTTATCATCATGTCATAGATGTTTTCGTACCAAACCGGTCCTGGTAACTCCTCCTATGGGAGACCTACCGGCAGCACGTATTACCCAAATCAAACCGTTCAGTATTGTTGGTGTTGATTTTGCTGGCCCTCTTTTAATAAAGGCTAACCGCCTGCGAGGCTCTAAAACTCTTAAGGCCTATATTTGTATTTTTGTTTGTTTTGCCACTAAGGCAGCACATATTGAACTTGTGTCGGATTTGTCGGCAAACGCGTTTCTTGCCGCTTTGCGACGATTTATAGCACGTCGAGGACGCTGTTCTCAAATATTTAGTGATTGCGGTACTAATTTTGTAGGTGCCTATCGTCAGCTTATGAGTTATCTGCATAGTGCAGTAACCTCAGAAAGATAAAGTGGTCGTTTAATCCACCTAGCGCCCCTCACTTCGGTGGCTTGTGGGAAAGCGGTGTTAAGTCGGTAAAGACACACCTAGCTCGCGTAATCGGCGAACAAAAACTTACCTTTGAGGAACTTTACACAGTTCTTACTCAAATTGAATCTGTTCTAAATTCAATGCCACTCTACACTTTGAGTTCGGATCCAAATGACTTGCGTTGCCTAACACCAGGTCATTTCCTAACTACGGAGCCTCTTTCTGCACCACCAGATGAGGACCATTCAACCAACGTTTTACCATTAAAGAGCAGGTGGAAACTCCTGCAAAAACTCCATCAAGATTTTTGGGCTCGCTGGAGCCATGAGTACTTACATACTCTGAATCAAATGGTTAAATGGCACTCTAAGGTAGGGGTCCGACAAGTTGAAAAGGACACTGTTGTCCTCATCAAGGACGACCAGCTTTCTCCACTTCAATGGAAGTTTGGTCGTATTATTAATACTTTTCCCGGTGCGGACGGTATTATACGTGTCGCTGAAGTCAAAACTGCACATGGCACATTAAAACGACCTTTGGTCAAACTAGCGCCGCTACCGGTATTTTAATTTTATTTTATGTTTAGATGTATATACACATTTCTTACATGTATAGTAGTATATTATTTTAAATATTTGCTTATTTACATATATATTTTTATTTTTGCATAGTTGGTAATATCGCTCGCTGTAGTGTACCACCCTATCTTTCGTTACCTGTCTTCCTAGCAAGGTCAAATCCCATGTGATTTCCTTCACCCAACCTACTTCCCTCCTTTTCAAAATTCTATGAATTTGGTGGGCGGTATGTTACGTCATCATCGAACATTTATTGGTATTGGTGACAATAAATACTATTAGTGCGGGTATCCTACAGTTTTAGTGAAACATTTATACCGGCAGTGGAAGTGCGTGACGACAGTTGTACTCGAACCGTTGCAGAAGACAGTGGCACGAGAGCTTTTCAAAGCGACACCGACACCCAACGTGCGTGTTCTTGGTTGTCCGCGAACCCTTTTGTGTGTGACTTTTATTGCCCACAGCGGCACAGGCTTCAAGGTATTTATACCCTTCCTTAAGTAGTTTGTTGTAGTTGTTTTTAGTTATTACATAACCGCTCCACTGCCATCGGTATTGCTACAAAAAGCAATTGGTCCTTCCCTATAATTAACATATCTATATCACCTTATCATCCCATAACAACATCGTTACATCCAAAAATTATTTTCCGCCATTTATACAAATTTTGTATTCTATAGCTAGACGGTGCGTTAAATTTGTGAAATCTTGCATATTTTGCTCTAAAATGAGGATAGAATTGGGTCATGTAACGCAGAAAGCTTGTAACCCACAAAACAATATTTTTCTAGATATGTTTGCCGGTAGACTACAAAAGTAGTAATCTGTATTCTGTAAAACTCTACCAAGCCAATTCCTCGTATTTACCATCGAAAATATACAAACGACCAACCCGTTATTAGTAAAATGTCGTATTATGTTTAGCTAAGAGCTTCCAACCCACTTAGTTAATTTTTGCAGATTGTAAATTTGAAAGTTGTAGTCACAGTGGATACTGTAAGTGGGATGGTAGTTTTGTACATTATTAGTTTTCTTTTTCTTTCGTCTGTGAATCCTGTACTTGTTGTATGATTGTGGTTAATAAACATAGAAGCACGATATTAACTGCCGTAATTTATGCAATTTTCTCAAAAGAACAAACATGTTCCGAAGCCGAATCGAGAAAATTATGGCTGCAGCCATAAGTAGTATTGAACAAAATGGTAAATTCTTGAAATTAATATATACTTAATGAATTCTAGGTTAAGTTTTTTAACTGTTGATATATAAATATTTGCTAGTGTAATATATCTAGTAATTGTTGGCGTTTATTAATTAATAATTATTTATAAAATATATCAGTGTTCAATGATCAGAATTAAAGTGGCATAGACTAAGGTCAATAGAATCAAAATTATTATGGATTGGAAGGTTCATACAGAATCTACGTTTTTGATTTTTTATAGATCGAGAAATGTTTCACAACAAGAAACTACCGAGGGTAATGGAACAGAAGCAGCCACAATAGATTACTTGCCTGAAGCAAACGAAAATATTTCAACCATGCCTCTAAATGAAGCACTTGGGATTAGTAAAGAATATGGTCATTCTGAAAATGAAAATACCTTAGATGTAGTGAATAGCAATCAAGTACAAAACGAAATTATACCATTGAGTTGTAGTGCTCAAAAAGGTGATAGTCAGCCATACAAATACCATTATGTGTTTTAATGTTTTCTTTTTTAGGTCAAAAAATAGTTCACACACTAACTGATAGATATCAACACTACTTGGAAAACTGATATTTCTCGACCAAGGCCTAGCTGTGAACAACCTGAGAGGGTATTACGTAACCGGAAACGACAAGTCATTAGTTATTCCGGGTCAGAAGATTTTGACGACTCCGACCAGGATCCTTTGTATTGTCCTAAAATTTTTCCGCGGCATGATGCATTTCCACTAATTTTAGGATTTGGAGGAAGACGAAAAGGGTACTAAGGAACCACCAAGATATGTCGTTGCCGATGTTGAACAGGAGGAATTTCAAAATTTAAATACATTTCGCGGACGACCAAAGAAAGGACGTAAGCGAAAATTTAAGAATCAAAATAGAGCCCAAAAAAAATTAATAAAAATAGCAACAAGCCTTGCTACAACTATAAAAACGTAAGAATAAAAGAGAAACTGTTTGTCGATTTTGACTGCAGCTATACTCCAAACTGTGATGAAAAGGTACCAATTGAAATTCGAAAAAAAGAGTTTGAGCGATTGTGGTCTTTACAGTCGTACGATGCTCAAACCAGTTTTATAGTAGCTAGTGTACTTGAGTACCCAAAAAATCGACTTTATGGCAAAAATCCTACTGAAGGTCCTTTTCCAAAATATACAAAATCAGTCATCAAGATGTATGTAAGAATATATTTATTAAATCCTTTGGAATAAGTACTTGCAGAGTGAATACGGCTTTAAAAAAGTTCCATGGGCAAATTCTTTACCTGACCAGAAAGGTTCTACTGAAGAAAGGCACAATAAACTTTCTGAAGTAACTATCGGAAAAGTGATGGATCAGATAAATAAAATACCACGATATATTTCGCACTACTGTCGCGCTAAAACTGACGTTAAATTCCTTCCACTGTGAACCACAATACAAAAAAATTTACGAAATGTACTAAGTTCCACAAAATAATCCGGAAGTTTGTATTGCTTCTTATAAGAGAATCTCCTATCGTAATTTTAATTTACGAATGAAATCAATTAAAAAAGATACGTGTAATATATGTGACCGCTTTATGATAAAAATAGCTAACAAAATAAGTTTAGAACGCAAAGCAGAACTGAAAGCACAACATGGTCAATATTTGCAAGTTGCTCAAGAAGCTCCGCAGTTACGCAAATACGAGTTTACACAAGCTAAAGCAGAGGAAGACGTCGAATGTCTAACTTTTGATTTGCAGAAGACTCTACCTCCACATCGTATTCCCACAAATATAGTATTTTATAAACGCCAGCTGTGGGTCTACAATGCTGGTGTACATAGTGGTAAAGAAGATCGCGATTATTGTTATGTGTGGGTGAAAGGCACCGCTGGACGAGGGTCCCGAGAAGTGGGCTCTTGCTTGCGGAAGCATATTCAAACTCACCTATCTGCATCAGTCAAACATTTAATTCTTTAGAGCGATGCCTGTGGCGGCCAAAATCGTATTATTAAAATCAGTCTATTACTAAAAAACATTTTACATCAATATCCAAATCTTGAAGGTATCACGTGAAATTTTTTAATAGTGGGACATACGTATTTGCCTAACGATTCGGATTTCAGTGACAGAGATTGCGCAAAAAATCCAGCAAAGACTTTATACTGCCGATGATTAAGTGCAGATTATGAAATCATGTAGACGAATAAATTCATTTATTGTTCAGAAAATGGAGCCTACTGATTTTGTTGTAGTTAAAAATTTGTTAAAAGCTATCACAAACAGAAAAGTTACGGTAGACAAAATTGGTATTAACTGGCTGCGCATGAGATCCATCAAAATAGAAAAAAAAAACATTTATTCTTAAAGTCAAGCACGATAGTTTTCATTCCATGTACGAAAATATTAATATTAAAAAAAGAAAGCGCGGTAGGCTAACTGACGAAACTGATTTTGCAGATCTTATTCCGTTATGGCCAAATGGAAAATCATATAGCAGAACCAAAACTAGAAAAATTTAAAAGAAATGTTTCATTTATACGAGCAGATTCCTTATCGTTTTATGAAAGTTTAACGAGCGACCCACAAATTGTAGAAGATATCGATGGATATAATGCAGAGGACCTTGATTTTGAGATAGATAAAGTAAGTTCATAAAATACCTATTTTTCAACTTTCAAGAAATTTTTTTATTTGTTTTGTGTTTTTTATTTGTACGAGTTACTCTGTACTATTCTGTACTACTTTTTTATATTTTTGGAAAAATATAAACTTTTCTTTTGATCCGTTTATTTTTTATTTGGTTATATGCAGAAAACTACTAACCCACAAACTATAATTTTTTTGAAAAACCGCATGCAGTATCAAAAAAACAAAAAGTGTTATAAAATAGTATTAATCAAACTTAAACAAATTATATGATAGATATTTGAAAATGATACCAGATATTTTACTGAATGTATTAAACTTTAAGCAGCTGTTAGTCCAAAAAATATATTTGTGTGTTGGAAGCTTTCCGCATAACATGGCCCAATTATAACATCGAAAATCGATAACGACCAGAAAAATTTTCATATGTGCCAACTGTGGCACGCATGCCACAGGTTTGCCACCACTTGTCTATAACAAGCAACCGTGTTGTAACCATAAAAAAATATATATTATTACCCTTTAGTTTCTATCAGAACTTGATGAAGCTTTTGTTTATTTGTTATATAACTTAACTCTGGCTACAGTGTTTGTTTGTAATATATTGCGAAAATGTTACCAAATTTATGCATTAGGAAGAACATTTTGCCAAGCATCTCAGTATCCTAATTACATAGTAAGTGAAATCATTTAGAATCTTTATTGCCATGCCTTTTATCCAATTAACCTATATGGTCAAACATACTTGAAAATAGCATTAAACTCGGAATTGCTACAAGAGTGGTGCCTTAAAATAAAAAAATATTTAGAAAGGCGAGTTTATATCCATAAATAAGAAAAATACTTTATGTTTGGCAAATCCCATAGTGGCTGGTTATATATCCTTTCTCTTGTTTTAATTGATAATGTCTTAATGTGGCCACGTTTATTGCTTTTACACTGTAACTAATTGAACTTAAACTAAGATAACGTGCTAGTTTGGTTACCTGTTTATAGATATTATAAATGCTACATAAATTATACGCCCAACTAACCCAAACCTTTTCAGAATTTTCATCGAGTGTCTATCGTTAAAACGAACAGCTTCAGACCTACTTAACATTCATTGGCAGCGAGAGAATTTTTGTTATGTAAAAGTATATTACATTTTTAGAAATCTGGCAAACATCTACCAAAACATCTTATTTTTGCGTCTTATATCCGATTAACTATGGTCCCTGTGTCAGACTTCTCAGAAGGACTTGACTCTGAACTAGATGATTCTTTATTCATAGGAGATGGCATTTTTATAGGTGTTGGAATTAATGACGGTCTTTGAATTTTGAGTTGAGCTGTTGACGATACCACATCTCCTTGTTCAATTGATGGTTCCAAATGTTTGATTGAATTAGCACTATTTTCCGTAACTTTTCCAGAATTATAATTTTCATCACTGCTATTTCTGGCAGTTACTCTTGCTCCGATTTTTGACAACAAAAAATCGCTATTTTTCTTTGGAATGGTTGGCTTAATAATAACCTTTGGTTCCGTTCGCTTTATTGGATGATCAGAATCAGCTGAAATAATAGTCTTAGGTTCCTTTTTTTCAGGTGCTTCTGTTTCCACAGACTTAGCAGGACGTAGATGTCCATATATGTTTTGGATGTTCTGCTTGTACAAATCACTCGTGCTTTCGGATTTCCTTCCTGCTGATGATGAAATAGGCACCAATGGGCCTATGTACAAATTGTTAAAAGTAAGCTCTGGTTCCACAGGAAACGGTGGTTCTTCTGCTAAAGCGGCAGGAGTGCATACGCGTGGTGTAGCCGCTTTCCTTGCTAGTGAACTAGTTGTTCTAGGAGGTGGAGCAGGTGGTGGAAGGCGAATGTTTTGGTTACCCAACAAAGTCGCTGATGGTACAAATGATGTGCTATCTGTACTTTGCGTATTTATGCAACCTGTAACTGGCATTGAAAGTCTCTTTTTAGCAATAGCATCTTTTCTGGTTCCAGGAAAATCTGGTAAAACTTTGGGAAAGTTTCGTCGCTTAATAACTTGCAGCTGTTGTTCAGGTGAAAGAGGTGCTGTATTGCTACTTAAATCCTCTTTGCAGGTTACAGTAACTTCTTGTTCCGGATCAAAAGTTTTTAAATTTCTAGATACAGTTTCGGGATTTAAGAAATCTTTAATAGGATCAGATTTGGAATGTCCGTGTTGAATTTTCAGAACGACTGGCTCTTTTGTACTGGTGATTTCATTAGAATTCTGAATGCTTGGTGAGGATAGAACCAAGCCTTCCGGAATTGGGTTTATTTTAGAATTATCTGATAAATTTGAGTTTTGTTGATTTTGTTCATTATATGAAAAATCTAGCGATCTAGTTAGTTCAAGCGGTTTTTGCCGTAACACACTAATGCCCCGACCTGTGGGCGTAGCATCAACTGCTACTGATATCCTGGATAGTTTTTTATTATCTGTTTGAACGGATGAAGAGTTATTGTCGTTGGATTTATCTGTTTGGGTAACATCTCTACTGCTCGCATTGTCTTCAGGACTAACTGGCCTAGTGGGCGTTTGCCCAATTGTAAAATCACTTTCTGCTGTTGGCGTTTTGTCTTGTGAAATGGTCTTTTGGTTACGTTGTTGAATAGATTTGTATTCCTCAGCTAGTTGTTGTCTAGTCCGCCGTAAAAACCTTGGACTACATCTTTGAACAATTTCATGTGCTATCCATTCCCGTACCTTAGTATGAGCATCAATAGTGCTTGATGATGTTTGACGTGCTAACTTATAACGTTGATTTGAACTCTCCTCGCTAACTTTAACAGCGGTATAAATGTCATCACTTTTTTCAGATTTGCCAATTAATCGCATAAGATTGCATCCGTCAAGGGGAATTCCGTGATCAAGTGACTTTTGATCAATTCCCGTTATATCTACTTGTTCGTATTGTTCGTTTTGTTTCTGCGCTTTATTTTTGAGTCGTATACATTTATAGTAAAGCGCAATAAATATGAAAATATTAATAACTAAAAACAAACATCCAATAATAACCAACAAGTTTGTACCAGTACTTGATTTTGTTTCAGCTTCTGTTTCAGAAGTAACTACTATCCCCTCCTTACCCACAAAATCACTAGATGGTTGTGCTTTAAATTTAATTGTACCGTACACCTCTTGTGTAGGTTTTGTTGGGCGAAAGTTATCAAAAGGTTTTGGGTGTATCCATGGAGGTACAGTCTTAGTAGGTTTCACCTCAGGTGTGCTTATTTCAGTGCGATTACGTACTAAACCCGGTAAAATCTCATTCCAAAAATGAACCTGCTTACTTCTGTATTGATGCTTGATTTTGGGAGGAATTGCTGAAATGAAATAGATGCATTAGTGTTGTTTTTTATAGAATAGGACGGTATCGGTACCTAAGTACAGGTAGGCTTCCTCTTGAATGTTGTATTCAGGCCAATCAACATCAAATTGGAGCCAATCGATTGGATTAAGTGTTAAGAAGTGGTTTCTTCTGGGCACATTGGGATTCCTACAACATAACTTATTTAGCTACAAATTTTGGCAAAATGAATTTGTATTAAAGACTGATGGCGATTTATAAAAAATTGCAACAAACAATTAAGGGTGTAAGCGTTTAAGTACAAATCGAGAGTCGTCTAAGGCTAGTCCATTAACTCTATTGGACTCTCAAGAGCGATAGCGCAGGCAACTGAAAATTCTACCTATTAGGCCCTCGGCATATCACGATATAAAAGTATTTATAGCACCTCATGTCAAATTTATCAAGAAATTTTGTAATTGATATCACTAAAAGACGAGTGGGATAATGGTTCCATAGTAGATTTCAAACTAAAACTCAATCCTTGTATTACAACATTGAAAAGGGAATCGGTCAATCTATAACGAGCCGGTTTTCTTTTGTTGCAACTTTCTAGCAAACCATTAACATCCTCATCTGAAAATTATTATTAAAAAAGTATATAAGTTGGAAAATGGCATTTAAATAAAGATGGAGGTTGTTACCTTTTCTACCTTTTCACTCTTGGTTAATTTTTAAAATTCAATCGTGTAAATCTCTACAAGTTATGAAAAGTATTATTATTTACAGTTCGTCATGAACTGCAACTTGCAACGGAACCAACCTTTCAAAGTTTTGGTGGTTTTGTTTTCTCAAATTTCTTTTACGTTGCTGCTTCCTATATCTTGGCAGCACTCTATAAGGAAAAGGTAAGAAACGGCAGGAACGTGAAATTTGAGCACTGAAACACGTGGTAACACGTGGTACTAAAATTGTTCACAAAATTACCCCATTGTCACACAACTCGTTAGTTTCTTACGGGATTGGACTATTTAAACCAGTTGATATCGTACAACCAATTAGAATAGCAAACTTCACCACTCTAATACCGCGTGTTCACATAATTTGTCCGAGAGCGATAAAAATTCCGAAAGCGGCATTTTAACATATTTATGCAAATTAAAATCATTCTATTCTTACAATGTAAGCAATAGTTCATAAACTTAATATCGTGTGGTTTTATTAGTGTATTACCTAATTCAGTCGAGTAGAAGTGAGGCGCCTTTATTCAGTTAGTAAAAGCTTATCTAAAGCATTCTGCTTCCTAGACATCATATGAATAAATAGAGGTGTCTTTGGAGCTTCGTTGCATGTGCTAGAGCATTGCTGGTAAAATTTTATTTGAGGCCAGTAAATGTGGCTAACCGGGAATAATAATTTTTTTTATTAAACATCGTTTTGTATATTTCAGGATTAAGCGTCACAATTTGCAATTTAGAAGCGTTCATATTAAATAAATTATTCTATTAAAGTGACGTTTTACAAATTACTGCATATAATGAAATCACAATTTACGTCAAAAATCTTGATATTCCGCACTCGTTATATACTATTAGTTACGAAAGAAA
Organism: Platerodrilus igneus; assembly: GCA_036346225.1. Lineage (NCBI taxonomy): Eukaryota > Metazoa > Arthropoda > Insecta > Coleoptera > Lycidae > Platerodrilus > Platerodrilus igneus. The sequence continues at coordinate 659,790 of JARFIW010001107.1, forward strand.
GCTTCTGGAAGGTGCTACTAATTGGCCGGATACGTGGTTTAAATAATTGACATTCCTTAGCTATTTTAGTAAACTGGTATTGCTTATGCTGTTAGGCAGAAAATTTGTATTAATTATTGGTGCCGGAGTTTTGTTCCTACATCGTGTAGGCAAGTGATAATTGTTGATCCGGAGTAAAGAATGCAATATAACTACATAATTAAATCAACAACTAAAGCAACAACTATATTTATCACTAATTCAATTACGTATATTGGGGAAGTCAATTTATTTACCCGTGCAATAATGCACTAATTATTATACCCTAACTTATATAAACACTCAGTGTATTTGTTTTAACAACTCTATTCAATAATTTATTTCACGTTACTTAAGGATTAATAACCTCACTACACTCCCCTTCGGGTTGTACAGTTCATATATCAAACTTAATAGCTATTTGGGGAATTCATTTATTGATCAAAAAGAACCAGAAGACGAGTAATTATGACTGTAATTAAAGATATCTAAACATATACAAATGCATAGTAAGTATTTGTTGTCGCATGCAGAAAATACGAACTTAGCAATTATTGGTTACCGTGTCTCTTCTATATCTGATAGATGTTGTGCTATAACTCTATAGCCTTACCACTGCTTACGGGTCTTCTGTCTTCAACAATTGACAATGAACGGGGAAATGAGTTAATTACAATCAGTGGCACAACAACATGTGAAATCTAGCGGCGCAAACTATTCAAGTTCTTTGAGGTGTTGGCAAATTAAGAGTGACAGTATGAAAATGAATGCTGCGATGAGAATAGAACTACAATTTACCGACTTTGGTTTATCATTTCTAACATAACAAGGAAAGCTTGAATACAACGTTAACGTATTTTGCGTTTAGTAATGTTAACAGAAAATGCCCAAACTACACGTTAAATACATCATTAACGTAATTAAATGCAACTGTTTGCAACCAAAGGTCGCCCAAGGCTTTTCAAAACTTCTTATTACATTCGACCTTTGCAGCTGTCAATCATAGCATTGTTCGCTTAATGCAATTTATTTTATTTATTTTTAGCTACTCAAACAGCACTTTTATAGTACGTTTAAATAAATCCCAATCACCCAAGCAATTTGGAGTTAATAAAATACTATTAAAAGTAATTTACACGATAACCCATTTACAAACAATTACTCCCAATTTGTCAACAGGCGGATGCTTGCACTGCCATGAACTCAGAATTATAGTATATGCGGTTAAAAAGCCAAAATAAGTGTTCTGTTTTGATTAGTCAGAGCTAATAGGCGCTAATTTTGAACGCTTCTTCGACGCAAGCGCAACCGACCTACTATCAGGTGTTTTTCAAGGAAGTGTACGTGGTCCTCTTTTATTCAATCTGTACAAACAATGTATAATATATACATGTTTGCAGTTGTTAGGTTCTATTTCAAATTAAAACAATTTAATATCTCACTACTGTAAAAACACCACTCAGTACCACTTATTTTAATTTAATTTGCTATAAGTTTAAACCGCGTAAATAGGCAACCAACTATACGAGTCTTCCATTAAAGCCACTAGATTGGTTGTCCAGATTTCTTATCGCGTTCCTATACAAGTTCATGTTACACTTGCTAGCTCCTTATCTGACACGCAAACTTGACAAATGTGTGCGGCCCGATTTTTCTGGATTCATATAGTTTTGATTTTAAAAACGTTTCGTGGCAAAAAATGTAATTTTCTGTTGGTGATGTAATTTAAAAATGTATTAGTTTCGGTATTCTTAAAAGTTTTGTTAAGCGAAATAGAATGTGTGCAATTAAGTAAAAACTGTAGTTTACTTTTAAAGACAAAAGTATTTTTCTCAACCGTTTATTTACCTTATGTGACACAGGCAATTTTAGTGATCTTTCAATAGAGAAGTGTTTGTTTAGCGTTGAAAACATAAAAACAGCTTCAACTGAGATATGACATGATTGCGTGTTACTAAGCAGTTTAAAATGGTAAGAAAGTTATTGTTTTGTAATGTTTATAAGCATGACATTTATATTATAACATTCAATGAAGGTGTTGTGATTTTCGTTTTTTTATATAAACATATTGTTTTAACGGAAGACTGTATTGAAGACTAACTCAACTGCAAAATACTGCAATTAAAAGGTTAAGCATTAAGGTGGATATTAGTAGAAAAAAAGTATGACAAACTTCAACTTAAACTACTAGCATGTAAAATCCTCCTGGGCAAATCGGTATTGAGGTTTATTTTTCTTTTTACTATAGATTTCCTTATTTCTTCGAGGATTACTTGCACACAATTGGTTGAATGTCATTGAGAATTTAATGTTTTACGTTTCTATAAAGCAAGTGTTCTGACATGTTCAGTTTTTCTGAATAAACAGGTGATCGTTTGCATCGAAGTGATTCGTTAATGATCAACCTTTGATGAATTTGGCTAGCTTTAAAAGACACATACAGCCGATCGCTGTTTACTCTCAGGTTCATACGTGTGCATTCATCATTCGTCACCTGTAACGTCGTAAACGTATTTCGAAACACCATTATCGTATTTTTTAATCATTTCTTTTGATCAATACACACGAGCCCGTTTTTGAGTTATTGTCAAATTATAAGAGATTCATCGCGTACAAATCTTTTTGACGGTAAAATTTTGATGGAATATAGAACGTATGCTGCATCCACTAATGCGCAAGGATGTGTCAACTGCACGATAAGTCACATAATCATCCCGCAGTATAAGTTCACGCACAGTATCTATGTTTTCCTGAAGAACTTTCTGTAGAAGCATCAGCTGCCAGGTGACAGCAATAGTTTAACTCAATTCTTAACATAAAGGGCAACCTTCGTATCTAATTATACTTATCCATCACACTCAAAGATACCACATCTTAGGTACAAATTCCGTGCCGTGGAATTCTATTCCTCTAAATATCTAAAAGGAGTTCTAATTCTAGATTTCATAAACTCTATCAGGAATATTTATTCAATTGTCCAAATCAGAGTGAACACTGTGTCAATGTTTTCCCGTATTTGACTCAACGTGTGTGTGAGTGTGTGTGTATGTTGCGCAGGTGTATGTGTATGTGTGTATGTACGTGTGTGTGTGTGTGTGTGTGTGTGTGTGTGTGTGTGTGTGTGCGCGCGCGCGCGCGTACGTGCTATCGTGATCGCGTGCACGCGTGCGTGCGTACTTGCGTGTCTGTGTGTGGGCGTGCGTGTTTGTGTTACTTAAATAACTGTGTGAATTTCTATCCATTAGGCCCATTAATAATTAATATTATATATTGTTCGTGTTATATCTACTTGTCCTGTTTTAATTACATTTGCAGGTTAGATGCAAGAAAAGACTATCATCATTATGTTTTCGACCTTACTTAAGGTCGGTTTGACGCAGCTGTAACTTCTTTTCTATTCTGTGTTAATCTAAAAAGTTCTAGATACCCTTCACAACCTAAATTTCAAATAATTTGACTAATATAGCTTGGTCAAGTCTTTTTATACTCTTCTATTTTTTTCTATCTACCTGTCTCTGCATAGATATTAAGAACCTGATGGTTGTTAAAGAACTCCAACATGTTTACATGATTCCCATTTATAAAAAAATGAAATGTTACCTGGTTATCCCCTCAAAAAAAAAGAAAAGCGTTAAATTATTTGTTATGGTAAGGCTTAAGCAACGAATCGCTACCAACATGCCAAACCGCTAACTAATTGTGAGTTATGTCATGGTGACATTTAGTTAACTGATTTTTATGTACTAATTTTTTTTTTGTTTTGTGTCCGAACTTACTTAAGGTCGGCTAGATGCAGCTCTAAATTTTTTTCTATTCTGAGGTAGTCTAAAAAGGTCTACATATCCTTCACAACCTAAATCTCTAATAATTTGACTAATATAGCTTTGTCTAGGTCTTCCTCCTCTATTTTTATTTGGTAGTTTATAATCTAAGACCTTACTAAATAGTCCCTCATGACTTAACTGGTGCCCTATCATTCAATCTTTCCACATCTTTCCACATACAGGGTTCCTCACCTATTTTTCTATAAACTTCCTCATTTGTTACTCTATCTGTCCGACTAATCTTTAACATTCTCCTATAACACCAAGTTTCAAAAGCTCCTACCTTTTTCTTATCTACCTCTTTAATTGTCCAAGTCTCACTGCCGTATAATAGAACGCTCCATACGTACGACTTTAAGAAACTTTTTCTATTATCTAAACTAATACTATTAGCTATTAGTAAGCCTTTCTCTTTTAAAAACATATTTTTAGCTTGAGCTATTCTAGCTACTATATCCCTTCTGCTACGTCCGTCTTTTGTAATTATACTACCTAAATAGCAAAATTCATCTACCTCCTCTAACTCGGTATTACCTATTTTTAATTTTGGTTTAGAACTTGTCATTATCTTTGTCTTTCCTGAGTTAATTCTCATACTATAGTTACTCTGTAGTATCTCATCTAAAATATTTAAAAACTCTCCTAATTCTTTTCTAGACTCTGCTATAATAGCTATATCATCTGCAAAACGAAACAGGTCTATTTTCTGTCCCTGTACAATAGTATCTATCTATCTTCTCTCCCTAGCTAAGTTTAAAGCTACCTCAATATAAACATTAAAAATCAAGGGAGATAGTATACGGCTCTGTCTATCACCATTTCTAATCTTAGCTTCCTTTTCTATTTTATCAAATCTAATTACTACGCTTTGGTTTTTATATAGACTGTAAATAATATTTCTATCCCTATGAGCGATTTCTATTTTTCGCAAAACCCTGAACATAACAATCCAATTAACCCTATCAAATGCTTTTTCCAAATCAACAAACGCGAAATGAGCCTTTTTATTTTTTGTAACCTTTTTTCGATAATTATCCTAATCATTAGTATCGGTTCTCTAGTCCCTCTATCTTTACGAAAACCATATTGGTCTTCGCCTAAACAATTCTCAGTCAAAGCTTCTACTCAAATTATTGTTAGTATTTTGGAAACGTGCGAAGTTAAACTAACCGTTCTAAAATTCTCACACCTATCAGCTTCTGACTTTTTTGGGATTGGGATAATAATGTTTTTTTTGAAATCTATTGGGACCTCACTTGTATCACATATTACTTTTACTAGTTCGTATAACCTGTCTAAAGTTTTATGAGTTGCATATTTTATTAATTCTGCGGGTATATCGTCTATTCCTGACGCTTTATTTAGTGTAAGATTCCTAACAGCTCTATCAAATTCCTCTCTTAATATTGAGGACCCTATTTCCACATCCCCTTCTTGGTCGTTCTCTAACTCATCCATATCGTCTCCCTTATATAAATTTTCTAAATATTTCTTCCATCTATCTGCTACCTCAACTTTATTTATTAGAAGCTCATTATTCTCATCTTTAATACCATTACATTTTTTCCTATCTTCCTCGAAAAACTTTTTAACTGCCTTGTAAGTCCTTTCTATCTTACCTACTCTCAAATCATTTTGTATTCGCATACGATTATCCTCCATCCATTTATTTCTAGCTTTTCTACATTCATGTACTATCTTATTTCTAACTCTATTATATTTTTGCTTACTTTCACTATCCAATTCCCTGAAAGGTTTAAGCTTTCTTCTATTCTCTATTAAATCTTATATCTCGTTACCCAGGGTTTTCGCGTTTCTATTTTTTTCTTACCTATAGTCTGTGTTGCTGTTCTCTCCTATAGCTATCTCTTTGATCTAATTATCTAATATTTGTTTATATTCCTCATTTACCTCACTATCATTAAGCTTACCTAGATCCCATCCCTCTCTTTTAGCCTTTCTCAGTTTTTTAATTTTAGCTTACACTTCATTTTAACTAAGTTATGATCGTTCTCTATATCAGCCCCTGGATAACTACGACAGTTTTTAACTTGGTTTCTAAATCTTTCTTTAACTAAAATATAATCTATTTGGTATCTAGCCCTGGCACTTTCCAAGTATATCTCCTCTTAACATGTTGTTCTAATAGGGTGTTTACAGTTACTAATCTATGTTCCTGGCAAAACTCAACTAATCTTTCTCCTTTATCATTTCGTCTACCATACCCAAATTTTCCTACCATTTTTCCCTCACTACCTTCTCCCACTGACGCATTAAAATCGCCCATAACTATTAAATTCTCATCTCTCTTTACTTTTCTCACTATACTGTTTATATCCTTCTCTACTTCCTCATCCTCGTCCTGAGTTGTTGGCATGTAAATCTGTACTAAAACAGTCTGTGGGTTTCGTACTCAATCTAACCATAATTATTCTATCACTAAATTGTAAGTACTCTTTACTTTACGTTTTAAGCTTTTACCTAACACTATTCCTACCCCTGCCTGTCCATTAGTTGAAGAAGTTGTAATTATTCTATAATTATCTTTACAAAAGTCTTTACTATCTGGCCATCTCATCTCACTAATACCTAAAATGTCCAGCTTTTCTTTTCTCATTTCGACTAATGAATTCGTTAACTTATATACTTTAAGTAATGACCTTACATTCCAAGTCCCTATCACTAAATCGAACCGTTGTTTTAAATTCTTACGATGACGAGCCCCAAGTACCCCCTCCCGGAGATCTGAATGAGGGAGTATTTTACTTCCGGACAAAAATTTTACTTGTGAGCGCCCCATCATACATATTTCGTGTTTTAGGCCACGCATACCTGGGAAATATTGTGGTAGGTTCCTATATCTTTCTACAACACAGTTTTTAAATATTTTAGCAAAAAGTCGTATCTGTTACGGCCAACCCCCAACAACCTTGTAAATTATTGAGGATCGCCCGAGACCAACCGACTTTCCTGCTATATCTTTTAAGCAGCAAGTCTGCTGCCCCTTGCTGCGCCTTTTAATCGCCTTTTATAATAAGTAGACTTACTATAGTAGTATTCGTTGTCTCCTATTATAGGGATGAAAAGACCGTATTGTCCAAATCTCGCTGGTGTACATGTATTTTAATAACAATAATGAGGACGCTATTGTACTATATCAGAGCAGCCAAAAGCTATCAGGTAATTTAGGCCAAGTGTAAAAACTGTGATTACGAAAAACAAGACGAAATATAATTATCAAAATAGTTTATATCTGTAAGAAATTGTGAATTGACTTCTTAGATATGCTCTCAGGATTTGCTGCATTTTATATCCAATAATGCCGCTACTCAATTGAATGTTAATCCGCAAGCAGAATGCTTTTGCGACACTCGTTTATTACTTACCCAAAATATGCGAAATTAGAGAAGTACGTCATAATCACTTCAGAAAGCAGACGTTCATGCGCCGTGTACTGATCTATGTAGTGAAACCTTGGTCCATCCAGCGGAATTCCAAATACATACGGTAACTCATCTCCGTTAAAACTCCTTGTTCTCTAAAGCGAAGAAAAACGTATTTTTAGTTAAATTAACACTGAATATCAACTCAAAACATTGCAAACGTACCGAATGCTGTTTTGCAGAAGGAGTATGCCCAAATACATAAAAGTATGACTGTGGATTTACTGCAGCGTGAAATTTTCCAGTCTGCACAATGGAGCTTAATGATCTTGCATCTGATAGCATATCCAGTAGTACATCTCTTGCTAATTTTGCTCTATCTATACCAGGACTATCGGAATTACTGATAGGTGTGTCATCGGAGTCATGAACGTTATAGTGACGTAGCGCGTGATCCTTGCATTGTTCAGGTTTAATTTCACATCTTCTTCGCATATATTTCATTAGTTCCATGTCGCGCTCTTTTGCTAGAATTCCATGCGTTAGACCCACTGGACCCAACACATGGGCGCTTTCAACTTCGGTCACACCATACATTAGTTCAAATCTGAAAATGGAAGTATTGCTTAAAATGTAGTTGAACGTAAAGCAGCTTTTTATTTTTAGACAACATGTAGAAGTGTTCAATAATTTAAAATATGTAGTATATGAGCTATGCGGCATCAGTGAAAACTCAGAATTGGGCTTGGAAAAAATTCTTGAACCATACCTTCTTTTTATTAGGAATTACACAATGTAACTTTGCTTAATAACTTACACCCTACATCAGTTGTGACTACTAGTGCTTTGAGAAGTCAGTTGTACTATAGTTTGTTTGTACTTTTTGTACAAGTAATTGACGATTCATAGCAATATACCGTATTAATAACATTAATAGGCTTACCTTTTAAACAGTTCAGTGTATTTGGCCATTAACTGTTTAGGATTGTTTGGAACTATTCGAGAGTCAACTATTGGACCCAAATTCGTTACATAATCGTTCGTTGCTATTGCGGCATTTATGATATCCTTTAGCTTTCTATTCCGGAGACAATTAGGTAGTTCAGCTTCGTTTGGAGGACACTTTAAGGAGTCGGCTATTTGTGAAGTTACTTCACGCGGTTTTTCTTGCAGTGCCCAATCTGATAACGCACTTCCTCCCATTAGTATAGCACGGTGAAATAATACTAAAATAATTTGTATGAGATAGTATGTATTGACTAATGTCCTAACAATCTACGTTTATTGTGTTCTCGAACAACCATAGGTGACAGCATCAACAAATTAGCGCAAACAGCTCCAGTACCATGACCAAAAAGAGTCACCAAGGTGGGGTCTCCGCCAAACGCTGCAATGTTTTCTTGTATCCATAGTAAGGCGGCTACTTGATCCACCAGGCCGAAGTTACTTGCAGCAGATTGCTCTACACCGGTTCGTAGGAATCCTGGAACAAATAACGTCAATGAGTTCATATACTATCATAAATTAATAAATTAATCAAAATGTTAATCTTCAAAAGATGTACACTGTATTGCAGAAGAAGGATTATGACTCTAAGTACTTTTTTGCAGTGCTTTTATTTGTAATTCGATATTCAGAATTCTTTTACCGAGATATACTGTGAAGCGTAGTTTGAAATACATTTGATTCTGATAGTAGATAAATAAGGTACTTTTTCGTCAAATAACTTCCGTTGTGATACGCGATTCATACAGTCTTTTTCAAAAACACTACTCGCCGTTAATGAGTAATATTAATTAAGATGAATATCGTTACCGGATGATTCGATTTACTAACCAGAGTGTTCATAAATAGCGTAAAAATATAAAAATAATAAGGTACGCCGTTAGAGGAGGCGTATTCCTTGAGACATATGTAGTCAAGATGGCAATAGAAGATGGAGCAGAAGATACGATAACAAACGAGCAAGAGCTCAAGTTTATGTATCAGACTAAGATAATTGCAAATTATTTAGATTGGTAACTTTTGATAACTGCTTAAGAGCTCATCACACTAGCAGTCATCTTGAAATTTCTAAAGATCCAAATTTCTTTTCTATTAGGCACCCAACCGGTTTTAATAAAAGTTACTTATTAAATAATTGTCTATGTGGGAAAGTCATTTAGGTTCTTTAACTGAAAAAAAAATTTATTTTGCTGGTAAAAGAGCGATTTAAACAAAACCAGTAACTTTCCCAAATGTGTGAATAATTTTTATGAATTTTCATCAAAATTGCACACCACAATTAAGTTTATTTATCGAATAAATCAAATATTAGTATTTTTTAGAAAACTGCACCTGCATTGTGCTGCCGTAAAAAAAAATTCAGCCTTCCATGTCACACACTATTGTAAAACAGAAAAAGTTTGAATACATGCTATACAAAACAAAACACAACAAACATACAGGAATACTCCCTGTATGTTTGTTGTGGTTTGTTTAGCATTCTTCTTAATTTTCTTTGGGAATTAAACCACTCATAGTTTTTAAAATTATCTTTATTTACGTTTCGATCCATGACCTAGGATCGTTGTCAAAATAATAAAAACTTTAAGTTTGACATTTATGACATAAATTGAAGGTGACTTTGATTTATTGATGTACGAAATATTTGGTTTGAGTACACTAAGCAAAAACTTTTTAAAGTTTAAAAGAATGATTGTCTTCAATTTGTGTTACGGCCTGGGACCGACTTTTTTTAGGTAGCCAATACGCTTAACGTGAAATCAGCTGATTTCACTAAAAGTTCCACAGCACTGCTATCTATATGTGCTTCCTGACACTTCATAAACCAAGTAGGCGGAGTATTAAAATTCATATCCTTTTCTAATGAATAGCTGCATCTCAATATTTTGTCCAGCCCTATGCTACCTCACCCCAACCCGCGCTTTTACAGCAAATGGTAGGTAACCTGCTGTGATGAGCTCTTAAAGCCGAACAAACTTAGGGATAGACTATGAGAGGGAGAACAACTCAGACGGATTTTGCAGTTTACATGCCAACAACTCAGTACGAGGATGAGGAAGTAGAAAAGGTATACGAGGATATAAATAGTATAGTGAGAAAGGTAAAAGGAGATGAGAATTTAATAGTTATGGGCGATTTTAATACGTCAGTGGGAGAAGGTAGTGAGGGAAAAATGGTAGGAATATTTGGGTATGGCAGACGAAATGATAGAGGAGAAAGATTAGTTGAGTTTTGCCAGGAACATAGATTAGTAACTGTAAACACCCTATTCGAACAACATGTTAGGAGAAGATATACCTGGAAAGCGCCAGGTGATAGGGCTAGATACCAAATAGATTATATTTTAGTTAAACAAAGATTTAGAAGCCAAGTTAAAAACTGTCGTAGTTATCCAGGGGCTGACATAGATAGCGATCATAACTTAGTTAAAATGAAGTGTAAACTAAAATTCAAAAAATTGAGAAAGGTTAAAAGAGAGGGATGGGATCTAGGTAAGCTTAATGATAGTAGGGTAAAAGAGGAATATAAACAAGTATTAGATAATAAGAGCAAAGAAATAGCTGTAGGAGGGAACGTAGAAAATAGATGGAAAGAAATAAAACTGACTGTACATGATACAGCAACACAGACTATAGGTAAGAAAAAAATAGAAGCGAGAAAACCGTGGGTAACAAAGGAGATATTAGATTTAATAGAGAATAGAAGAAAGCTTAAACCTTTCAGAGAAGTGGATAGTGAAAGTAAGCAAAAATACAATACAGTTAGAAATAAGATAGTACATGAGTGTAGAAAAGCTAGAAATAAATGGATGGAGGAGAATTGTAAGGGAATACCAAATGATTTGAGAGTAGGTAAAACAGACAGGGCTTACAGTAAAAAGTTTTTTGGGGAAGATAGGAAAAAATATACTGGTATTAGAGACGAAAATAATGAGCTTCTAATAAATAAAGTTGAGGAAGCAGATAGATGGAAAAGATATTTAGAAGATTTATATAAGGGAAACGATATAGATGAGTTAGATAACGACGAAGAAGAGGATGTAGAAATAGGGTTCTCAATACTAAAAGAGGAATTTGATAGAGCTGTTCGGAATCTTAAAATAAATAAAGCGCCAGGGATAGACGATATTCCCGCAGAATTAATAAAATATGCAAGTCAGAAAGCTTTAGATAGATAATATAAACTAGTAAAAGTAATATATGACACAGGTGAGGTTCCAATAGATTTCGAAAAAAATATTATTATCCCAATCCCAAAAAAGTCAGGAGCTGATAGGTGTGAGAATTTTAGAACGGTTAGTTTAACTTCTCATGCTTCCAAAATACTAACAATAATAATTAAAAATAGAGTAGAAGCTTTGACTGAGAATTATTTAGGCGAAGACCAATATGGTTTTTGTAAAGACAGAGGGACTAGAGAACCGATACTAATGATTAGGGTAATTATCGAAAAAAGGTTACAAAAAAATAAAAAGACAAATTTTGCGTTTGTAGATTTAAAAAAAGCATTTGATAGGGTTCATTGGAATGTTATGTTTGGGTTTGGCAAAAAATAGGAATCTCTCATAGGGATAGAAAAATTATTTACAGTCTATATAAAAACCAAAGCGTAGTAATTAGATTTGATGAAATAGAAAAGGAAGCTAAGATTAGAAATGGTGTTAGACAGGGCTGTATACTGTCTCCCTTGATTTTTAATGTTTATATTGAGGAAGCTTTAAACTTAGCTAGAGAGAGGAAAGAGATAGGGATTAGTGTTCAGGGACAGAAAATAGACATGTTACGTTTTGCAGATGATATAGCCATTATAGCAGAGTCTAGAAAAGAGTTAGGAGAGTTTTTAAATATTTTAGATGAGAAACTACGGAGTTACTATAGTATGAGAATTAACTCAGTAAAGACAAAGTGATTAGATTGGGGATTAGGAGATGATATAAATTGATAAAGATATGCTAATTACAGGGAAGGACCAATTGCTTTTTGCAAGCAATAACGATAGCAGTGGAGCGGTTATGTAATAACTACAACTACACCAAACTACTTAATAAAGGGTATAAATACCTTTTATCCTGTGCCGCTGTGGGCACTAACACGTTCACGCACAAAAGCTTTCGACGGAGAACCAGTAACACGCACGAATGGTGTCGGTCTCGCTTTCAAAGCTCTCACACGACCGTCTTCTGCAAGGGTTCGGATGCGACTGTCTTCACGCACTGCCTGCCGGTATATAATGTTTCACTCAAACCGCAGGGTGAATGCACTGATGGTATTTATTGTCACAAATACCGAATTGTTCGATGATGACGTAACATACCGCCCACCAGATTCATAGAATTTTGAAAAGGAGGGAAGTAGGTTGGGTGAAGGAAATCACATGGGATTTGACCTTGCTAGGAAAATAGGTAACGAAAGATAGGGTAGTACACTACAGCGAGCGATATTACCAACTATGCAAAAATAAAAATATATATGTAAATAAGCAAATATGTAAAAATAATATAATACTATACATGTAAGAAATGTGTATATACATCTAAACATAAAAATAAAATTAAAATACCGGTAGCGGCGCTAGTTTGACCAAAGGTCGTTTTAATGTGCCAAGTGCAGTTTTCATCTGGGTAATACGTGCTGCCGGTAGGTCTCCCATAGGAGGAGTTACCAGGACCGGTTTGGTACGAAAACATCTATGACATGATGATAAGTAATTTCTGATTGAATTTTTAATAGAAAGGATCCAGAAATTCTGTTGGATAAGATACGCTGTGGTATTAACACCGGGATGGCAATACCTTTCATGAGTTGAGCGAATGATAAGTTCGGTTAATCGGTGCCGCTGAGGCAATAACGCAGGAAACTTTTCGAAATAGGAAAGCGAAGAATGTGTCAAGCGCCCACCTACTCTTAAGATATTTTGTGGATCAACAAATGGAGAAAGTTTTCGCAAGCTTTTAGGTAATTTACGGTTTGCCTTGATCGAAGCTATTTCCTTTGAAAATGTAACATTTTGTACATGCCGGACGATAATCATGAGAGCATTGTGTAATTCAATGTCTGTTAAGGGACCCGCATGACGTTGAGCCATGGGTTTAGAAAATCTATAAATGTAAGCCACGATGCCTTGGATTTTATATAACGATGAAAAACGACTTAGTAAAATGTCAATGACGTTTGGATCTGTTTGAGCGACAAATGTTAGGATCTTCATTTCCGTAGTTACCTCAGCAATTGAGGTTGACAATGTTGGTTGAGGCGGCCACGAGTCACTAGGGTAGTGAAGCCATTCAGGCCCCGCCCACCATAGCGAACATGAAATAACCGCGCTTGGCATTAATCCCCGAGATGCAGGATCAGCCGGATTATGCGAAGATTTAATATAAAACCATCGGCTAGGTGCAATGATTTCTTGAATGTGGCTAACACGGTTTGCCACAAAAGTTTTCCAACGAAAAGGTGGAGAACGTATCCAAGTGAGAGCGACCGTAGAATCACTCCACGCTGAAACATCGGAGATTTCAATCAAGCCTTGATAAGACCGAATGGTAAAAGAAAGTAACTCGGTTTATAAAACGGCGGCACATAATTCCAAACGTGGAATTGAAATGCGCTTAATTGGAGCTACTTTTGTTTTAGCGGTTACAAATTGTACAGTTATTTCTCCAGTAGTTTGATTTATGAACTGAAAATACACTACCGCTGCATACCCTACCTCGCTAGCATCGCAAAACCCATGCAGATGACAAGTAAAAGGATCCGAAGGGGATAAACAACGTGGTAACTTTAATGACGATAATAACGGCAACTCTTCTTGATACTGCTGCCATTGAGACGAAATGTCTGCTGGTGGGATTTCATCCCAATTCAAACCTAACATCCACAGATGCTGGATTAGGCGTTTTGCAAAAAGTGTTAGTGGTGCTAAAAATCCTAATGGATCATATATTCTGGCAACTTGCGAAAGTATGTTGCGCTTTGTACATATTGGGTTTAATGGTTTAACCCGAAATGAGAAAATATCTTCTGTAGGTGACCATTGTAGACCTAATATTTTTATTGATTCGTCAGAATCGAAATCGAGAGAAGTATATTGGCAAAAATCTGACGGAATGCTTTCCAAAATAGAAACTGAATTAGAACTCCATTTTCGAAGTTCAAAACCAGCCAAATGTAAAAGTCGGATAAGTTGATCTTTAATTTCGCGGGCCGATTGTATAGAATCTCCACCCGCGTCGAAATCGTCAATATATAGATTTGACCGTATAGCCTCATCGGCTAACGGAAACCTTTTACCTTCGTCAATGGCTAATTGCTGAAGAGTTTTTAATGCTAGATACGGCGATGACTTAATACCATAGGTCACTGTATTAAGCTGATAAGTCTGAATGGGTTCTTCTGCGGAGAACCGCCAAACAATTAATTGAAACTTCCGATGTTTTTCGGTAACCAAAATTTGTCGATACATTTGGCGAACATCACAAGTAAAAACGAAACGATGAGTACGAAATTTCAATGAGATTGACGAAATGTCATTTTGGAGACTAGGTCCAGCCAATTGAGTGTCATTTAGTGACACGTTGTTTTTAGCCTTTGCAGAGGCGTCAAAAACCACACGAATTTTAGAAGTATGACCTTCCTCTTTAAACACAGGGTGATGGGGTAAAAAATAATTATCGTGCCCAACGGGCGGAGAATCGAGTAATGCCATATGACCCGCATCAAGATAGTCCTGCATGAAATTGTTGTATTGGACGCGTAGCTCCGGTTGAGCATGCAATTTGCGCTCCAACGAAAATAGTCTTTTTTTAGCCATGCCAAAGGAATTATCAAAAACGGGCAAAGTATCGTTGAACGGTAACGCAACAATAAAACGACCGCTAGGGTCACGAGAAAACGTGTTTTCAAAATCAGATCTGCCTTTTCTTCCTCCGGAGAAGTATAAGGCTTGATGGTAACTCTTCTATCTCCCAAAACCGCCTTAGGGTCTGGTCGATAGGATCTTCTACAGAAGTAAAAATGCTTGGACAGTATCAGACTGCAAGCTTTTGTGGGACCAATAATAGTCCAACCAAAAATTGTATTTATGGCGGCAGGCTGAAGAAATTTGCCATGTATAACACCGCCATTGACGATGAACGGATAAACATCTGCTCCAAGGAGCATGTCAATGGTTCCTGGGGAGTTCCAGGTCGGGTCTGCAAAGTGCAGGCCGTATAAGTGTTCCCAACTATTAGGAACTTCAACGCTAGGTAATTTGCCAGATATTGACGAAAGCACAAAAGTTGTGACTTCTAGAGATTTTTCAGAGTCTAACATAGAGCGAATGGTGCAGCTGACGGCACCCCTATTGACTGCTGAAGTTGTCTGCCCAAGTCCATAAATCGTAACTTAAAAGCGTATGCGTGGAAGCCAAAGTTTGCTCACGCAATTGTCTCGAATAAAGCTAGCTTGGGAGCCAGGATCTAAGAGTACCCTGATCGGCTTGTATCTACCAGACCGGTCTTGAACTTCCACAACAGCAGTGGAGAGTAAGACAGTAACTCCAAGATTTGAATTCGTCTGTGAAGACAAAACATTTGCCGGAATAGGAGAGGCTGACTGCGTCCTATTGGCATTTTTATGCATAGGTGTAGCGGTCGGTTCAGCTGAACGGCTAGAAGCAGGTTGCGGTTCAAAATGTAGCAAGGTATGATGCGGCTTGGCGCAAGTTCGACAGGAATTATAAGATTTGCATTGCATGGACGCATGGTCTGTTCGTAAGCAATTTAAACAAAGGCGCAAGCGTTTGACAATGTCGAAACGTTCCGTCGGAGTTTTCTTTAGAAACGATTGACATCTGTAAGTTAAGTGATTGCCTTTGCAAAAAGGACAATGGTGCGAAAATGAATTGTTTGAGTCACTGGAGCTACTTGGTGTGTCCAGTGAAACTACGTTAGAAGAAACTCTTGGTTTAAACTGAAACGCTGAGGATTTCTTAGGCACTGATGTGTGAGATGTATGGACAGTCGTCGAATAAGAAACAGGTGCGGTTGAAGAAAAGGTTTCCAACGCTGCACATTGTTGAGTTAAAAAATATCTCAAATCCTCGAAATTAGGTATTTGCTTCGGATCCGATTGGAGTTCGAAGCGTTTTCTAGTGAACGGATCAAGTTTTTCTAAAAGCAAATCGACTAGAATAAAGTTCCAATGTTCAGTGGGAAACTTTAAGTTAGTTAGAACAGCAAGGTTCTCTGAAAAACAATCAATAAGTGCCCTAAGTTTCTTAGGGTTTTCTGATTTTAAAGGTGGAAAGTCTTTCATTGCTTTCCAATGCAAAGTTGCCAATAAACGCGGATTGCTAAATCGCTCACGCAAGGCGTTATATGAGATAATGAAATTATCTCCCGAAATGGGTACCGATTTAATGATTCTTAAAGACTCCCCGGTACAGCAACTGATAAGATAATTTAATTTTTCGATATTGGACAGCGACGCGTTATTATAGACCAGACTGTCAAATAAATCGATGAAAGATGAAAATCAGTAACCTCATTATTAAAACTTGGGAGTTTTAACGGTACCAATTTTGATACCGTGCTGCTTGGAGCATTTTCGATGATTTGTGGTGCTTTCATTTCTTGCATCGTTTCGAGATGCAGCAGTATGCAAAAATAAGCGGAATCTACTTCCTTCCGTAAGGCGTTGTAAGTTAATGATTCTACCTCGTCACATGGAGCTAAGACAGCAATTAAAATTTTGTTGAAATTTGTATAAAGGTCAGTTACTCCCCTTGTTTGAATAAGGAACACCGTTTTTAAACTTGGGTCACTTTGTATAGTATTACAAAGCTCAAACATTTCTATAATACGTGTTTTCAGTAATTCTAGTTCTACTACATGTGCCTTCTTTGGAGCCATAGTGACTGTTATTTGAAAGATCTACAATAAAATGTTGTAAAACGGCAAAGTTCAAATGTGGGCTGAGAAATATTAAAATATTAGGATTTGTGCAAAGCACGAAAAGGTAAGACAGCGTATAAACCAATGAATCACGTTTTATGACCATTAGCTTGCAATGTGGGTCTTAAAACGAGACGTCGAAAACCTACCGGTTTGTCAAACAAAGCGTGAAAATAAGATTTACATCTTAACAACCCGGGCGGTTACGATCGGCCTTTACATCAAAAGCTCACAGAAACATGTGGTTTTAACATATTTTCCGAAAGATGCAACTTTACAACCTTATTCCTCTGCAGATGTTCAATATTTTACCGCAAACCGACTGAAAAGGGTTGCATGTGATAGAAAACGTACAATAGCTTTTAAATACAAAGCAAATCCCTTTCCTTTTTTATTTAAGAAGTATAAGGCGACTATAATTTTCAGGTTGCTGTGTGCTTTATACCGCTAAAATAAATTTAAAACTGAAAACTAACAAATTTTATATTAAGGATTTGTTTGTAATTAAAACGCTTGCTGGTTTCAATTACGGCGAAATCGCTTAATCTAAAGACAGTATAAATAATATTTACACATTTTAACCCGCTACATATGGAGCTTGAACACAAATTTAAAGCTAAATCATTAATTAATTAAAAAGCTCGCTGGAATGCAAAATAATATTTAATTTAGGACATGCGTATACCATAAGACTGGTGAATTCGGATCGACTTTAGGACCAATGATTAGATTGGGGATTAGGAGATGATATAAATTGATAAAGATATGCTAATTACAGGGAAGGACCAATTGCTTTTTGCAAGCAATAACGATAGCAGTGGAGCGGTTATGTAATAACTACAACTACACCAAACTATTTAATAAAGGGTATAAATACCTTTTATCCTGTGCCGCTGTGGGCACTAACACGTTCACGCACAAAAGCTTTCGACGGAGAACCAGTAACACGCACGAATGGTGTCGGTCTCGCTTTCAAAGCTCTCACACGACCGTCTTCTGCAAGGGTTCGGATGCGACTGTCTTCACGCACTGCCTGCCGGTATATAATGTTTCACTCAAACCGCAGGGTGAATGCACTGATGGTATTTATTGTCACAAATACCGAATTGTTCGATGATGACGTAACACAAAGATAATGACAAGTGAGTTACAGCCTAGTTCTAAACCAAAATTAAAAATAGGTAATACCGAGTTAGAGGAGGTGGATGAATTTTGCTATTTAGGTAGTATAATTACAAAAGATGGACGTAGCAGAAGGGATATAGTAGCTAGAATAGCCCAAGCTAGAAAAATGTTTTTAAAAAAGCAAAACTTACTAATAGCTAATAGTATTAGTTTAGATAATAGAAAAAGTTTCTTAAAGTCGTACGTACGGAGCGTTCTACTATACGGTAGTGAGACTTGGACAATTAAAGAAGTAGACAAGAAAAAGATAGAAGCTTTTGAAACTTGGTGTTACAGGAGAATGTTAAAGATTAGTTGGACAGATAGAGTAACAAACGAGAAAGTTTATAGAAGAATAGGTGAGGATCCCTGTATGTGGAAACAATTGAAGGTCAGGAGAGATAGAATGATAGGGCACCAGTTAAGACATGAGGGACTATTTAGTAAAGTCTTAGATTATAGACTATCAAATAAAAATAGAGTAGGAGGGCCTAGACAAAGCTATATTAGTCAAATTATTAGAGATGTAGGTTGTGAAGGGTATGTAGACCCCTTTAGACTAGCTCAGAATAGAAAAGAATTTAGAGCTGCGTCAAACCGACTTTAAGTAAGTTCGAAAACAAAACAAAAAGAAAAATAAAAATCAGTTAACTAAATGTCAGCAGGACATGACTCACAATTGGTTAGCGGTCTGGCATATTGGTAGCGTTTCGTTGTTTAAGCCTTACCGTAACATATAATTTAATAAACGTCACCATGGCATAACTCACAATTAGGTAGCGGTCAGGCATGTTGGCAGCGATTCGTTGCTTAAGTCTTACCATAACATATAATTTAACACTTTTCCTTTTTGAAGCGGATAACCAGGTTATATTTCATTTCCTTATAAATGATAATCATGTAAACATGTTAGAGTTCTTTAACAACCATCAGGTTGCTAATATCTATGTAGAGCCAGCTGGATAGGAAAAAGATAGAAGGATATAGGAAGACCTAGACCAAACTATATTAGTCAAATTATTAGAAATTTAGGTTGTGAAGGGTACGTAGAGCTTTTTAGATTAGCACAGAATAGAAGAGAAGTTAGAGCTGCGTCAAACCGACCTTAAGTAAGGTCGATAACAAAATGATGTTACTATATATAAAGAAATGCGTTACAGTGCCGCACCTAGCTCATTTCAAAGATTTGACTTCCTCGGTCGTATGGAAACAGTGATCAGTGTTGAGCATCTTCAAAAACTACATATGTAACTTAGCTAACAGCACAATTTGGAATATAAACTGTAGTTTTTGTACCCTAGACAATTGGTTTACATAATAACTAACTTATGCCGCAACAAAACGCAGACAGAACGGTAGAATTTGGGCTAGTTCAAAAACGTCGTAGAGGGCGTGGGTGATATAGAAAGAATACATTGGAAACCTCTGTGAAACTATATTTTCAACTTCCAATCTCGAAAGGCTATTTACAAAAACAAAGAATCCGATAATTTGCGTAATCGTTTCATACAGCGTAATGGCAAACAAAGCGTCATAACATAAGAATATAAAATTGATAAACAAATATAACACCTTATAATCCAGATACTTACGTAATGCTTCATCTTATATAACAAAAGAAAGTAAAACATAAACTTTACAGTACTTCTAGGAAAAGAAATATACATAAGTTATATATACATGCTGCATTGTGAAGTGCCTCTCCTCAAGAAATATTGCAACATTAAACTTATACACCCTAACTTAACTTAATCAAGTGTCAATCACCTTTAAATTTATAAGTAAGTTGTTTACGTTAAAAAAACAAAAGAAATAGTTAATAATGTACCCTAACATAAATTTTGATTAACTAATTTTTAATTTATAGAATGATTACATAGTCGTTCATGCATTGTACAGATAAGTTTTGTAAGGTGGTGGAACCAATTTATTGGATAATCATAAGTAATAACAGCAAATCAAAAGTCTATTCTTCACAGCAGCATTAAAAAAAGTACGAAAACAGATAACTGTATCTTGATCTATCGGCTTTGTGTTAGGATTATCATAGAACTACAAAAATGCGGCTGCATTTCTCCATTGGCTGGATGCTAGAACCACCAACTTTACTCATACTAGCACAGAAAGCATTTTTAGAAGCGCGACTTTACAACATATATCTTCGGTAAGAAGATGCTGTATTGAATCTTGTCTTTCAAAGTATGGTCTTTATTTTATAAGCACAGAAACATGTATGGGTGTAGGTATTTGGCTTTCCAAGATGTCGCCGAAGAATAATGTGTGTAGGATACCCAGACAACAGCTGCCGAAATACAAACTGTAACAGATTGCCAACAAGCAGATAACGCTATTTTCAAAGAATTTTTAGACAAAGGAAAGCAATCCTATTACATTGAAACATCTTAACAGCTGCAGAATAACAGCATACTTATAGATAACATACCCATTGTAAGCAGATGTAGGCAGGTGGTAAGTGGTCCTATCTTTTAGAAGAAAGCTGTGCGTTTACGTGCAGTTTTTAATTAAAATGGGTGGTAGGAAATATTGCAACTACTCTGTAACGTAACGTTTCCTAAGCAGCTGTTTGATTTTATAAGGCAAAATTTTATAGAACAATTACTTGAGAAAGTTTATCGAATAACACTCATTTCAAATGGCAGGAAATCGAGCTTGAGAAATTTTAAGGTATTTTAAATATGAATGCACAAAAAATTATTTAAAGGGTTTTGAACGTATCAATATATT
Organism: Platerodrilus igneus; assembly: GCA_036346225.1. Lineage (NCBI taxonomy): Eukaryota > Metazoa > Arthropoda > Insecta > Coleoptera > Lycidae > Platerodrilus > Platerodrilus igneus. The sequence continues at coordinate 680,864 of JARFIW010001107.1, forward strand.
CGATTTTACGGATTATAAATGTTCCAACCAATTTTCAACACATTTCATTTCGGGAGTTGGTATCTCAAAATATAATTCTTGAGGTTTCAACAGTTTCTTAAGGTGATGAAATTTGCTGTGAATGTATTTTTGATTAGTCATTAGGGCACTACATCGGCGAGCAATTGATTTAGGTCAACGTATAATGGTATGCTTGCAGTTTCTGTTTTAAGCTTATGCTCGCCAATTGTAAACGATTGTACTATACTTTGTAGGTAAATTAAAAATTCAATTATGAATCGTAAAGCATATGTTTTTGTTTTAAAAATTTATTGTGCCAGAGCAACAAACTTACATTTTAAATAAAATTCGACATAGGACCATTTTGGGACAAAAAAAATAGGTGTATCTCCTCCTCTTGCGTTAATAACTGCTTGTAGTTCACGAGACCATACCTTGAATTAAGTTAAGGATTACATTCTGGTCGATGTTGTCCCTCAGCTCCTGGGCAGTTCTTGGTGCTGGTGTATGTATGTGAATACGACGTCTCAACTAATCCCAGATATGTTCAACGGTATTTATGTCTGGATGAAGGACTGGCCAATTGAAATGCGTAATTCTCATCTCATCCAGATAATTTCCAACAACTCTAGCTTAGCGAGGTTAAGAATTATGGTGCATAAAAATGCCACGCTCGCATATTGATCACTAAAGGCACAACATGATCTTTTAGCACCTAGATAAAACACCTGTGAGCTGTCAGGGAACCATTCTGAATGATAACCAACTCTGTCCAAACCATAATAGACGCGCAGCGAAATGAAAGTCGCTCATCAATACAAGTTTTAGCGTATCTTTCTTCAGGTTCTCTCCATACTTGCCGAAGTCCATCTAACCCAGTGAGGTAAAAATGCGATTCACCTGAAAACATTACCTTGCTCCAGTCCTCTCATGATCCATGCAACGTGATTCCGAATAAAAGTTAATTTTGCAACTCGATGCCGACGTTGCAATAGTGCACCTATAACCATCCCTCTACAAGACAATCCAGCAGCGCGAAGTCTTCTCCTAACGGTTCATTTACTAACGTTTACATCTCTAATGTCATGGGGTCGATTTCGTAGCACAAAAACTTCTACCAACAATTCTTGCAGTTTCACACTGTCCTCGACCATCCTGTGTCAATGCTACGATTCTCGCCACAACAGTAAGATCTAAAGGCATTGTTACAGGCGCAATAATTACTACTAACACTACACCGTCGGACTAAAAGGTTCAACAGAGAGAAATTCACGCAAATTTCAAAAATTGACACTGACATGTGAATTATTAGTTAGAGTGAATGCATGCTAATTCAAGAAGTAACTACGGTGACAATGCATGACGATTAACCAATATGACAGATAACATTTCTCGAAAAACAAATGATTCAACGCCTGCAATGATTTAGAATTGGCCAGTATAAGCTTGAAACAAAAAATTACGCGAAGATATAACTATACGTTAACCTCAATTTTTTGCTCGCCAGCGTATAAGAAGGCGTTATGCAATAACTCATGCAAGCAATACGACACTGATTCGTTTGAAGTGCTGTGTGCGAGCTAGTATTGTCTTGATAAATAACTATGCACCGTTTTCTGTTGCTTTTCCTGAGTTCGTATTTATCTTCTGACAATCAAATTGTTAGTACCGGCCAACGTTCACTCTTGTTCGATCTCCCGAAAAAATAGTTGTGACATCACTAGTATATGGATATATTATGTAATTCACTAATTCACTAATTAAGAACGAAATGTTGATACATGAAGTCATACAATATTCGCTCTAGGAAACAGCGAGAGAAACAGCCATGCGCAAACAAGCGAAGTTCTGCACGCTACCTCTTGATGTCTTAAAGAGTTTACAAGCAACCGATCCCTTGAAAGTGCTTTGTAACAAACGACTTTCGTAAGTTTTCGACCTCGTAACATTTAACAATTGATTGCTGCTTGTTTTCTGGTTTATAAAAATATATCCAAGCTTAGTCTCTTGCTACAAAATTTACACTTCCTTGGTCAAATTTTTATTGAGCAATTTCTTTCATCAAGTCCTTTTTGAATCTTAGGTCAAATTATGCGGAATCAATCGAGAACAAAGCTCATCCAGATCTTTTCTTTGCACAGTTGAATGTACTGCAGTTGTTGATAAATTTAAGAATCCCTGGATGTTTTTGTCTCGCTGTAGCTCACATGGTGGTGTCCTTCAATCTTTTTGCGCACAACATCTAGTCTTCCTTCCCAGATTTATCACTGGTGCACGCACGACGAAAAAATTCTTCAAACCAATTGTAGGCAGCCTTGACGATAATACTATTTTATCAAAAATTCAAAAAGCGATCTATGCACTGTTTTGGAATTCTTTTACAAAAATCGTAAAAGGCATCCAACCATTTTTTTCCACAAAATGCAGCTTTATTTAACCATTCACTGTACACGAATTACTCTGTCAATTATTAAGCGGCACTGTTTTTACAATAACAAAAGTCAAATTTTACTAAAATCGTAATGCTGCATCTCAATGACGACATCCAATAATTGTGTAAAGACTGGACGGGTCAGTGGCTTAGTTGATTTGCATGTGACTACTAAGTCCAAGGTCTCGGGTTCGATTCCCGACACGAACCTTCGGTCGGATAATTGGAAAATCAAATGTAGGGTTGTATATCTATTCTAGAAATGTTGAATCAGTTTTGTAAAATCGCGTGTACTGTTTTCAGTATTATTTGAAGTGAATTAGGAACATGTACGAGAAAAATTTACTTATCTTAAAAGAACAAAAATAGGTTTCAGTAACTCTGGTGATCAACACAAAAAAAGTTTCTTAATCATGTAAAATCTACGACCAACATTTTCTTGCAGGCGAGTGATTTTAAGAAAACAAAGATAGATTTTTGTAAATTAAGTGACAAAACAATAACAGTTTATTTAAATTAAGTATATGTAGGATTAAAACTTTCTTGCAATCTGCTTATCTTAAGAAAGCAAGGATTGAAAATGAAAATAAATAAATGACCGATTACTTATTTTTGCTCTGATGGACCTTCTAAGAAGGTACTCACCGAATGCAAAACGAGGAGGTTATCAACGGAAACCAATGCGTTTCCAACCAAATAGATATGGGTAGTTCTGCTTGGCATTGGGAAAGTAATTCGAGCACAGAAGAACGAAAATTAATGTAAAATTGTTGGTTATTTTGCAAAAAGGAAAGCCCGTGACCGCTTTCCCTGTTCTTGCAGCTCATCAGGCGGGCGCATCTCCTTTTGGCGCAAAAAGGTAAAAAAATTTAAAAGTTCATACTTTATAACCCCTTCAAAAAGGTCATACATAAAACATCTACAGAGAATTTCTCAACAATATGAAATTATGCAACCTCATTTAATATCGGTTCAAATGTAATGCCAGTTTGCAAGTATTTATTTTCTAAATCCTTTGGATTGTAATTTTTTTTAGATCATAATAATGATTTGTCTTCTGTGACACTTTTTTGAGATATTGGTGCTGTCCGAATGCAGAGTCTACAATAAAACAGTTTTTAAATGATCTTTCAAAACCTAATAAAGAGTTTACCACCAAATTATCGCCTACAACTAATCCTAATATACAAAAATTGTCTTCTGAAAACCAGGTTTTATACTTATTGAGATCTTCAGTCTTTAATAATTAAATTTTTTCGGATAGCTCAAATAAAACTTAGTTATTTTCAAGGTGCTTCAGGTTTTTAAGATTTCCATGGAGGAGTCAGTGGGAAGTAATAATAAAATGCGGGAAAGAATTTCGTTCCTATATGATACCCGATTGGATTGTTGATTTCAAAGTTATCATTGTATAGATAATAAGGAATTATAATTTTTTCACTCATGTTAATACTTCTCATTTTGTCTTTGCAATAAGTACCCTAAACCAGGGCATTTTTTAAGAATTTGACAGAGAGTGTCCATAGGCCCACCTGTGGCGCTACCACATTTTTACGCATCTTAGTAATCAATTTGAACCCACATGTGATCCTCTTGGCTTGCGCCAGTAGAACTAATTAAATACCTATAACAACTAACAAATAGCAATAGTAATCGCTCATCTTTTTTCCCTACAGATGCATCATCACCATGATTGTAACGACGAAACAGTACCATAAACCTAAATCATCAGTTAATTGCAGATCGTAACTAAAATACAAATAACCACGTAGTTTATATTTATTATTATTGTACTACAGGAACTAGCAATTAAGTATATGTATTATAATAGATTGTCTTTTCCTTATATCGATCAACTCATCATTTCTTTTACGGCAACTGCATTGCAAGTTGCAACGCATGCGCATCGCATTTAAGTAGCAGTTAGTAGATTGATAACTCACGTATTTGTTCATGTGATCTGGGTAAATTATAAATATCTAAACAATTACTGCAATAAGTCGATCGTAAATGCTGGAAAAGACTTGAATCGCTATAAGTATTAAGAACGGTGATTTTTGTTGGACTTCACTGTCACGACACGGCGAGTAAAATAATCTCAACCCGAAGCATTTCCCATATTATCAGTTGATATTACTAGCATAAATGTATTTTATGAGGTATGTCATATGTATTATTGTTAATACTGAAAAAGTCAACTACAAAGCTTTCATACTATTCCATGCTTCAATCAATCCAAGGAGGTCATGGGAGCGCGATTTACTTTTAATAAATACTCTATTTTAGGATTTTTAGGCGGTATATAACATTTTGGCGGCTTCGTAGCTTAGTTGGATTGCGTGTGATCACTAAGCCTAAAGTCCCGGGTTCGATTCCTGATACAGACGGCTTGAAAAATGTTACGCGAACATTATTCACAAATATATGCCCTCGTTCGGATGACGAGAAGTAAAAAGTAGGTCCCGTGTGTGAATGTTTCCACGCAGGTTAAAGTTCTATGCCTTGCTTGGAAGAGCAAGAATTCTGAAAAATTAAAGAAGTAGCCAGGTAAATGGAGCTTGTTTCTCAGCCATTGTACCTACGGGTAGAGTATTGGAAATAATCAAATGTAAGGTCGCATAAAGACTAGGTGGCTCCGAGGCTAAATTGATTCACGTGTGACTACTAAGCCCAAAGTTCCGAGCGCGAGTCCGGACACGGACCGCTCGAAAAATGTTAGGAGAGCATTTTTTACAGAAATACGCCTTCCTTCGGATGAGTGGTAAAATGTAGGTCCCGTGGGTAGTTGTTGCTACGCGCGTTAACGATCCCTACCTTAGAATAGCATGGGTTCACCAAATTCAAAATTTCCAGCTGAAGAAAACTCTTCTTAGCCTATATAGTATCTACGGGTGGAGGATTGGAAATCAAATGTGGGGTCGCATATAGACTGGCGACTCCGTTGGTGAGATATTTTTGCATATGACTGCTGAACTCTGGGTCACAGGTTCGATTACCGACACGGACTTCTTGAAAAATACTGGACGAGCATTTTTTCTAAAAAAACCGCTTTGTTCGGATGAAAGGTAAAATGTGGGTCCCGTGTGAGAGTATAACCACGCACGTTAAAGCTCACTACCTTACGTGGAACAATAAATATTGGGCATAATTCAAAATTTTCAGCTAAAGAAAAAACTCATTTTCACACCAATGTAGTATATTGAAAATCAAATGTAGGAGATCATGTAAATACTAGGCGACTCCGTGGATTAGACAAGTTTGCACATGTGTGCTGATCTCAAGGTCCCGCATTCGATTCTCGACGCGAACCGCTTGAAAAATATTAGGCGAACATTTTTCACAAAAATACGCCCTCGTTTGGATGAGAGGTAAAATGGAGGTCCCGTGTGAGTGTCGTCACGCACGTTAAAGATCCCTACCTTGCTTCGAAACACTCATTTTGAATCAATACAGTTCTTTCGGGTGATGTATTTGAAGGTCAAATGTAGGGTCGTGTAAATACTAGGCAGCTCCGTGGATCGGACAGGTTAGCGTATGTTTGCTGATCCCAAGGTCCACGATACGATTAATAAAAATATGTCATCGTTCGGATGAGAGTTATGTGTGGGTCCAGTATGCGAGTGTTGTCACGCACGTTAAAGATCTATACCTTGCGTCAAATAGCAAATGTTTAGCATAATTCAAAATTAGCACGTATTGAAAAACTCTCCACCGTCGCAATGTAGTACATTAGGGCGAAATATTGGAATATCAAATATAGAGTCGTGTAAAAACTAGGCGGCTCTATGGATCAGAAAGATTAGCGTATGATTGCCGATCTCAGGGTACCGTATTTGATTCCATCTGCATTATTTCATAAAGCAAAGATCATAATTTTTCAGACTGACCCATTTATAAAACAAAATGCCCGTATAAAAAAAGAAAAAACTTATACCCTTCTCTATTTATTTTTCGATTCTAAAGTTTCTATTGCTCATGGTCAGTTAAGTATGTCTTTAAATCGCAACTAAAGTTCTAGCAACTTCCTTTTCATATACTTATATTTAGCCGTGAGAATGCAAAACAGTCAATCACTGCGAACAATAACATTTGCAAGAATAATTTTCTAAACTACCCTGTCGACGGAAATATCAGTGACTTATATAACTTTTCCTTAACGATGTATTTTGAATACTTTCATTGGATTGGAGATCGTAAAGAATCGGGTTTCTAACGAAGTGTTGAACATCTCGAGAGTTTAACAAGAAAATCGAACTTCGATTGGTCTTCGATTGATCAGTAAGTTGGCCTAGCTCGAGAGTACGAAATAGTTTTTTTTTTAACCGCGGTCTTGCAGAAATTTTGAGTTGTACCGTAATTAAGTACTTTAACATAAAACGGATTGATAGATTGCGCATTAACAAAATACATAAGTCTATCCTTCTGTTGCACTTACTAGGTTATCATAAAGTACGGGATATATTTTAAATCATTACAACTTTTTAATAAATTAAGTTAGTAACATAAAATAAACGAAATCTAGTTGCTTAATGAATGGGATTTTACCGTATCTATGAGAAACAAAAGCGTTGTCATAACAATTGTTGACACTAGTGTCAAAACGAAATTATTCAATTTGAAGTTTTATTTTGAAATTAAAACTCAAGTAAACGTTGAGTTCAAACGACTCAACTGTAATCACATGGATTTACAAACAAGAATTGGTTTAGTTCAGTGCTATTATGAATCCGGCAGAAATTACACCGCTGGATTACAAAGATTTCGCACGAGAATGGGTTTGAGAGCGGGACCCTGTCAAATGAAAGCGTACCGCAATTTGATACAAAAATTTGAAAGAACAGGGTCTGTAACTGACTTACCAAGATCAGGAAGACCAATAATTAGTGATGTCCAAGTTGCAGAGGTTCTTCATGAAAATCAAGACATAGCCAGAAGCAATTCACTCGCAATCAGCAGTGCAAATGCGATATCCAAGCGATTGCAAATGCCGTATACCACGGTATGGAAAATTCTAAACATGTATCCATATAAACTGAAAATGCTGTTTGAATTAAAGGACGCAGATTTGGCTACTAGGTACGATTTTTCTTTGCGAGTAATGGCTCAGATGGAAATTGAACCCGAATGGTTATCCCGTATTTTATGGCCCATTTTATGAGGCACATTTTACTCTGAATGGTAAAGTTAATACTCAAAACTGTAGAATCTGGTCTGCAGAAAATCCGCAACAAATCGTTCAAAAAGGTCTTCATGACAAGAAAGTCACCGTTTGGTGCGGTTTTACTGCTGATTTTATTATTGGTCCGTATTTCTACGAGGAAATGCAGAATGGACAAGCCGTATCTGTAACTGTAAATGGTGAACGATACTTGCAAATGTTACAAAATTATGTTATTCCACAGCTGCAAAACGAGCACTACGGAATTGAAAACATCATTTTTATGCAGGATGGAGCACCCCCGCACATTTTTCAACCAGTCAAAGAATTGTTAACCAACGTTTTTCAAGATCGCGTGTTAAGCAGACATTTCGTAAATTCATGGCCACCAAGATCACCTGATCTAAACCCAGCGGATTACTGGCTGTGGGGTTATTTAAAAGTTTAGTGTTTAGAAGACGACCAACTACGCTACAAGAATTAAAAGACAGTATTACGGAGCAAATTGGTACAATTCAACCAGAAATGTTACGAAATGCTGTGTACAATTTGGAGGTAAGGATGGTGATCTTACAACAACAAAATGGAGGTCATATTGAGCAATTGCCGTAACTTGTTTTGGGCATACTAAATCCCATTTCATAAGCAATTAGATTTCATTTATTTCTTGTTATTAACTTAATTTGTTAAAAAGTTATCATAATTTAAAATATATCCCTTACTTTATGATAACCTGATATATTTGTAGGGTATTACAACATGAGAAAGATGGAAAAAGCGCAAAAGATACAAAACAAAAATTAGCACAAGGTCGTGCTACACTTAACAAGAAAAAGCAATTACTCTGTTCAAAGACAAGAAACATAGAAACAAGGAAAAAGTTGCTGAAAGCATACGTGTGGAGCACAGCACTGTACGGCTGTGAAACGTGGACGGTAGGAGAAGCGGACAGGAAAAAGATAGAAGCCTTTGAAATGTTGTGCTACAGACGTATGATGAAGATATCATGGACAGAAAAGTTAAAAACAAAGAGGTTCTAGAAATGGTAAGAGAAGAAAGAAATATGTGACAACTATAAAAAAAATAGGAGAGATGGGGAGATAGGTTATACACTAAGGCATGACAGTAGAGTACGGAATGTGTTACAAGCAGAGATAGGAAAAAAGAGAGATAGACCTAGGTTAAACTATTGTACACAGAGAGTCAAAGATGTAGGCTGTATGAATTTCAGGGAAATGTGTAGGCTAGCTCAGAATAGAAAGCAGTGGAGGTACGCGTCCTACCAGTTCCAAGACTGAAAGGTTAATGAGGAACAAATAATTACACTTAAACCTGATGATTATTATAAATAACTACAGATGTTGGTTTTGCAATATTTGCAAGTAATCTTGACTGTGTGATAACGCATTTTCTACAAAAATACGCACTCGTTCGGATGAAAGGTTAAATGTAGGTCCTGTGTGTGAGCGTTGTCACGCACGTTAAAGATACCCACCTTGCTTGTAATAGCAAGGTTTCAGCAAAATTCCAAATGTCTAGGTAAAAAATTTGTTTTCTGGCCAATGTAGTAGCTATGGGGTGGAGTATTGGAAAGTCAAGCATATGATCGTATGAAGACTAGCGGCTCCGGGGGTTAGATAGACTCACGTATGGCTACTAATCCCAAAGTTCCGGATTCGATTCTCGACATGGACTGCTTAAAAAATTTTAGACGATTATATTTCGCGCAATGACGGCCTCTTTTGGATGATCGGTAAAATGCAGATCCCGTGTGTGTATGTGTGTGTGTGGGCGTACGCGCCCGCGTGTGTGTATGTGTTATCACGCGCGCTAAATTTCCCTACCTTGCTTGGAATACCAAGGGTTTGGCAAAACTTAAAATTTGCAATTAAGCAAATTTGCTTCCTGGCGATGTAGTACACTCGGTTGAAGTATTGGATAGATAAATGTAGGGTCGCATAGAAACGAGCGGCTCCGTGGATCAAACAAGTTCACGTATGACTGCTGATTCCAAGATCTCGAATTAGATTCCCGACACGGACTGTTTGCAAAATGATGTATGAACATTTTTTATAAAGTGTGCCCTCGTTCAGATGAGAGGTAAAATGTAGTTTTAGTGTGTGTTTTCACGCCCGTTAGAAAACCTTACGTTACTTAAAATATCAAAGATTCGGCAAAATTAAGAATTTCCAGGTAAAATGATTCCCTTCCTGGACAATCTAGTACCTGCGAGTGTGGCATTGGAAGTTCAATTGTAGGAGTAGTGTTAAGAAAGACGGCTCCGCGGATCAGACAGGTTCGTGCATGACTGCAGATCTCAAGGTCCCAAGTTCATTTCCTCATACGAACCGCCTGAATGACGTTAAAATGATTTCTTTTGAATTTGTTGATATGTGTAGCTTGAAATTATGGATTGCTAATTTTTTGGTACTATTGTGCTTTTGTAATATTTTTTTTAATTACTTTTTTTTGTGTATGTTTAGTTGTGAGTTGTGAATGAGTGAGTATATTTTTATTTCAGCTTTCTTTTGTTTTTGTATGTGAAATACCCCGCCTACTCACCGAATGAACTCGGTCATTTTCTTTCCTTGGTTCTTTTTTAAGGCTACGTCGATGTACGTAGCATAAATTTTGGCGTCCTCGTTCGGATGAGAGGTAAAATGTAGCTCCAGAGAGTGAGTGTTTTCGCCCGCTTTAAAGATCCCTACGTTGATTAAAATAGCAAGGATTCGGCAAAATTCAAAATTTCCAGGCAAAATGATAACTTCCTGGCCAATGTAGTACATTTGTGTGGAGCATCAGAAAGATAAATGTAGTAGTCGTGTAAGACCAACTTAAAAGATGTTATGTGAGCATTTTTTCAAAAATACGCCCTCGTTTAGATGAGAGATAAAATGTAATTTACTCCTTCGTTGCTTGGAATAGCAAGGGTTTGGCATAATTAAGAATTTTCAGGTACAAAACTCGCTTTCTGGTCAGTTTGGTACTTTCGGGTGTAATATTGGAAAGTCAATTGTAGGGGTCGCGTAAAGACTTAAAAGATAGCCTTCGGAGCAAACGGACTTTATATGGTTTCGTAAAAGGCATGATGTATAAATATCTTTCCACAATCAATGAACTATTACGATCAAATGTCGTTCTTCCGCAAATTCTAAACGATTGGCACTTTATAAATACCCTGATAGGTGTTTGAAAATGGCATCGGTTGCGTACAATAAACTTCTTGAAGTTAAGTTATATCTCTTACAGCCATTCAAATTTAAACTTTATTTATTATAGCTCAATCCAGATTTTGGAGTAAACTTCGCTTAACGATTGAATGTTATTTATAGCCCCAAAAACTAAATAATACGAAAGCAGTGGAAAAGAAAAACCAGACATAGAGGGTTTTTCCAATATCCATTTTCAAGACAAACACGTTTTTGTATTATAGCATGAAAGAAGAGAATTCAAATCAACACATTAAAAAGCTTCTAATGGAATCTTATGGGTACGAATGCGTTGCTGAGATACCAAATGTGAGTTGTCCCAAGGCCATGTTTTCGTCGGCTCACGTAAAAGGGTATAGTGTCGCTAACGGCGAGACCAAAGCAGTTTCTCAACCACCGAAGCCGCCAAATATAAATTTCCCTCCGCGGAAATCAAGCTAGAAACCGGGAAAACACATTTACAACGACAAAGAAAATTCCATCGCAGGATAAAAAGATGAAATCTCGCGTCGTATATATTGTGCCCATAAAAATGACAGGTTTCTGGCGAATCTTCTCACAATATACACACACAATCTATATTATTCTGTATTTGCCCCATGGGACAGTTGCTCTGCTTAGTAGTAAGCATATGCTATTGCTGCTGAAACGACAATTCCATATATTTTGCTGGTCTATTTTTTCGTAGTGTAAAATATTTTATGCTGTTTACCATTTGCAAAAATATAAACGTTCTATAGCTATTCGTAATCTCGAACCAAGTTTATGGAAGTATTCTTGATGCGAAAACAATAAAAGCTGTTCCCGCAAATTTAAGTATAAGTATAGGCAGCATATTGACGTACGAAATGATAATCTATATGCAGCTCATCTTTAGAAAACGCTCCAGTTTTATTTTTTATACAACTATAAATTGTAGAAATATACAAATTGTAACGGTATTGTTCTTAAGGGTCTTTAAATGTGTTTACGAGTTTCCTCTATTTTCCGGTTCTTACGTCACCCTAACCCATCAAACGCTTAATAGCCTTTGCTTGTTTTATTGTAAGCTCCGAAAACCACTTTAAAAATAGTGACGTATACGAAATGTTGCACTTAAGTTTTGTTAATTTCATGTCTGCAAATGCGTGGTTACCTTTCATTATAACAATACTCTTACATGTTGTAAACTATAGAAAAATTTGTAATTAGAGCGCAATACAAACATCGTCGTGTCAACATTTCAGTACGAGGATGAGGAAGTAGAAAAGGTATACGAGGATACAAATAGTATAGTGATTAAACTAAAGGTAGATGAAAATTTAATAGTTATGGGCTATTTTAATGCGTCAGTAGGAGAAGGTAGTGAGGAAAAATAGTAGGAAAATTTGGGTATGGTAGACGAAATGATAGAGGAGTAAGATTAGTTGAGTTTTGCCAGGAACATAGATTAGTAACTGTAAACACCCTATTCGAACAACATGTTAGAAGAAGGTATGCCTGGAAAGCGCCAGGTGAAAGGGCTAGATACCAAATAGATTATATTTTAGTTAAACAAAGATTTAGAAACAAAGTTAAAAGCTGTTGTAGTTATCCAGGGGCTGACATAGATAGCGATTATAACTTAGTTAAAATGAAGTGTAAGCAAAAATTTAAAAAATTGAGAAAGGTTAAAAGAGAGGGATGGGATCTAGGTAAGCTTAATGATAGTGAGGTAAAAAAAGAAATTGAGCAAGTATTAAACAATAAGATTAAAGGGATATCTATATGAGGGAACGTAGAAAATAGATGGATAGAAATAGAAAGGGCTGTACATGATACAGCAACACAGATTATAGATAAGAACAAAATAGAGGCGAGAAAACTCTGGGTAACAAAGTAGATATTATATTTTATAAAGCATAGAAGAAAACTTAAACCTTTCAGAGAATACGATAGTGAAAGTAAGCAAAAATATAATAGAGTTAGAATTAAGATAGTAGATGAGTGTAGAAAAACTACAAATAAATGGATGGAGCAGAATTGTAAGGGAATACAAGATGATTTGAGAGTAGGTAAGACAAGCAGGGCCGTTAAAAAGTTTTTCGGGAGATAGGAAAAATATAATGGTATTAAAGATGAAAATAATGAGCTTCTAATAAATAAAGTTGAGGTAGCAGATAGATGGAAAAGATATTTAGCAAATTTATATATTGGAGACGATATGGATGAGTTAGAGAACGGTCAAGAGCAGGATGTAAATATAGGGTTCTCAATATTAAGAGAGGAAGTTGATAGAGCTGTTAGGGATCTTAAACTAAATAAATTGCCGGGGATAGACGATATACCCGCAGAATTAATAAAATATGCAAGTCACAAAACTTTAGACAGATTATATGAACTAGTAAAAGTAATATATGACACAGGTAACGTCCCAATAGATTTCGAAAAAAACATTATTGTCCCAATCCCAAAAAGTCAGGAGTTGATAGGTGTGAGAATTATAAAACAGTTAGTTTAACTTGCCAGGCTTCCAAAATACTAACAATAATAATTATAAATAGAGAAGAACCTTTGACTGAGAATTGTTTAGGCGAAGACCAATATGGTTTTCGTAAAGACAGAGGGACTAGAGAACCGATACTAATGATTATGGCAATTATCGAAAAAAGGTTACAAAAAAACAAAGAGACTCATTTCGCGTTTGTAGATTTAGAAAAAGCATATGATAAAGTTAATTGAATTGTTATGTTCAGGGTTTTGCTAAAACTAGGAATCTCTCATAGGAATAGAAAAATTATTTACAGTCTATATAAAAACCAAAGCGTAGTAATTAGATTTGATGAAATAGAAAAGGAAGTTAAGATTAGAAACGGTGTTAGACAGGATTGTATACTATCTCTCTTGATTTTTAATGTTTATATTGAGGAAGCTTTAAACTTAGCTAGAGATAGAAAAGAGATAGGTATTAGTGTACAGGGATAGAAAATAGACATGTTACGTTTTGCAGATGATATAGTCATTATAGCAGAGTCTAGAAAAGAGTTAGGAGAGTTTATAAATATTTTAGATGAGATACTACAAACTATAGTAAGAGAATTAACTCAGAAAACACAAAGATAATGACAAGTGAGTTACAACCTAGTTCTAGACCAAAATTAGAAATAGGTAATACCGAATTAGAGGAGGTAGATCAATTTTGTTATTTTGGTAGTATAATAACAAAGGACGGACGTAGCAGATGGGATATAAGAATAGTTCAAACTAGAAAAAAGTTTTTAAAGAAGAAAGACTAATATCTAACAGTATTAGTTTAGATAATAGTAAAAGTTTCTTCAAGTCGTACATATGGAGCGTTCTGTTATACGGTAGTGAGACTTGGACAATTAAAGAGGTAGATAAGAAAAAGATAGAAACTTTTAAAACTTGGTGTTACAGGAGAATGTTAAAGATTAGTTGTACAGTTAGAGTAACAAATGAGAAAGTTTATAGAAGGATAGGTGAGGAACCCTGTATGTGAAAACAATTAAAGGTCAGGTGAGATAGATCGATAGGGCAGCAGTTAAGACATGAGGGACTATTTAGTATGGTCTGGAATTATAGACTATCAAATAAAAATAGAGTAGGAAGACCTAGAAAAAGCTATTTTAGCCATACTATTAGAGATTTAGGTTGTGAACGGTATGTAGACCTTTTTAGACAGCTCAGAATAGAAAAGAAGTTAGAGCTGCCTCAAACCGACCTTAAGTAAGGTCAAAAACAAAATGATGATGACAAATATCGTATCTCATGAGTTTTGCTATATCTTACACATTGAGTAACTTCAACCCATCCTAGATGCCAGATTTTTACTTCATAGTACACCAAATATAAAAGTATAATGAATCTGATTAATAAACAATTTCACGTCACGGCGTGTAATAATAACTCAATAACAAAATTTTATAATAACCCGTTTCAATTTCCTGGATTTTAGCATATTTATAATTTGTTTCTAAACAAGGTAATTTAACTAGGCAACGTTGCATATATTTTAGTCATTGAAGCTGCAATATCGGCTCACTTAGTTGGCCCGCAGGGTTCTGACCTCTCAATTAATCGGTAGAATTCAAAATAAGTCTTTTAACTTTCTAAGGTTTTGTTTTTTATAAGTGTTCCTATAATTTTCTCTTTAACAATTTTTTAAAGGATATTTTAAGAAGAAATGTAGATTACAAGTTTTTCGCAGAACAAGAACCCTCTATTATAAAATAAAAAGCACCTGCCCCATAAATCTAGCTTGGTTGGAAATTGTCTAAAATTTCCTTTACTAGTTTTGTTAAGCACCTCTTTGTATCTTCAGAAAAAAAAAATTAACACTAAAAACTAGACTATAAACTTGGCTATGGCAAATTAACTAACCTTACAAAAAATGCGAAATAATTTGCGGTGATAGTACCAACAGATCAAAACTGGCATGAAAATCAACCAAATTCTAACACCAAATTAATAAGGAATCAAACATTTACTATAATAAACAATATGACACAAATGTAGCATGTGTCATGATCATCATAAGGTCTTTAGTACTGGAACTGGTTGGACGCGTACCTCCATTGTTTCCTACTCTGAACTGATCTACACATTTCCCTGAAATTCTCAGGTCTACATCTTTCAATATCTGGCAGAGTCTAATCTAAGTCTACATCTACCTGTCCGTTTCCTTTCTCTGCTTCCAATACATCTCGCACGATTCCCTTATGTCTTAGAACGCGTCCTATCATCCCATCTATCTTTTTACACTGTTTTCCACACACTTTTTTCCCATACTGTTCTAAAATCTCTATGTTCTAACTTTGTCTGTCCATGATATCGTTATCACACTCTATAGCACTAAATTTACAAGGTTTTTGCCTTTTTCCTGCCCGCTTCTTATTCTGTTCACGTTTCACAAGAGTACAGTGTTGTACTCGACATACATGCATATAACAAATGGTTTCTTTGTTGCTACGTTTGTTGTCCTCAAACGTAGTAGCTGCTTTCTCTTGTTAAATGCAGCACCACCTTGTGCTAATCTTTTTTTATATCTTTCGCACTTTTTCCCTCGTGCCTTACTTGGCATCGTAAGTATCAGGAATCCTTAGCCTTTTGAAAGTTCTTGTTACCTATTTGTATTATTGTTTTTGATTTATTTCCCCCTCCTTTGCATACTAGTACTTTAGTGTTATTTTCGTTAATTTTCATACCGTATCTCTCTGTTAGAACTGTTTTCACTTCATTAAGAGCAGCTTCTAGCTCTTCCTTGCTAGATGCTGATACCGCTATATTATCTGCAAATCTAAGCATATCACTCTTTTGTCCCTGCATAATATTTCCAAATATGCTCCTGCGTTTTACAGTGTTCACTGCCTTTTCAATGTACAAGTTAAAAATTAAAAATTAATGGGGATGGCTCACATCTCATTTTCCTAATATTTAATTCTTTAGGTTCCTACTCTAATTCTACTACCGCTGCTTGCTCCTTGTATAAGCTATGTACTATCTGTCTATCCTTATAACTTCGAATTTTACATATTTTTCGCTTTTTATAATATTTAATGAATTTTCCAGATCTACAAACCCTATATACACGTTTTTTCCCTTTTTCTATTATTTTCTAATAACATACCGTATTTCATCGGTATTCAATGGTAGGCGGAGTAGTATAAGTAATCTGATTGCTACCAAAATACCTCACTACTTAGACATTTCCCGAATCAATAGTTTTCCAATTACTCCTTTCCCACAATCAACATTTGCTGAGCATATTGCAAAACCAACAGCTGCAAGTTATTTACGATAATCATCATTTCTTTTTTCATCATTAGGTTTTCCTTCGTGAAACCGTTTGAACGTGTACCTCCATAGTATTATTCTCTGAGCTAAACTATAGATTTCCTTGTATCTCACACAGCCTATATTTTTCGTTATCTGTACGCAATAGTCTAATATAGGTATATTTCTACCTCTGTTTTTGCGTTTTTCTGCTACATATATACTCTGCAGTATGCCCTCATGCATTAGTGTGTGTCTTTCATTCTATCTCTCCAATTTCTTGCTGTTTCCCAGATATTTCTTTCTTCCCCCTACCATTTCGAGCATCTTTCTTTAACTTTCTCTGTCCAGTATATCTTGATCATACGTTTTGATCATCACATTTCAAAACTTTTTATTTTTTTCTGTGTTTACCTTACGGTTTTAGTTTCAGAGTTGTACAGTGCTCTACTTTTCACATATGCTTTCAACAATCCTTTCTGTGTATCTAGGGTTGTTGTCTTCGAACGTAGCAACCTCTATTGCTTGTTCAATACAGAACGACCTCGTGTTAGCAATTTTCTTTTGTCTTCTGCACTTTTCCCCTCTTGCGATTCTTGGTGTCTTACGTAGTAGATATCCTTAACTTTTTGTAAGTTCTCGCTTTCTATTTGTATTCTGGCTAATGCATTATTTTGCCCACCTATACATATTACTACTTTAGTTTTGTTTCTGTTAACTTTCATATCGTATCTCCCTGTTAATAGCGTGTCCATTTCGTTTAAGGGCTGCCTCTATCTCCTTCATCTATATCCTATCAGCGCTACTTCATCTGCGAATCTAAGCAAATAAATCGCGTGTCCCTGCATAATAATTCCAAATGTCTATGACAGTGTTCATTGCGTCTTCGATATGCAAGTTAAAAATTAACGGGGATAACGCATGACGTTGTCTCAAGCTTTTCCTACTATATTTACCTCGCTACGTTCCCGTTATAGTTCTATTACAGACGTTTCCTCTCTGTATAAGCGGTGTACTATCTGTTTATTCCTTTAACTCTCTCCTATCTTTTTGAGAATTTTAAACAATTTTGCTTATTTTACCTTGTCGAATGCTGTTTCCAGATCTACACAGCCTACATACACGTATTCTCATTTTTCTATTGTTTTCTCCTTTTTCACCCCTAAAGATAAAATGGCCTCCCGTGTTCCATGTTTCGCCTGAATCAAAATTGATCTTCTCCTATTTCTTCTGGTCGTCTTCCCATCTGTGTTTGTACAATTCTTGTTAATACTTTTACACGTCTGCTGTCAAACTTATTGTTCAAAAATTTTTACATGTATCCGCACGCATAGCTCTTTATTTGCTACAGTGACTATGGAATTACCTTTGAAAATTTTTGGGTATCTCGCCTGTCTCACACAAATAGTTTACAAGCTGGAAGATACGTTCTGTTACCGCACCGCTTGTCCAGCGGCTTTTAAAGTTTCTGCTTATATATATATATATATATATATATATATATATATATATATATAATATTGAAATTTCTTGGACGTTGGTCAATGTATACCTATAGTTATTTCTAAGAGTAGGTAGAATAACTATAACAATTTGTAATTGCGTTTATTATTTTTAAGACGCGTTTCGGTCTTCAGGACCATTATCAATTATGTTCTACAAAATATTACCTATAGAATATGAAAAATATTTTTAATAATTACATACCTAAAACTTAATTGTAGATTGCGTATTTAAACTAAAGTAAAACATTTAAACATTTGTCACAATTATAAAATTCTCTGATAATTATTATTTCATAAAAATAAAATTAAAATGATGTTTTTCGTTTAAAAATACAAGAACGAAACAACACTTTAAAAGGTATATGAATGTAATAGTATTAATTATTTAGTCTGAACTGTTAAACAATATAAAATGTAGTGTGTGGTGATAAGTAAAGCCTGTTTAATAGTGGTGGTATATGTATGAAATATGTGCAAAATAGGATATTTATAACAAAGTGCAAATTATGCTATTAAATTTTGGTAGAACTGTGTGAAATTTTCTTGATCGTTTCTTGAATTTATTGCTTGAGAATTTTTTTGGATTTGGATAGCTTCTAAAAATCCTCTTTTACTGTCTTTTATTTCAGTACCTGAAATTTCTACATTATCAAAATCAAATTTGTGCAAATTTTCTAGGGCATGGGCCGCTAGAGCGGTGCATTTTTTGTTGTTAGTTTTTATGGAATATTTATGCTCGTATATTCGTTTATGGAGGTATTGCTTGGAATTTCCGATATACACGCCGGGACAATCGCTACAATTTATTTTGTATATGGTGTGTGTTTTGTACTTTTGCTCTATTTCTGGTCTTAATTTTGTAAAAAGGTTTTTGTAAATTGTTTGGTTTATGTACAACTTGAATATTATGATTTTGTAAACATTTTTTAGTTTTCGGATAGTCCCGGGTGTAGTCGATACTAATCCTGTTGTCTATTCCGTTTGATTTTTTATTTCCGTAGTTGTTAAATATCTTGTGTATTTTTGTTTTTATAACTGGCTCGTAGAAGCTTTTTGGGTAGTCGTTATTCTTTAAAATATTTTAACTTTCTTAAGATTTTTGGTTTATGTTTATTATGTGAAAAATGCATTGCTCGGTCGACAAGGTTGTTAATCATATTTTTCTTATACCTCACAGGGTGTTAGATTTGTAATTAAGATATCTACCACTCCAGGTTGTTTTGTTGAACCAGTTAGTAGTGGTTTCTCCTTTATCATTGTAAGTAATTAACAAATCAAGGAAGGATATGGTGTTGTTAACTTCTTTCGTCGTCAACATACCTTTTAAAAAATACGGGTTTATAGCTAAGCTGTTTTATAACAACCTGGAGTGGTAGATATCTTAATTACAAATCTAACACCCCTGTGAGGTATAAGAAAAATATGATTAACAACCTTGTCGACCGAGCAATGCATTTTCACATAATAAACATAAACCAAAAATCTTAAGAAAGTTAAAAATATTTTAAAGAATAACGACTACCCAAAAAGCTTCTACGAGCCAGTTATAAAAACAAAAATACACAAGATATTTAACAACTACGGAAATAAAAAATCAAACGGAATAAACAACAGGATTAGTATCGACTACACCCCGGGACTATCCGAAAAACTAAAAAAATGTTTACAAAATCATAATATTCAAGTTGTACATAAACCAAACAATTTTACAAAAACCTTTTTTACAAAATTAAGACCAGAAGTAGAGCAAAAGTACAAAACACACACCATATACAAAATAAATTGTAGCAATTGTCTCGGCGTGTATATTGGAAATTCCAAGCAATACCTCCATAAACGAATATACGAGCATAAATATTCCATAAAAACTAACAACAAAAAATGCACCGCTCTAGCGGCCCATGCCCTAGAAAATTTGCACAAATTTGATTTTGATAATGTAGAAATTTTAGGTACTGAAATAAAAGACAGTAAAAGAAGATTTTTAGAAACCATCCAAATCCAAAAAAATTCTCAAGCAATAAATTCAAAAAACGATCAAGAAAATTTCACACAGTTCTACCAAAATTTAATAGCATAATTTGCACTTTGTTATAAATATCCTATTTTGCACATACTTCGTACATATACCACCACTATTAAACAGGCTTTACTTATCACCACACACTACATTTTATATTGTTTAACAGTTCAGACTAAATAATTAATACTATTACATTCATATACCTTTTAAAGTGTTGTTTCGTTCTTGTATTTTTAAACGAAAAACATCGTTTTAATTTTATTTTTATGAAATAATAATTATCAGAGAATTTTATAATTGTGACAAATGTTTAAATGTTTTACTTTAGTTTAAATACGCAATCTACAATTAAGTTTTAGGTATGTAATTATTAAAAATATTTTTCATATTCTATAGGTAATATTTTGTAGAACATAATTGATAATGGTCCTGAAGACCGAAACGCATCTTAAAAATAATAAACGCAATTACAAATTGTAATAGTTATTCTACCTACTCTTAGAAATAACTATAGGTATACATTGACCAACGTCCAAGAAATTTCAATATTATATTCAATACAGATGGTCAAGATATTAAAATAAAGTTTATATATATATATATATATATATATATATATATATATATATATATATATTAATGTGTTTGAATAATGTCCTTGCTAGTATAATTAATATTCTTCAATGATGGGTTTAAGGTCAGCTGGTAGGATTTAAAAGGAAACTCTTTTTAAATGCCTAAATTTTCGGATCTATATTTTATCCTTGATCACAGGCTTTTCTAAAATAATGTTAACTAGGCTAAAGTTTACATAAAATAAATATAACTTACAAATTGAGAAAATAAAATTGGCTTCTAAATGAATGGATTTTGTACATAAAAGTTTTGGATTTTATTGCTTTTTGAAGTTGTAAAATTGTTTAATTTGTAAAAGTATTAAAATGTCAAAAAAAATTTTGTTTCTAAATTGATGGATTGTATGATTTTGTATGTGTGCATGCAAATTTCTGTTTGTAGGAGGGTTTGCTTGTGTTGTGTGTATGCGTGTGTGTGAGTGCATTTGTATGCGTTCGTGTGTGTGTATGTGTGTGCATGTGTGTATATGTGAGAGCGTGCATGAGTGTGTGTGTATGTGTGTGTGAGTGTGTGTGTTAGAGAGAGAGAGAGAGAAAGAGAAAGAAGAGAGAGAATGAATGAACATATACATTTTAGTATTACTTGAGTTATGTGTTTATGTACTAACAATTCTTGCATTAACTATTTATCAACTATTGCTCTAAAATTAAAAAGATAGGTATAAATCGAACTTAAGCCATTAATATCAGTTCTTTTATTTATTGCATTTTGATTTTGAAAGATATGACACATTTCTAAGAACAATCTTTTCTGTTTATCTTTTTCAAATTCTAAAATTTGAGGATTTTAAAATCCATTTTGTGATTAGAAGTAATTAAATGTGGTAAAGACTACATACTTATAAGTTTGGACGTTCAATCCCTATATACAAACATATCTAAAGAACTAGTTATAAGCAACATTAGCAAGATATGGAACAAGATTGAACCAAATTGTAAATTTTCTAAGATAATATTTTTAGAAATAATTGAATTTTTATTTGATAGTTGTTATTTTTCTTTAATAATAAATTTTACACTCAGATTTTTGGATGCCCCATGGGATCAAATCTAAGTCCCATCTTAGCACAGATAGTGATGGACGAATTATTAGACATAGTTATTCTACAACTACCATTTTACCTACCGTTTATAAAAAAATTTGTAGACGATTTAGTGACAGCTATTCCAAATAACAAAATCAATGAAACTTTAGAAATTTTCAATAATTATAACAGCCATATAAAATTTACCATAGAAACTGAATCTAATAGATCGATACCATTTCTAGATACATTATTAATTAGAAACGCTCAAAATAAAATTATTTTAGATTGGTACCAAAAACCTACACACTCAAATAGGTATTTAAATTATTTTTCCTACCACCCTTTTAAAACAAAAATAAATTTTATTCTTGCATTGAAGAACAGAATTAAAAGATATCACATCCTACTTTTTATAATAAAATATCCAAAAGCTGGAACATATATTAATAACTAACAATTATCCACCTTCATTAATAACGAAATTATTATATAATTCCCAAATAAATATAAATACAAACCATAACACTAATAATAATAATAACAATATCAATCCCGAAAGTAACCACATACACAAAACACTACCACACATCGAACACTTAACTCAAAATTAATTCAAGTCTTTAAAATAATAATTTTAAATTTGCTAAAAGAAATATATTAACAATAAATACACTTTTCTCAAAATTAAAAGATAAAACTCCAAAACTCCAACAAAGAAACATTGTATACAAAATTAAATGTTTAGATTGAAATAATTTATACATTGGCCAAACCTCACAATGCCTAAGCCAACGTATAACACAACATAAAAGCGACATTAAAGTCAAACCAAATTCCTGTGCTTTATTACCACATTTAATTACTTCTAATCACAAAATGGATTTTGAAAATCCTCAAATTTTAGAATTTGAAAAAGATAAACAGAAAAGATTGTTCTTAGAAATGTGTCATATCTTTCAAAATCAAAATGCAATAAATAAAAGAACTGATATTAATGGCTTAAGTTCGATTTATACCTATCTCCTTAATTTTAGAGCAATAGTTGATAAATAGTTAATGCAAGAATTGTTAGTACATAAACACATAACTCAAGTAACACTAAAATGTATATGTTCATTCATTCTCTCTTTCTTTCTCTTTCTCTCTCTCTAACACACACACTCACACACATACACACACACTCATGCACGCTCTCACATATACACACATGCACACACATACACACACGAACGCATACAAATGCACTCACACACACGCATACACACAACACAAGCAAACCCTCCTACAAACAGAAATTTGCATGCACACATACAAAATCATACAATCCATCAATTTAGAAACAAAATTTTTGACATTTTAATACTTTTACAAATTAAACAATTTTACAACTTCAAAAAGCAATAAAATCCAAAACTTTTATGTACAAAATCCATTCATTTAGAAGCCAATTTTATTTTCTCAATTTGTAAGTTATATTTATTTTATGTAAACTTTAGCCTAGTTAACATTATTTTAGAAAAGCCTGTGATCAAGGATAAAATATAGATCCGAAAATTTAGGCATTTAAAAGAGTTTCCTTTTAAATCCTACCAGCTGACCTTAAACCCATCATTGAAGAATATTATTATATATATATATATATATATATATATATATATATATATATATATATTAAGATTTTCTTGACCATATATAAATAGTAATGAATGTTCCTGGAAAATGGTCAGGTCTAAGTAAAACAACTCAATTTGTTTTCATTGGTTTTCATGTATTTTCATGCTTTACGCGTTTCGGTTCCAAATAACCATTTTCAAAATAGCAGCTAAAAATTACATTGTTATAAATACTATAAAATTATACACTATAAACATATACTTGCACTAAAACATTTTTAAATAAATAACAGATACATTATAACTATTGTACGTCGTAAAGGTTTAGAAATGTTATACTGAATGACTAGATTAAGTTAACTGGTTAGAACAAATAATCTGTTAGTGTTGATAATTTAAAATATGTATACTATTGGAGTAAATTGTAGTATGAGAAATGTGAATTACTTAAAAGCGTATTCTTATTGAGGTGCCACAGGTTACTATTTATTTTGTATTAGTCTGTAGTAAATGTTAGTGAATTGTTCATGGTCTGACTTGGAATTTACGGAGTGTCTGTCTCGTTGTATGTGAATGGTTTCTAAAATATTTCTTTTATTATCGTTTGTTTCTGTACCTAAAACCTTAACATTCTTAAAATCGAAATTGTGTGATGTTTCTATTGCATGGTTAGCAAGTGCTGTGCATTTTTTATTATTTGTTTGGATTGAGTATTTGTGTTCGTATATTCTTTTATGAAGATATTGTTTTGAATTTTCTATATAACATCCCCTACAGCCAAGACAGTTGATTTTATAGATCGTATGTGTTTTGTTCTTATTTTCTATTTGTGGTTTTAGGTTGGTAAAAATGTTTTAGTAAAATTATTTGGTTTGTGGGCAATATGGATATTATGACTTCTTAAACATTTTTAATTCTTTCGGACAAACCAGGTATGTATTCTATTCCAACTATTGATTCACATTGACTGAGTTTGTTCGTATTATCGGTATTATTGTATATGTTGTGGATTTTATTTTAATTAATGGCTCAAAGAATTGTTTTGGGTAGGCGTTATTTTTTAATACGGTTTTACTTTTTCAAATTTTTGGTCTATATTTACCGTGTGATAATTGGATGGCGTGATCGACAAGTTTGTTTACAACGTTTTTTTTGTATTGTTTAGGGACACTAGAATTACAATTTAAATATCTTCCACTCCATGTTTTTTTATTGTACCAATTAGTTGAAATAGTACCTGCAGCATTATTTTTAATTTGAAGGTCCAAGAATGATATTGTTCTATTGCTTTCTTTTTCTACGGTGAATTGTAGTTTAGGGTGGAAGGAGTTAAATTTATTTAGGGTTTCAAATAACAAAATGACTAAAAATCGTTTCAATTATTATATAAAACTAACTAAAAACCTTTTAAAAACCAATTCGGAAATATTTATACTGCAAGCAGATAAATGCAAATCCACGGTGATAATGTATAAAGAAAGCTATATGAACAAAATGAACGCTTTAGTAAATGATACCGCTACGTATGCACTACAAAAACTGGATCCTACCCTAAAAATACAAACTAACCTTAATTCGATTGTAAACAACTGGTTTAAAAAGAATTATACAACATTGCATGCAAAAAACAAACTCATTTGCCACAATGGGCAAGCGCCATACATATATGGCTTACCCAAAATCCACAAGATAAATATCTCCTTGAGACCAATCGTAAATAGCATGAAAACACCCACATACCAACTAGCCAAATTTCTTGTACAAACACTTAGAAACTCGTAGGTCAAACTGAGTATTACGTCAAGAACAGTTGGGACTTTCAAAAGTTCATTATAAAACAAGTCGTACCTAGTAAACACATGATAATTTCACTTGACGTCGAATCCTTCTTCACTAACGTTCCCACAGAGTTAGCGTTAAACATAGTGCGAAAAAAGTGGCAGACAATCGAACCTTTTACAACTTTACCGGTCGAGGAATTCATTCGTGCAACCAAGTTATGCTCAGAAGCAACGTACTTTAAATTTGATAACAAAATTTTCTCCCAAATATATGGAACAGCGATGGGGTCACCAATTTCTTCAACCATAGCGAACTTGGTTTTAGAGGAGTTGGAAAATACCGTCATTAAACAACTAAGTTATCAAACGACGTTTTTTAAAAGGTATGTCGACGATTGTATCATGTGCTTACCAATTGATAAAATTAATGAAACCCTAAATAAATTTAACTCCTTCCACCCTAAACTACAATTCACCGTAGAAAAAGAACGCAATAGAACAATATCATTCTTGGACCTTCAAATTAAATATAATGCTGCAGGTACTATTTCAACTAATTGGTACAATAAAAAACATGGAGTGGAAGATATTTAAATTGTAATTTAGTGTCCCTAAACAATACAAAAAACGTTGTAAACAACCTTGTCGATCACGCCATCCAATTATCACACGGTAAATATAGACCAAAAATTTGGAAAAAGTAAAACCGTATTAAAAATAACGCCTACCCAAAACAATTCTTTGAGCCATTAATTAAAAATAAAATCCACAACATATACAATAATACAGATAATACGAAAAACTCAGTCAATGTGAATCAATAGTTGGAATAGAATACATACCTGGTTTGTCCGAAAGAATTAAAAATGTTTAAGAAGTCATAATATCCATATTGCCCACAAACCAAATAATTTTACTAAAACATTTTTAACAACCTAAAACCACAAATAGAAAATAAGAACAAAACACATACGATCTATAAAATCAACTTTCTTGGCTGTAGGGGATGTTATATAGGAAATTCAAAACAATATCTTCATTAAAAAAATAAATAAAATTACAATCAAAAAATAAAGAGAGAATGAATGAACATATACATTTTAGTATTACTTGAGTTATGTGTTTATGTACTAACAATTCTTGCATTAACTATTTATCAACTATTGCTCTAAAATTAAAAAGATAGGTATAAATCGAACTTAAGCCATTAATATCAGTTCTTTTATTTATTGCATTTTGATTTTGAAAGATATGACACATTTCTAAGAACAATCTTTTCTGTTTATCTTTTTCAAATTCTAAAATTTGAGGATTTTTAAAATCCATTTTGTGATTAGAAGTAATTAAATGTGGTAAAAGACTACATACTTATAAGTTTGGACGTTCAATCCCTATATACAAACATATCTAAAGAACTAGTTATAAGCAACATTAGCAAGATATGGAACAAGATTGAACCAAATTGTAAATTTTCTAAGATAATATTTTTAGAAATAATTGAATTTTTATTTGATAGTTGTTATTTTTCTTTTAATAATAAATTTTACACTCAGATTTTTGGATGCCCCATGGGATCAAATCTAAGTCCCATCTTAGCACAGATAGTGATGGACGAATTATTAGACATAGTTATTCTACAACTACCATTTTACCTACCGTTTATAAAAAATTTGTAGACGATTTAGTGACAGCTATTCCAAATAACAAAATCAATGAAACTTTAGAAATTTTCAATAATTATAACAGCCATATAAAATTTACCATAGAAACTGAATCTAATAGATCGATACCATTTCTAGATACATTATTAATTAGAAACGCTCAAAATAAAATTATTTTAGATTGGTACCAAAACCTACACACTCAAATAGGTATTTAAATTATTTTTCCTACCACCCTTTTAAAACAAAAATAAATTTTATTCTTGCATTGAAGAACAGAATTAAAAAGATATCACATCCTACTTTTTATAATAAAAATATCCAAAAGCTGGAACATATATTAATAACTAACAATTATCCACCTTCATTAATAACGAAATTATTATATAATTCCCAAATAAATATAAATACAAACCATAACACTAATAATAATAATAACAATATCAATCCCGAAAGTAACCACATACACAAAACACTACCACACATCGAACACTTAACTCAAAATTAATTCAAGTCTTTAAAATAATAATTTTAAATTTGCTAAAAGAAATATATTAACAATAAATACACTTTTCTCAAAATTAAAAGATAAAACTCCAAAACTCCAACAAAGAAACATTGTATACAAAATTAAATGTTTAGATTGAAATAATTTATACCTTGGCCAAACCTCACAATGCCTAAGCCAACGTATAACACAACATAAAAGCGACATTAAAGTCAAACCAAATTCCTGTGCTTTATTACCACATTTAATTACTTCTAATCACAAAATGGATTTTGAAAATCCTCAAATTTTAGAATTTGAAAAGATAAACAGAAAAGATTGTTCTTAGAAATGTGTCATATCTTTCAAAATCAAAATGCAATAAATAAAAGAACTGATATTAATGGCTTAAGTTCGATTTATACCTATCTCCTTAATTTTAGAGCAATAGTTGATAAATAGTTAATGCAAGAATTGTTAGTACATAAACACATAACTCAAGTAATACTAAAATGTATATGTTCATTCATTCTCTCTCTTCTTTCTCTTTCTCTCTCTCTAACACACACACTCACACACATACACACACACTCATGCACGCTCTCACATATACACACATGCACACACATACACAAACACGAACGCATACAAATGCACTCACACACACGCATACACACAACACAAGCAAACCCTCCTACAAACAGAAATTTGCATGCACACATACAAAATCATACAATCCATCAATTTAGAAACAAAATTTTTTTTGACATTTTAATACTTTTACAAATTAAACAATTTTACAACTTCAAAAAGCAATAAAATCCAAAACTTTTATGTACAAAATCCATTCATTTAGAAGCCAATTTTATTTTCTCAATTTGTAAGTTATATTTATTTTATGTAAACTTTAGCCTAGTTAACATTATTTTAGAAAAGCCTGTGATCAAGGATAAAATATAGATCCGAAAATTTAGGCATTTAAAAAGAGTTTCCTTTTAAATCCTACCAGCTGACCTTAAACCCATCATTGAAGAATATTAATATATATATATATATATATATATATATATATATATATATATATATATAAGATTTTCTTGACCATATATAAATAGTAATGAATGTTCCTGGAAAATGGTCAGGTATAAGTAAAACAACTCAATTTGTTTTCATTGGTTTTCATGTATTTTCATGCTTTACGCGTTTCGGTTCCAAATAACCATTTTCAAAATAGCAGCTAAAAATTACATTGTTATAAATACTATAAAATTATACACTATAAACATATACTTGCACTAAAACATTTTTAAATAAATAACAGATACATTATAACTATTGTACGTCGTAAAGGTTTAGAAATGTTATACTGAATGACTAGATTAAGTTAACTGGTTAGAACAAATAATCTGTTAGTGTTGATAATTTAAAATATGTATACTATTGGAGTAAATTGTAGTATGAGAAATGTGAATTACTTAAAAGCGTATTCTTATTGAGGTGCCACAGGTTACTATTTATTTTGTATTAGTCTGTAGTAAATGTTAGTGAATTGTTCATGGTCTGA
This sequence comes from Platerodrilus igneus, assembly GCA_036346225.1. Taxonomy (NCBI): domain Eukaryota; kingdom Metazoa; phylum Arthropoda; class Insecta; order Coleoptera; family Lycidae; genus Platerodrilus; species Platerodrilus igneus. Next base: position 709,710 of record JARFIW010001107.1, read on the forward strand.
CTTGGAATTTACGGAGTGTCTGTCTCGTTGTATGTGAATGGTTTCTAAAATATTTCTTTTATTATCGTTTGTTTCTGTACCTAAAACCTTAACATTCTTAAAATCGAAATTGTGTGATGTTTCTATTGCATGGTTAGCAAGTGCTGTGCATTTTTATTATTTGTTTGGATTGAGTATTTGTGTTCGTATATTCTTTTATGAAGATATTGTTTTGAATTTTCTATATAACATCCCCTACAGCCAAGACAGTTGATTTTATAGATCGTATGTGTTTTGTTCTTATTTTCTATTTGTGGTTTTAGGTTGGTAAAAATGTTTTAGTAAAATTATTTGGTTTGTGGGCAATATGGATATTATGACTTCTTAAACATTTTTAATTCTTTCGGACAAACCAGGTATGTATTCTATTCCAACTATTGATTCACATTGACTGAGTTTGTTCGTATTATCGGTATTATTGTATATGTTGTGGATTTTATTTTAATTAATGGCTCAAAGAATTGTTTTGGGTAGGCGTTATTTTTTAATACGGTTTTACTTTTTCAAATTTTTGGTCTATATTTACCGTGTGATAATTGGATGGCGTGATCGACAAGTTTGTTTACAACGTTTTTTTTGTATTGTTTAGGGACACTAGAATTACAATTTAAATATCTTCCACTCCATGTTTTTTATTGTACCAATTAGTTGAAATAGTACCTGCAGCATTATTTTTAATTTGAAGGTCCAAGAATGATATTGTTCTATTGCTTTCTTTTCTACGGTGAATTGTAGTTTAGGGTGGAAGGAGTTAAATTTATTTAGGGTTTCAAATAACAAAATGACTAAAAATCGTTTCAATTATTATATAAAACTAACTAAAAACCTTTTAAAAACCAATTCGGAAATATTTATACTGCAAGCAGATAAATGCAAATCCACGGTGATAATGTATAAAGAAAGCTATATGAACAAAATGAACGCTTTAGTAAATGATACCGCTACGTATGCACTACAAAAACTGGATCCTACCCTAAAAATACAAACTAACCTTAATTCGATTGTAAACAACTGGTTTAAAAAGAATTATACAACATTGCATGCAAAAACAAACTCATTTGCCACAATGGGCAAGCGCCATACATATATGGCTTACCCAAAATCCACAAGATAAATATCTCCTTGAGACCAATCGTAAATAGCATGAAAACACCCACATACCAACTAGCCAAATTTCTTGTACAAACACTTAGAAACTCGTAGGTCAAACTGAGTATTACGTCAAGAACAGTTGGGACTTTCAAAGTTCATTATAAAACAAGTCGTACCTAGTAAACACATGATAATTTCACTTGACGTCGAATCCTTCTTCACTAACGTTCCCACAGAGTTAGCGTTAAACATAGTGCGAAAAAGTGGCAGACAATCGAACCTTTTACAACTTTACCGGTCGAGGAATTCATTCGTGCAACCAAGTTATGCTCAGAAGCAACGTACTTTAAATTTGATAACAAAATTTTCTCCCAAATATATGGAACAGCGATGGGGTCACCAATTTCTTCAACCATAGCGAACTTGGTTTTAGAGGAGTTGGAAAATACCGTCATTAAACAACTAAGTTATCAAACGACGTTTTTAAAAGGTATGTCGACGATTGTATCATGTGCTTACCAATTGATAAAATTAATGAAACCCTAAATAAATTTAACTCCTTCCACCCTAAACTACAATTCACCGTAGAAAAAGAACGCAATAGAACAATATCATTCTTGGACCTTCAAATTAAATATAATGCTGCAGGTACTATTTCAACTAATTGGTACAATAAAAAACATGGAGTGGAAGATATTTAAATTGTAATTTAGTGTCCCTAAACAATACAAAAAACGTTGTAAACAACCTTGTCGATCACGCCATCCAATTATCACACGGTAAATATAGACCAAAAATTTGGAAAAAGTAAAACCGTATTAAAAATAACGCCTACCCAAAACAATTCTTTGAGCCATTAATTAAAAATAAAATCCACAACATATACAATAATACAGATAATACGAAAAACTCAGTCAATGTGAATCAATAGTTGGAATAGAATACATACCTGGTTTGTCCGAAAGAATTAAAAATGTTTAAGAAGTCATAATATCCATATTGCCCACAAACCAAATAATTTTACTAAAACATTTTTTAACAACCTAAAACCACAAATAGAAAATAAGAACAAAACACATACGATCTATAAAATCAACTTTCTTGGCTGTAGGGGATGTTATATAGGAAATTCAAAACAATATCTTCATAAAAGAATATACGAACACAAATACTCAATCCAAACAAATAATAAAAAATGCACAGCACTTGCTAACCATGCAGTAGAAATATCACACAATTTCGATTTTAAGAATGTTAAGGTTTTAGGTACAGAAACAAACGATAATAAAAGAAATATTTTAGAAACCATTCACATACAACGCGACAGACACTCCGTAAATTCCAAGTCAGACCATGAACAATTCACTAACATTTACTACAGACTAATACAAAATAAATAGTAACCTGTGGCACCTCAATAAGAATACGCTTTTAAAAATTCACATTTCTCATACTACAATTTACTCCAATAGTATACATATTTTAAATTATCAACACTAACAGATTATTTGTTCTAACCAGTTAACTTAATCTAGTCATTCAGTATAACATTTCTAAACCTTTACGACGTACAATAGTTATAATGTATCTGTTATTTATTTAAAAATGTTTTAGTGCAAGTATATGTTTATAGTGTATAATTTTATAGTATTTATAACAATGTAATTTTTAGCTGCTATTTTGAAAATGGTTATTTGGAACCGAAACGCGTAAAGCATGAAAATACATGAAAACCAATGAAAACAAATTGAGTTGTTTTACTTATACCTGACCATTTTCCAGGAACATTCATTACTATATATATATATATATATATATATATATATATTGCTATGATAAGGGGTTGCTTAAGGGTGCACGTAATAGTAAAGGTCGTTCGGGAAGGAATAATTAGAATAGGCAGCAGAAAACCACACTTATTTAAGGAAATAATTAGGAAATAGACATAGTTTGTAGATAGTAAATATTAAATACCCTGTAGATAAAGTTTAGTTAATTTAGGTAAAACAAATAAGGATATTTTCAGTGGAAGCACGCGTAATAAATGATAAAGTGTAATTAGACACGCATTAAGAAAAAGAGTTCCAGACAATTAAAGTAATACGGATATAGAAACAGAGTTTCAGGTAGTTAATATAAACGCATACAAAGATCTAATCATTTGATAAGAGAAAGGATTAAAAATTGCGTGAATCACATGTAAACATGGAAATTTAAACTCGGGTTGCATCAGTTGTTTATAGAAAAGCAAGTAATCTATCAAAATACAGCATGTTGATAATAATAGACAGATGTGGGCAGGTGGTGATTATGAGGAATCGTAGAGCATTGCATCAGAAACTGTTCAATATGTAATTATTTGATTGGTCAGAGACAAGCGACGAGTTCTAGACCAAACCCACGCATGGAGCGGGGATTCGAGATTATATTAGCAAGCACCTTGATGGGAAAGTCAGTTTTGAACTCAATGAAGGCCGAAGTGCATTGCCATTAAATAAAGTAATACGCAACGAGTATTAAAGTGAAAAATAATATGAGTGCTAATATGAAGATAATTACCGTTTAAACGTAAGTACATTTTTAATGAATTTATTGTAAACTAAGACATAAAAATAATAGGGTTTCGAGGTCTGAGGGAAATAGACTAGAATTCAGATGTTAAGAAAAAAATACAGTAATACAATTTAAATGTCAAGGGAAAAAGAAGAATAATACAATCTTGAAGTACAGAGGTGAAACAAACTACAATTTTAAGTCTGGGGCAAGAATGATAAAAGTCTAAGTTTGAAGAATTGAATCAATTGGGGTATATAATTTAATAATGGTGGTGATCCATAGTGTAATAATTTGAATGGAATCCAGAATTGGGGAAGATCATTTTTATGGGAAGCGTCGATGTGGAAAAGATAAGACCAGGTCAGATTTCAGTTATAAGACACTTGTTTTTCTATATGAATTTTTATTTTATTTTTAATATTGAATTTGCTAAATAAGACATGCTTGTGAAAAGTCAACAAAAGAAGTTGCATACGTAGTGAATGAGTAATAAGAAAACAGGTATAGAATATTCTACATTTGTTGGTAAAGATCTTAATTTTCTTTGATGACTTTGGGTTTTGAGTAAATGATTGTTAATAAATGAGATTTATAAATTTAACTGATTGAAAAGTGTATTTCGAATAATTTCAAAAGCTGTACATAACATATTGGTTCTATTATACAAAATCTAAATTTACTGAATTTTATAATTGCAAATAAATGCTAGCCGAGGTCATAAGATTTAAATAGTACAAAAGGAGGAGCCACCAGTTAAACAGGAAAGTGATAAGTCGCAAGGCGGTAACGTATCGAATTTTGCCATTGGTAGATAGAGTTGTTTACAGATAAAGTCCAGTTGATAGCAATATTAGGAAAACAGCTGGAGGAGGAAATAATTACACCTAATCGTGAATATTAAAATGGTGGTCCAATAATTTAGAGTATAGCAAATAAATAATGCAACACAAAGTCGGGGCATGATAATTATTCTACGAATAGCATAGCAATAAAGAGGCAGCCCAACGAAGGGGCTTGAGTATCTAATATTATAGCAATATATATATATATATATATATAATATATATATATATATATATATATATATATATATATTGTCTATGCCCGGTGCTTTATTATTTTCAGACTCCTTAATGCTAACTCAAACTCATCTTTAAGTATACTATATCCCAAGTCACCCTTTTCACTGCATTATTCCTGTTATAGTGTGTCTACTTCCTGTCGTGCATATAAATTACCTATATATTCTTGTCATCTAACCACTTTCTCTATATTCTCTATAATAATGTCTCCTCTCGTACCCCATTGTTTTGCTAAAGGGCATTGTATCTTTCAAATTCACTCTAATTAGTTAGTATACTTCGTCAGTCGTTCCTATTCCTATCTTACCTTGTACTTCCTTTCACTGTTCCTAATCCACTGTTGTTAACGTTTCCTGCATTTGCAAATAACTTCCCATTTTATGGTTTTGTATCTCTGTTTCGTCTGATCGGTTTCTGTATTTTCGCATTTCTTTTATTACATTCAGAATATCCTTTGTTATCTATGGTTTCTTATTTTCTTTTTGTTTGTACCCTAGAATACCTCCGGCCGCAATGCCTAAAATGGACTTAATGTTATTCCATTCTGCTTCTACTTCCTTGCTACCAGAAACTTTTCCGATGTCTTTTTGCAATTCGTTTGACTTTTCTCAAATTCATTGTGGGCATCTTTATTTTTAAGTTACTCAAGATCGATCTGCCATTTTCGGATCCTTCATTTTCAGATTTTTAAATTTAAGCGCGGTTTTCATAACTACTATTTTACAGTGCGTGTCTATATCTGATTCCGAGCAGCTTCTACAGTCTTTTACTTGCATTCTAAACCGTTGTCTAATATAAATATAGTCTATTTAATATTTCCCTACATCTCCTGCCCTAATCTGGGTGTATCGTCTTCTAGCACGAGCTTGAAGTGATGTGTTTGTGATGAATAAATCGTTTTCGTCGCAAAATTCTACCAGTCTATTTCCCCTGTCGTTTCTCGTGCCTAAGCCAAATCAACCTGCTACTGATCCTTCCCTACCCTCATTTACCACTGCATTAAAATCTCCCGTAACTATTAAATTTTCATGTCCTTTTACGAATCTTCGTATTGAAGCACGTTTATTTCCTAATTCCCTTTCAACCAAATATTGTCAGGTATGGATCGTTTTTATTTCCTTAAAGTTTATTTCAATATTATATTTCGTCCCATAAAATTATTTAACACCTAAAGTTTCCTGCCCTTCGTAAATAAAAATTAGTATTTTCTAAAACCAGAAATATAAAGATTGTCAGTCCAAGTTCAAGCAATGTTACAGAGGAAGTTATGCATCTTCCGACCCAAAGCTGCGCCTCGTGTTGTTTTGCTTCCCTAGACAGCGTTAGTTGCCACGTTAAAACCGAGGAGTTGTAGTTAACCACCAAGGCACTAAGATGTTTTTCCTTAGTTCTTTGACGGCAGACCTTCGTATAGGCGTGCTTTTAGTACATAAATTCATTTATGCAAAGAGTATTATTAACCAATGGTTAGTATAATCTTTATCTGAAAGCCATGATATATTTTTGTTATCTTTCAGCGCAACTTAATTTAAGTAATAAAATTACTAAGTATTACGCAATAATATTAAACAGTTTAAATTAAGTCAGGAGGTGCAATCTTAACCACAACAAATTATTCTTGGAAATGATTAAGTTATAAATTGAAATATAAATGAATTATCACTTATAGCCAACATGTTATCAATTGTTGATGCAGTTTGTTAAATTTAGTTGACACTCGCAAGGACGAATTTTCAACGTGTTGCGTTAGATTCCAACATGACGCTAGGAGGCCTCTTATGGATTACTATCTGTTGATGGCTCTCTGTCGTTTCAAGGTTTGTTACACACCCTAAGAAGCAAACAAGGGGTGAGTCGTTGTAAATGAAATTATTTACGATTCCAAGCTAAGCGATTTCAGTTTAGGAATTTCACTTAATTCATGAACTTTTCTTTTGATTATGTTTAATAACACAATAATTTCATTTCAAGATATATTAGCTCTTATGTAACAAGTACTATTGTAGAAAAATAATCCCTTGAAATGTTATTAAGTAATCGATGCACACTTTGAATTTATGCTAAACTAAATGAATAGATGATTGCTCTTGTAAGTCGAAGGTAACAGATCTGATCCCTCCGATAAACTTGCCTTATTTTTCAGAAATGTTAAATACAGATTTAAAATTTAAATAATGACAAATTTGAAAATTAAATTTCTTTGAACTTTTAAATGAGTAATTCTTGTTGCTTTAATTGATATCAAGAAGTTTAGATCATGCAGTAACGGCCATGAGAGTTGACCCAAGGTAGAAAAACAGGTCCTAGATGCCAACACTATCATTTTCAGGAATCATTTAGATTATTATCCATATACACAGTTACAAGAGGTATCATAAGGCCGAGGCTAATTTAATTAAAGGTAGTAATAGAGTTATACAGTTATGATGAGAAGATTTGAAACGCTAACAACAACCCTTTTATTATATATATATATATTGGTATTTACTTTCATGTACGAGGTTAAGCGTACGAAACAAAACCCTTTCATTAAGACTCGTTAATACACCAAGAGGTTTCTACTTTTTTCTTTTAGTGTTTTCTTGTTATAGATAAAATTTAACAAAGTAGTGGCGCCGTATTAATATCCGTAAAATATGAACCCCCCTGATAGTCTTGAAATAACCGCGGGAGTTAGGGTCCCGAGTTAGTCCGGAAGATTCCAAAGGTCACAACTAACACGGATAAACCCACAACTTGGCCGAGACCTTTGTGAATGTAAGGATGGTTGGTAGTAGCTGCATCATCCACCCGAGTTCAGTGTTCCAACTCGTAAATTTCCTTCCTTTTAGTTTCCACCTAATTTAATGACAGTCTACCACACCCAAGAACACTTAACAGTATGTCTTTGATATGCTTGTAATTTGCTTCCACCTCTTTACCACTGTAGTTAGAGATGGGCATGTATACTTGTATTAATGCCGTATTTAGTGGTTTAGATTCTAATCTAACTATAAGTATTCTTTTGTTCCTCGTAGGTAGTATTCTACACAGTATCCAATCTTTTTCCGCATCACTATCACCAAACCCGAATTTTCTTTATCCAATCCTGTATAAATTACCCCAAAGCCTCCGTTCCAAAAATCCTCCTTCTCCTGCTACCGCACTTCGCTGATCCTACTACTTTTGTGTACTTGGGTGGTAATGTGGCGGTTTCCCGTTACCTTCCGCATCGCAGTAGTGTATCGCTGCCGAGTTGCTGCCCTCCTTCGGGGACCTGTCTTAGTCTGGTTGCTTATTAAAGACTCTGCTAAAATAAATTAAAACCTATAGATCGATTCTTTAGCTCATTAACACGTGCAAACAATTCTACATGCTCTAGTGTTTTCGAACTTCTTCCAAGGTGTAGGTCCGTTCAAAACGGGTAGTGTAGTAGACTAAAAAGTAGTCCTCAGTTATAAGGCAATGAGGGTGTAGTCTCACTTACCTAAAGGAGTAAAAATTTTCCTTTAATACAAGGATTTTAAAAAAAATTAAGGATTTTTAGGCTGCCAAAGAAACTTTATTAATTTTACCAATGGTTTTCTGGAAATCCTTTGAGATTTATTGATTTAAATATTTTACGGAATATGTAATACTAAATCCTTATTTTTAAATATCCTTAAAACTACAAGGAAAATTGTTTTTCGCCTTTAGGTAAGAGAAACTACAATCTTATCGGCTTATAACTTGAAACCATTCTTTAGTCTACTACATTTGTATGATAATGATTGCTATAATAATGTCATTGCTCTATGATTAGGTCTGTGATTGCTTAGTAATTTGTCGCTGTTATTTTGATGTTCATTCTATAAAAATCTTTAGTTTTAATTTTTGGTGGATTCACTGCACATGTATGTATTTAATAATTAGATTCACATGTTTTTTAATAATTGGAACACCATAAAGTGAAAACTTTACATCTCAGATACATTACAGTTCCTGTATGAGTAATAAAATGGCAAGATCGATGAGATACGTTATTTGTATAACACTTAAAATTTTAACTTTTTATACAGTTTAAAATGTGTTACAGTATAAAGAGAATTTGACGCATTTGCATACATTTAATTATCAAAGCCTAAGTGTACTGCTTCGTATACGTCACTATTCTTAAAGTGGTTTTCGTAGCTTATACTGAAACAAGCATGGGCTATTAAGCGTTTGGTGAGGTAGGGTGGAATAAGAAAAGCAAAATAGGAGAAACTCGTAAACACGTTGTTACGTTTATTTTCGACAATGGATTCAGGTGCGTCCTTTTTGTGGTAATTCGTTTTTCATTCGCCTAGCTTCTGTTTCTATTCAAAACCCTACACTGTATTTTTACCCCGTTACAATAGTACGTGCAATCATAACATTTCTAGTCAAATCTATTCCTGCTAAAAACTGAAATTTGTTCCATGGTTAAATGGTTTATATTCGGTATATTTTATTTTCTACAATGAATACGCTTTCTAATAATTCCATAACTCAAACCCATTGTGTTTTAAAAACGAAACTTTATGCTATAATGAGTTAGTCAAGACCTTGTTGGAGGTATCAGTTGATTTGTTAAACATTCCGATAACATATAATTAGTTTCTCTGTTGTTTCATTCTAAACCTTCGTCTAAATAGTGTATTGAATTATTCCGATAAAACCGTATTTTCCAGTTTTAATCGTTCGAAAACGGGAATGTTTGCATTTCAAATTCGTGTTATTTGAACTCATTTTTGAACGTAACCTTGCAGCTTGTGCATCGAGATGTTTGTTGCATGATTTGTCACCGTACTTTGAAAGCAATGCACGCTTTTTTTTGTTCGACAAGATAGAGATGGGTTACGTGTATTGGTGAGTTTTCCCGCGCTTACTCATTCTAATCCAATTTTCTTTTTAGCTTTTTTTAGCTGGAGGCCAAAGTAGTCTTCCTTTTGTGTAGGCCCAACCATTCGTTGTCGTGAAGCAGCTGTTTTTTTTTAGCGGATAACTACTGTAGTTACGATGGCCTTTACGTCGCTGTGTTGACTCAACCCCCACGGTTGGCCGGATATGTATCCTGACGCATAGAGGTATGTGCCTTGATTTCTTTTATACACGTCAAGGATTTTTATTTATCAACGGTTGATGGTGTTAAACCAGTTCACCATACTTGCTGAACAGCTGGCTGCGCAGGTGCTTCTGATTATACTTCGTTAGTTCTTACTACAACGTGGCCCGTATTTAAGGTTTAAATTTAACACCTGTACTATTGAGAAAATCAACATTTGCTATTTTTAATTTTAACATAATTGCTATGGAATAAATTTACATTTAATGCTTAAATTTAACACCCGTAATATTGAGAAAATCTACATTTAAAACTTGCTATTGCTATTGCTATTGAGAAAATCGCAACATTATTTTTTTTTGTTTCAATGAATTTTATTACATGTTAGCCGTGGAATGCGCACTTCGTGGATCCACTAACAAATTTTTCCTTTCAATATCACTAAAATTTAATACTTTTAAAATTGTCCTAGCGAATCATGAAATTTTGTTTTGTTCTTATTTATTTTTAGTTGTTAATAGATAATCGTGGACGATGTGCTTAATTTCTTCTGTGCTTTATTTCTATTTTTTTTTGGTATTTAGGTGAATCCTCCCACTCTCCACGTCTGATAGCTAGCCTGGTACTTACTTTTCATCCGGCCACGTCATTGTACGTAGCAACGTTTAAATGTCCAAAGAATAATATTGTACAGTTTAGGTTTGTATGTATTTCCAATTTATGAGTGTATGAAAGACACTACTCTAGCATTTTCTTAACGATGAGTTTCACATAGACTACCATTTCGTATGCCAACATGCTGATGCTTATACTTTTCAACTGTAAAAACTTGTAGTAATGACTTCTACATCAACCCATCCAACACTATCATATCAGAAGATAGATAGTTACCAATGAGAATAATTCCACTACACTTACACACACTCTCGAACCACATACACTCACGCGTACGCGCACACAACACGCATACGCACGCACACGCACACTCAGACACACACACCCGCGTGCATACGCATTTACATACCCACACTAGGGCGCCTTAGTAAAGAATTACAAATTGAAAGCAACTATATGTTTGAGGTACTAATTTTTGTTAGATGAAGTTCTAAATCGATAACGGACAATTCGGCACTTACCAAAGACGCCCAACCGAAAGTTTAATGTAATAACTATAACTCTTCCATAGGCTGCTAATACAGATCCATCATAAGGATTTCCAGAATTCCATTCATAGGATTCTCCATGAATAAATACCATTACTGGATAAATGGGTAGCGGTACTTGCAGTTCTATAAAAAAAATACATAATTAAGTACAGAAAACAAAACTAATTTTAGTATTTCAAATAATATATTCTACTATTTTAGATATTAAAATTTTTTGTTTTGTACATATCATCATGCTGAAGTATAAAGCAAATGATTAAAAAATTTAGTCGGTGAAAATTGAAAGTTTGTTATTTTGTGTTCCGAAACAAAATTTTTCTGTCAAGGATGATCCTATTTGTAAAACTATATAACTATTCCAGATCACTGGATTTTCTGAACAAAAGTAATAGTAAGTGCTTTAGTTAAGGTGAATTTTTTACGTAATAACAAGTTCATCGATTTGATATGTTCATTTCTTATTAACTGCTATTTTATACTGCTATAAAAAGTGTACTGAACTTGTAACGAATAGCTAGGATCGCATGTGACTGCCACACCAGTTCCGTTCCTAAATTTTTTTGACTTACTACGTTAAACACCTTTGCTTAATTCTTTAACCTTTTAACTTAGCACTATTAGTTCATGTGCTTACTCTGCATTTTGACTCTTCTTATCCGTTTAATTAATCCTCCACTTTTTTAATGTACGTCAGTTATGTATCCCCCAAATCTGTGTATGTATAACAAACTAGGAATTATTAGAAATCATTAAGAAATTATTAAGTCAAGTGCAACAATGTAATTCAAGGATAATTAAATAAAGATTATTAACAGTTGTGAAAACGGATACAATGCATTGTATTCCGGACGATAGTAATACGGCAGGTAGCAGGTCACAGACGGTTGAGAACCGTGATTAAATAGAAAGTAAGATTTGTTACATTGTATAATAAATAGAATTCAGAAATAAGCAGACAGGAGTGCTGTAAGTTCTCACAGACATGTGAGGGGCGGGGACAACATAAATACCCTGGGAGCCCCAAGACCAGTCGGTCAGTCTTACGTATTTCAGCTTTAACATAGCAGTTTGCTTAGGCTACTCACTCATATTAGTTCAATAAATTATTTTATTTCGACTTAGAGTAATTTAAAACAGTTTGTTAAAATTCCATAATTGTTATCTGATTAAACTAATAAAATTTGATACAAGTTTTAGAAGTAGTTTTTAAAAACACCGCTTCCAAGGCCCGAAACGTAACTCGTCTACCACTAAGTATACACGGGTCGATAAAGACTTCGAATGACTAGGAATGAATCAGATGCAGTTCCGTAAGTGACAGAATTAATATCAAACGATTGAGTAGGTACTCCAGGTTTGAATCGCCACAAGATTTGTTGTAATGGTTTTTGAGGCGGTTTTACCTGAACGAGTTTATACATTTTCTCTATATCGGCTGCCGGGGCATACGGATTATTTCGAAAGCGAACGAAAATCGAAAATAGACTTTCTTGGATTGTTGAGTCTACTATCTGCTTGTTATTAAGTGAACGACCGATCATAATCGCTTGGTAGCCGTAGAAGACCAAACGGAGCTTGATGGTGAAACTGACTTCCTTCAAAACTTCATAGTGGCGGAAATAATGAGAGCTCTCAGTTTTAGGAACAGATGTTGTCATATGATCTAATTTTAAATATTCTTTCATAAAAGCGGAGAAACGATCTGAAAGCTGAGAGTTGGCTTGAAGGTGCCTCTCTAGTGAAAAAAACGCTTTTGTGCTACAGATAATGATTCTTCCAATGGCTCAACAAGTTGCTGAAAAAGAATAGGAACCACAAATCTAGCGTCTGAATTCCTATGTATTTTTGGAACAATTTTGTTTGCATATATTTTCTCCGTAGAGAATATTTCATCGAAGGAGTAACTCTCAAATTCCCAAAAACGATTCAATTGATGTGAGATATTATGAACACTGGCAAAATGATATTGTACTCGAGTGTCCACGTTAGCATATACAGGGTCGGAGAGAATTCAACCAAAACAGGTTTTTCAAAGATTAGAAGGTTTGGACCTAACCTGACCTGTCCTATACATAGCAACTCGAAAAAGGCAAGGGAGCCAATCAATAATTTCACTTTTCCCGGCTGATCAAAAGAGGGATCCGATAAACGAACGTTATCGGGAATCCTGAACTGAGACCTATTGGAAAGAAGATTTTGCACCCGTAATGTCGTCTAGTATAGAACAAAAAAGGATCACCTTGTAAGATGAATTGCACGCAACAAGTTCCATACTATAACTGGAATGTGAGGAAGAGAGCTATTCAGTCCCAAAACAGCAATGTTTATATTTTGCGTAGAGAGGCCTAACTTGGTGTATAGGTCAGAGAGCACAGAATTTGAGTAACTGCCTGAATCAGGAAAGACGCGAATCATGTGAGATTTCCAGAGGAGTTAAAAATTTTACAGTTTGCAGTAGGAAGAAGAACTATAACTGCATTTGAACTGAAAGCAGATACACTTGGGTGTAGGACCTTGTGGTGTCATAGCCGCTGGAGGCGATTGCACACTATTTGAGATTGGACTAGAACCCATTAAAGCAGCGAATGATGTTTGACCTGAATGTTCTGCAAATAAACTTGAACATACACTGCGGTTTTGCATGTACCCTACTTAGATAATTAAAGCACATCTTTAATGTATTAACCTTAGGGTAATCTCTTCGGGACTCATTTTAAGGAAACTGTTTTCTGTTGTTAGGTAATGATCGTTTTTACAGAGCACACAGGAAGGGGTGTTGGTAACAAAAGACTTAGGCTGAATCTTTGATTTTTCCGGCCAAACTTAGCATGTTTCGTTTCTAAACCATCTAGGAAATAAGCAAGATTGGTGATAAATGCTTTGACCTCTGTCAAGGTGCGAAAAACAAACTTAGAGTTGTTGCGAAAGGTTACCCATTGCCTGGAAGTGGTTATATGTAATTTGCACTAGACAGTATGTATAGTGAACTTTTCAACAGATACTGTGGTGTAGCTAGCGACTGCAGCGCTGTGATATGCTTAAATTATATATCGATAATCTTTTAAGGTTAGACGCAGACTCCTTAGTTAATGATTCTCAAATATGGACTTTAAGTGATTTCGTATTAATAACTTGGGCTGTGTGTACTTTGAAGTTAGTGTTTGGAATGCAATTTGATAATTATTGGAGGAAAACTCCAAGGATTCGATTACTTCGGCAGCCGAATTAGTCAAACTAGTTTCTCAATAATGCACTTCTTGAATTACTGATAGGTCGGGATTGTTGATTGGTTTGAAAAAAAGGGATTTAAACTCTGGCCAGGCCTAAATGTTGTCACCACTAAACTGGAGTATGTTGAATTTTGGAAGTTTAACGCAGGGGATTGTTTATATAAACGTGAGTTATGTGATCCCCCATTTGTTATACCTAAGAAACTAATAAAGTTATTAGGAAATATTAGGAAATATTAGGAAATATTAGGAAAATGCAACAATGTAATTAAAAGACAAATTGTTACAATTTATTATAATTATTTCAGTTTCCCACGAATGGAAACGCTACAAAGTAGCACAAGGATAAGTGACACTGCAGATGTCAGGTCACAGACGGTCATAGGAAGTCGCGTACCGAGATTACGCAGAATAAGCCTGCAACATTGTAATTATGAATAGCTTTTAAGATAGCAACTAAGTATCATGAATAGAGTCAAGTGTAAGCGGACATTAGGTCCGCAGGTTCCCACAGAATTGTAAGAGGTAGGGAGATTATAAAAAGACCGGGAGCTCCACTCCCAGTCAGTTCATCAACGTTCAGCTTTCACATTGCAGTCCGTCGGTAACTCACTTGTACAATTAAGTATTAACTATTTCGACTTAGAATAAATTAATTCAATATTGTAAAATTCCATGTTCAAATCTGTTTAAACAAATAAATGTGTTAAAGGATCAAAGAAGTCTTTTTAAAAAGGACCGCTCGAAGCCACGAACCTTAACTCGTGTACTGCAATTTGAAACAGCACTTTTATTACTGTTGAATAACCGACGTTTCGAATGGCTTGGGCAAATACACCCTAAAACTGTAGATCTGTTGACTAAGTCTTTAGCTTTACCTATTGCCAAAAAACAAATTCCCTCAAATTTAGTATAATCATCCTCTGCGAGCACAGAATTATGTCGTTCGTGAATGATGGTTGCGTGAATTGAGGCGTTATTTAATATTCCTGTATTTCCAAATTTTGTCCAGGAGAAATTAATTGATTTTCATCGTCATGTATAGCTTGAAAAATATTTAACTAGTTTTGAAATCTTGTCAGAATGCCTTTGATATTAGTGCGCGAGTTTCGTTTCGGGCCTTGGGAGCGGTCTTTTTAAGAACTTCCTCCAAAACCTCTAACAAATTTTATTATTCAAACAGATATTAAAAATTGAATTTTGACAAATTGAATTAAAATATTCTAAGTCGAACTAAAATAATAATTGAATTAATACTATGGCGAGTAGCCTCTAAGTAAATGGCAATGTTAAAGCTGAAATACTGTAGACTGACTGACTGATCTGGTATTCCCGGGGTATTTATGTTGTCCCTGCCCGCACATGTTTGTGGGAACTTGCAGAGTTCATGACTGCTTATTTCTTAATTCTATTCCTTCTACAATGTAACAATATTGTCTAAGTAATTGCGGCTTCTTAACCGTCTGTGACCTATGCCTGCAGTCTGGAATACGATGTATTACATCCGTTTTCACAACTTGCTAGTGAAAATTTAATAACCGTTATTTAATTATCCTTGAGATACAATGTTGCTTCAAACTTAATAATTTTTTATAATTCTTACTATCTCCTGATAGTTTCTATTAATGGTACATGTAGATTGGGGATATACATAACTCGCATGCGAACCAAAAGCACCATCTTCGAAAGTAAATGGAGCTACTAAAGATATTAAATAAAATAGGGGGCAAATACTAATCTGAAGTAGTATAATATTAAGAGAATACCCTATTGAATTTTACAAGCTACCTCACTGACGAGCGTATAATTATACCTTTTGATTATTATTTGCGATAGAATAAAGAAAACGACAAATTCAATGGCTTAAACTAGTTTGAAAGAAAATATTGTATCCTTGTGCACTTTTATAAAAGCATATTCCAAAAAAATTATGTATAAAATTATTTGAAAGTACCACAAACTCGCAGGCATGCTAATAGGAAACTGATCTTCTTTGTATTTTGTACTCATGGTAGATAAAACTGTTTGACATTTAAATATTTCTCTTCCTTATGTTAATCACTTTGAAAGTACTTGGCACAATGCAATAGTAGATATAAGTAGAAAGATAATTTAAAAAAGAAATAAAGTACAGAAATAAGGATGTACACTTACTTGGAGGGTCGAACAGTACCTGGAATCAACTTAGTATCGGGTTCTTACAATAATCAACGTAAATGCGATAAATGGCACTGTGGGAACAAAGCCTTACGCATTTTAATCATTAACTCATTCGAAATAAAGGTATTTTTCTTCTGCTACTATCTCTTTCTTGCTTGTATTTGTAAACGTTCATTCTCTTTACACACACGAATTTCCAAAACCGAAGTTTTAAACTTCAAATAAATTACCTAATGCAATTCTTCAAATAATAGTGAACATTGTTGTATGAACTAAGCCTTATCGGACTCGAAGACCAAAGTGGGAGGGGCTTGACTTCTGAATAATATACTTAATACAAGATTTGACGAAACTTTCCAATTATGAGTGATAATGTACTGTAGTGGTGTTTTGTAATTCAACTGGAAGCGCATTGAATTAAGCAAAAAAACTTGAACATGTTAAGGTTACGGTTCTTTACTTCTGAGAACAACAATGGCTACTATAATTAATGGTTTATCGGTTTAATTATAATACTTCTGCTTCCTGCAAAAGTTCATAAAGTTATGTTTTCTTAATACCCTAGGCGTAAAAACCTTCCCGAAAAACCAGCGTTACCCAAACGGTAGGTGGAGAGAACTCACTGCATACAAGGTCCATACAACTAGAATCCTGAACAGTATTTTTACTGTATTTTTATTTGTATTTCTTGTATTTTTACAGTACTTTTTGCATTTTTTATGTGTTTTTAATTGTCTTATATTTTCTAGGGACTTAGTTTGAATTTTTATAGTATTACCGGGATGCGCTTAACAAAAAATGACAAAAGCTTTGAATAGAGACGACGGTATTATTTAAAGTGCTTCAGTAAATATTCTGGAGAATAAGTTATCTGAATATATTTTTAAAATACAACAATTAATAGCGTATCCAGTACTAATTTTATCATTTCCAAGCTTTCCCAATTTAGGTTAGACACTGAAGTCTACTTATAATATAATATTTATATATTAATACTTGGCTTATAGCCGTGATTTTGAGCGTTGCTTCCTGTCTATATCTGACATAAGTCAAAAACTTGACAATTTCAGATATGATTGACAAAAATGCCAAACGTAATTGAAAGTTAGGTTTATATATGGTACTGTACACGATTTAAATTTGTAAATTTTCCAATTATAGCCATCGGCCTCGGTAGCGTAATTGGTTAACGCACAGTTCCGGCAAAACTGAGATGCAGGTTCAAATCCTGTCCAAGGCCTTATATTTTCCTTCTTTCAATTACTAACTCGATTTGAAATGATCATTTGGGCTTTACTTAAAAAGTCTAAGTTATTGTTTCGTCTTATTAATTTCAATACTTAAGTATTTATCACCTTACCCTGTGTAAAAAACTACTTATAATATTTATATATTAATACTTGGCTTATAGCCGTGATTTTGAGCGTTGCTTCTTGTCTATATCTGACATAAGTCAAAAACTTGACAATTTCAGATATGATTGACAAAAATGCCAAACGTAATTGAAAGTTAGGTTTATATATGGTACTGTACACGATTTAGATTTGTAAATTTTCCAATTATAGCCATCGGCCTCGGTAGCGTAATTGGTTAACGCACAGTTCCGGCAAAACTGAGATGCAGGTTCAAATCCTGTCCAAGGCCTTATATTTTCCTTCTTTCAATTACTAGCTCGATTTGAAATGATCATTTGGGCTTTACTTAAAAAGTCTAACTTAGTATTTCATCTTATTATTATATATATATATATATATATATATATATATATATATTGCTGTGATAAGGGTTTGCTTAAGGGTGCACGTTATAGGAATGATAGTTCGGGAATGAGTAATTAAGATAGTCAGCAGAAAACTACACTTATTTAAGGAGATAATTAAGAAATAGACATAGTTTGTATATAGTAAGTAGTCAACACCCTGTATATAGAGTAGAGATAAATTTGGGCGACGCAGGTAAACTTAGGAAGACGCATAGTCGGCATAGGAATGTGAAATAAATGTATTAAAGTAGATAGTAAATATTAAATACCCTGTAAATAAAGTTTAGGTAAGACAAATAAGGATATTTTTCAGCGGAAGCACGCGTATATTTGATAAAGTGTAATTAGACACGCATTAATAAGAAGAGTTCCAGGAGATTAAATTAATACGGATATAAAAGAGAGTTTCAGGTAGTTAATATAAATGCGTACAAAGATCTAACCATGTGATAAGTGAAATGATTAAAATTGCGTGAAACATATGTAAACATGGAAATATAAAGTCGAGTTGCATCAGTTGTTGATAGGAAAGCAAGGAATCTATCAAAACACAATATGTTGACAATCGAAGACAGCTGCAGGCAGGTTGTGATTATGGGAAAATGTCGAGCATTGCATCAGAAACAGCTCGCAATAAAATTATTGGATTGGTCCGGGACAACGACAAGTTCTAGATCACACCCATGAATGGAGTGGGAATTCGAAATGATATTAGCAAGCACCGTGGTAAGAAAGTCGGTTTGAAACTCAATGAAGGCCGAAGTGCATTGCCATGAAACAGAATAGTACGCGATATGTATAAGAGTGAAAATTAAATAAGTGAAAATATGATTATAATAGCCGTTTAAACGTGAGTATGTTTTTAATAAATTTATTGTAAACTAAGACATAGAAATAATAGGGCTTCTAGTTCAAATTCGGATGTTCTAGTTCTAATTCTGGTGCTGATGTTTGGGGGAAACTGAAATATAAATTCTGATATAATAAACTACAAATTTGAGTTCTGATGTCTGGGGAAACTAATACAAATTAGAGGACTGATGTTAAGAAAAATACATACAGGGGTGAAACGAGCTGCAATTTTAAGTCTGGGGCAAGAATGATGAAAGTTTAAGAATTGGAATAAATTGGGGATATAATTTAATGGTGCTGAACAATTTGAATGGAATGCAGAATTGGGGAACATCAATTTTGGTAGGAGCGTCGATGTGAAAAGATAAAACCAGGTCAGAGATTTTTAGTTATAAGATATTTGTTTTTCTATATGGAGTATCATTTTATTTTAAATTGAATTTGCTAAATTACTATAGGTTTGTAAACAAGTCAACAAGAAAGGTTGCATACTATATGAATGAGTAATAAAAAAACGGGTTTGGAATATTCCACACTTCGTTCCTAAAGGTAATAAATGTTCTTTGGTGACTTTGGGGATTTTTGAGTACCAATTAGATGTTGTAAATAAATGAAATTTATAAGAAAGGTATTATAAATAATTTCAAAAGCTGTATATAACATATTAGTTTCATTATATAAAATATAAATTTACTGAATTTAATAATTGCAAATAAATGCTAGCCGAGGTCAAAGATTAAATAGTAGAAAGGAGGAGTCACAAATTAAATAGGAGAGATAACCCGCAAGGCGGTAACATATTGAATTTTGTCATTGGTTGTTAAAGAGTTGTTTAAAGATAACGTTCAGTTTGATAGTGATATTAAGAAAACAGCTGGAGGAGGTGATAACTACATTTAATAGTGAATGTTAAAATGGTGGTACAATAATTTAATATTACAGCATTAAATATAAATTATTATTATAGCAATTAAATATAGCGCACCAACGTATAAGGGCACGTAAGTATCATAGCATATAAAAATAGCAGCCCAACTAGGGGCGTGTCATAGCATATAAATATGTCGACCCAAGTGGGGGCTCGAACTAAACCACAATAAAATAACTTGAGATTAAGAGGCGTGAATTAAATTAAAATAAATTTTAAAATATGATTGCGAGATTCAGATAAATTAATTAAACTAAACCGGGGATTTGAAAAGTTTCAATTAAAGGAAAAATAGAGAAATTTGTACAATATTTAAAGTTAAGTAGATTTATTTAGAATTTAAAAGTTTAGAGTAAAAATAGAAATTTCAAAATGGAGAAAGAATCCCGAGAAAACATAACGTTGGAGAGAAGTTTGAGTGAAGAAAGGCAAATTTCCCAAGAAACCAAAATGTTGGATATTTTGATGGCTTTGAATGATAAGATGGATAAGAGTGAACAAGCTATAAATACAGTTAAATCAAAAATGGAGGAATACCACGAGAAATTGGAGAGTAAAATTAAAATTCTTAATAATGGTTTGCAAGAGACGAATCACACTATTGCGGAGATAAAAGCACAAATGAATGTAAAAATTGGGAGAATTTCTGAGGAGATAGACGGTTTATGGGATCATATGTCTTTAATCAAAACGAAACGCGAAGAATACGAGAGCGAGTCCAACAATAAAATCACGAATTTAAATATTAAATTAGGAGAAATGGAAGCAAATTGTGAAACGGAATTCAGAACAATAAATCAAGAAATAAATAATTTAAAAGGTAATCCAATAAATTTTAATAGAGAATCAAATAGGATAATACAAACGAATTTTTCGATTGAACAGTTTAACAAATTTTATGGGGACGGAAAGGTAAATCCGAAAATATTTCTGAAAAATTTTAAAATGTTGATACAGGGATCTACAGATGAATTATGGAAATTAAGTTTAATTAGGGCAACATTAAAAGGGAATGCGGAAAGATGGTACAATTTAGTTAATGATAAGGTGGTAGTATTTTGGGTATGAAGTCCAAGGAAAAAAAGTTGGTTTGAAATATATATATATATATATATATATATATATATATATATATATTATATGAACAGTATAAGCAGACCTTTATATATAACATTGCTCTCGCTTACAACAATATTGCACACTCCTCCCCTATTTCATCTAAAACAGAACTAAGGCAATTGCTTCTGAATGGAATTGCATTGTAGCTAAGCCACGTAGATACAATAAACGTTTGTGCATTAAGATTCTATTTCGAAACAGATTAATTTTAAGTTTACGTTTGATAATAACTTTAAATTAATCACAAAATGTAAATTAAGCAACTCTCGTATTACAGGCTACGTTCTAAAAACCAACTTATCTAATTCTCGTTTAGTTTATAAATTATGTGAGAGAACAAGTTGGGCCATTTTTCGCCAGCTGAACCTCGCCCAAAATAATGTTTATATTTTTACATATGTACATTTCTATTTTGGTCGTTGGATAAAAACGACCTATTATTATTATGTTTATTCTACACATAACTATATAAAAAAATGTACAAACATTCCAACTATTTTATAAGTTGTTTGTTATGGTGAATTTAATATATATGATACATCCATATTAAATTTTATAAATATATACAGTCTACCCTCTTATGAAGTGACTAATTTTTACCGCGTTATATAAATACCGCGTTACAACAAATTAAAGATTGATTCAAATCACATTCATTCGCACCGCGTTATTTCTAAACCACTTTTCGCGATATATAGAAACCACGCTTGTAAGAACCGTAGAAATACTACAAATCACACTAATTCTTATCGCGTCATTCAGGGTCTTTCTGAAATATGGATTGAATAGTACAAATATGGGACTACGATATCAAAATTTACTCCTATTTAAACCAAAGTAAAAGTGAAGGAATTTACTCTTATAAGAAATACATTGTGATGTTCTCTACATTGACTATATTTGAGTACATAAGAGATCGATGCATTAACCTAATTGCACCAGCCTGGCTGTCTCACAAACCTGGGGGCATTTTATTAACTTGCCCTTTTAACAGATCATCCCAGTGTAGGCAACGTTACGCAATATTAGCCCAAAGTGATCTTTATGAAAGATGGACATACATTGACCTAATTACAGCAGTTTGTCTATCAAGTAAATTGCTCTTCTAACACATCAACCAAGGGTAAGCAATGTTACACATTATTCGCACATCTAGTACCATTAGATGGGTGTAATACACCTTACATGCTTAACCTGTAAATACCAAAACTTGCATGTAACTGAATATCAGGAATTTTTAGAGCTATTCTTGTGTAATATATAAAAGTAACAACCTATATGATAATGTTTATTTCGCACGTTTTAAATTTGCAACATATATCAGTAAAACTATATACTGCAAAAATTAATATGCAATATTTATCCAGAAGCATCCTTCAGTCTATTGGGATTGTCCATGGAACCTGAAAATAGGAAAAGTATAATAATTACGCTAAAACTAAAATCTAATATATGTATACACTTTTCCACATCGCCAATGAGGTAGTGTGCTAGATGTGTTTTATTTTAATTAGGTGTCAATTCAAGGTATGTATCAGTGACGTCGCGACCTCCAATTCAGACACCATTTTCATTTACTTGCAAAAATAGAGCTAGTACACACGACTCTAGTATACAATCCTTGATCCATTTACTACCTATATGAGAGATAACACATAAATTTTTTAATTAGCTCTATTGCAAATCGTTTTGCGATATCAACATCATCATAATGAACCCTAAATTTACCTACGTTGTCCTAATGAGACTTCATAACAGTACTACATGTAAAATTGTTTACTAAATTTCAATGAGTTATTATTTAATAATTGTATTTACACTCTTTTATTAGCAACTATTTGCTCCTTGATAATCGCATTGCAAATCGTTTAAAACGTTTTAAATCAGAGTGAATCTTTGTAGTTATCTAATATCTTGCAACGGATTTAAATTATATGTGTAAGTAGAAAGGTTGAGTTTTTAGTTAACCCATGGAA
Organism: Platerodrilus igneus; assembly: GCA_036346225.1. NCBI lineage: Eukaryota > Metazoa > Arthropoda > Insecta > Coleoptera > Lycidae > Platerodrilus > Platerodrilus igneus. The sequence continues at coordinate 732,716 of JARFIW010001107.1, forward strand.
AAGTTCTGGTATTCTACTTAATGAATTAATTAAGTTTCTGGTAAAAATCCGTTGTCTACTTATAAATTTCAATCACATATTAATGCATTCTTCAAGCGTAAATGTTTACTATCCTGCATTAAAAAACTCTTCAAGAGTGTCATTATCAGTTAATTTTTAAATAAACCAAACCAGAATTTATGCGAGTTATTAAAATTTTTAGATTACGTATAATTTCGTTAGAACTTTCGTTGCATTGAACGCTATTCAATACAGTGCAGAGTTTTGTATACAACACCAACTCCAGCTGTGCTTTGAAAGATGAATGTATTACATAAGAATAAATGGGAATAGGCTTTCATAGCGGCTTGTACTGATTACTTGTTTGTATACATCATTGACCGTACACCCGATAAATATTAGATTGCGATATACGATGATGTCAAAAAACTTCAAAACGGTTCTGTTTACCTACATCCGCCAGGGGAAAGTATTAGTATTCTGGTTTAATTGTAAATTCCGCGACCGAGTAGTTTCATAGAATCAAAAAAAAAATTTTCAATAATTTAGGTGAATGCTTTTGTAGGATTTTATATAAACGCAGAAAAACGTAATTTATAAAGTTTTAGGTTGATTATCAAAGCACCTGATCCGCCTGTTAACAACAAATTGTGATAAGTATAATAATTTATTAAGAGAAAATTTCAAACTTATTAATTTTTAGATAATTTATCCGGCGAAAGAAAGAGGCTATTTATCTTATTTAAAATGAATTATTTCGAATCGTTTACACAGCCGAGCAATTTGGTAAGTAGTTTTGTATTATAACTCGTGCACTGCTAAACTTAAATATTTTCAATTAGTATGTTAAAACATTGGAATAGGTTATATTTAAAGTGGAAAAGCAGAATACAATTTTCCGATAATATATAAACTATATAATAAATGAACTCAAAACAATGCAACGATCAAGAAGTAGCTGCGACCACGTATCCGAAGCCCAGGATTTCAAAGATGACCTATTGGAAAAGGCCTTACTTGACCAAGAAAAACACGAATGTAGATAAACCTTAAAAAGTTTGGAAATTACGATGATGTGTTTGGTGCAGGGGATTCTAAAAAAGATTCAATTATAGTGTTTGATGATATACCTGTACGCACAAAGTAAAATCACCCTATTTTTCTCGTTTGGGCGACATAAAGCAATTGACTCATTTTATTTATATCAGAGTTACGCTAGTGACTTAAAACACAGGCTCAGGGTTAACGCCAATGTTATAGCATAATAGATGCAAGACGAAATCAATCTTCGACGCATTTTTCTGATCATCTAAACGGTGACATGACATCCAACATTTAAAGAAAAGTGCTGACATTGCTAGGATGATGGTAATTTATAGTACAACTATTTAACTATAAAATAGCCAAAAATTATCAAAATTTGGGGGAAGTGTGTGTTGAAAATTGATCCGGAAAACAGTGGCATACCCTTAAAGACTATGATATACCCTGGTACAATAAGTTTACAAAAGACAGATTGCTAAAATCATCGAAACAGATATGTGGGGCCCTTCATAGTTATCTACGAGTGACATTTTCGAAAATTTGTGTCAGCTAGAGATGGCGTAAAAATCGAAACATGTGGGTGTAAACAATTTATGGGACAGAAGTGTTGGAAAATATTAACAAGAAGTATACACATTCCATGTGTTTTACGTAAGGTAGAACAAATAGATGTTAAATAAAAAATTTGTTGGAGGAACTACGAAAAATGTATTAGCACGAATAAAGAAGACTCGTCCCCTGGTGGCGATCCATGGAGGCCATGCCTGGCGGCCCTGGTGGAATGATCAGGCACAATGGCGAATTTATTTCCGCCCAGGCGACCGTCCCTGGCGATTATGGCGGTTGGTGGGCCTTTGGTATATAAATGCATGCTCTTTAATTTCTATTACTACAATTTTTGGGTGTTTTATTATAGCGTTGTTCTGGAGTATATTATTATTTACGTTCCAAGTATGATAAACGCCTAGGAAGCAAAAAGGTAATTGTTAAAGTCATCGAAGTTGTGAGAGTACGAAATAAAATAATACACAAAATGGTGAATTTTTTGTTAAGAAATAGATATGTGGGGCGGTTAGTAGTTAAATAAGTGAAACGTTCTCGAAAATTTGTGTCAGCTAGATATGACGTAAAAGTTTAAACAGTTTATGGGACAGAGGTGTTGAAAAATATTAAAGGGAAGTATATACGTTCCATGTGTTTTGCGCAAGGTTGGATAAACAGACGTTAATTAGGAAATATTGTTGAAGGAGCTACCGAAAATGTATCAGCACGAATAACGACGACTCGTATAAAGAGTGTGTATTAAATACGGTATTTGTTGTGTCTATATTCAAATTCGTTTTAAGTATTCGATGGTGGTAGAAATAGAATCCATAGATTTAGCATAGGAGATTTAAAAAGTTGTATAACGTATTATAAGACAAAATGTCGAACTCGAATAAACGGAGATTAAATTACGAAATTAAAATTTTTTAATTTTTATTGAAATATTTAATTAGACCACAATGTCCTGCTGATCTAATCGTATAACTAGCAAACAGATGGAAATCACACTATAAATTTTTTATCCGTTGTCCGAGTGCTCGATTATACACTAAATTTAGATCTTGTTTGGTTAAGAAACATGGTATAAAGATGCAAGAAGCAATAATATATAGCAATGCTGGTCGACAGCTGTTGTATGGAGGAAAATATGTTTTGCCCATTAAAATAACTTCTGTTAGAGATAGGAAAGTGTACTTCTGAAATGCGTCTATGTATTCGGTATAACTTGGGGAAATAGAGTTCAAGTTGTCGAGGATATCAGTGTCGGCATACCGGAATGGAGTTTTGATGTGGCAATTGGCATTCCGAAATAAAACGCGTCGGGGTCCGGTGGTCATAGTGGTCTAGTAATCTTGTGGTCAGGTGTTCTGGTGATAAAGTGATCAAATAGTCTTGTAGGTAGGTGGCCATGTGGATAGGTTGGCAGTAACTTCTATGTTAAGAAAATGCGGAGCTTTTATTATTTACTTACGTGGAAAGTTCTTGAAATTTGCATCTGTTAGACATAGAATAAAAGCTAAACTCCCATTCCTGTTACTTTGTAAAAGCAACGAGGATCGTCAAGGAAAGTAAATTGTTGGGTAAAATGGTCTCGGAAGTATACAAGCCCTCCATGTATTTCCTACAAGGTGGACTGGCAGATGTTAAGCTAGAGATTTTATTGGAAGGTCGGATTCAAAAAAGATGATTACTATCTCTTTGATGTGGATATAACCCAGGACTTTGCTGGTACTTTTAGCAAGACGGTGATGTGTAATTATTTAACTACAAACCATAACTTTTGCTACGAGGGTGAATACGAAAAGAACTGCAATAACATCTTGGTGTACTGTCCACACAACTGACAATTGATTTTACTGCCGTTTGAACTTGCATTTTGAGGTTTCCAATTAACTCCATCCAATCTTTGAAAGAAGCCATCTTCCATTATTGTACTTCGTTTATTATTTCTTGCTCACGGTCGCTGAACGAGCGACAAAAAGCTAGTTTGTTGGGTGTTGTCTACAATTCTTAAAGAATTAGAATTGTATATTATTTTTAAAAAACAACAACTTTTATTTGTGGATGAGTTGCTGGAACAATCATTAAAATCCTCTGCAGCCGTAGTCGGAAGGTATCCTGCATCATATCCTTCTCGGTTAAGTAAGGCCTCTTCCCATAGGTCATCTTCAAAATTTTGGGTTTAGAATACGTGGTCGCAGCTACCAGGGGCGTCGCCGTGGATCAATGTAGTAAGCGCAAGACTACAGATCCCAAGGTCCCGGGTTCAAATCCCGACACGGCCGACTGCTTGAAAAATGGCAGGTGAGCATTTTCACAAAAATTACGCCCTCGTTCGGATGAGAGGTTAAATGGAGGTCCCGTGTGTGAGTGTTGTCACGCACGTTAAATATCCCTACCTTGCCTGGAACGGCAAGGATTCGGCAAAATTCTAAATTTCCAGGCAACAAAAAACTCGCCTCCTGGCCAATGTAGTACCTACGGGTGGAGCATTGGAAATGTAAATGAACGGTCGCAGCTACCGCATCTGCTTTTTCGATTTCGTTTTTTATGATATTTGGCAGAATTACTTCTTGATCGTTGCATTGTTTTGAATTCATTTACTATAAAGTTTTTTTATTATTGGAAAATTACAAACTGCTTTACCACTTAGAATAAATATAATTCATTTCAAGGTTTTAACATGCCAATGGGAAATATTCAAGGTTAGCAGTGCACGTATAGTTATAATACATAACTACTTACCAAATTGCTTTGCTGCGTAAACGATTCGAATTAATTCAATCTGAAATAAAAAAATAGTCTTTATTTTTTCCCAGATAAATTAAGGGTACGACCACACCAATTCTCCAGAAATTAAATAGGTTTGTAATTTTCTCTTAATAAATTATTATACTTATTAAAATTTGTTGTTAATAGGCAGATTAAGTACTTTGCGAATCAACGTATAACTTTATAGACTCTTTTTATGTTTTCTGCTCATATAAAATCCTACCAGAACATTGACTTAAGTTATTGGAAAATTTGTACTGTTAGCTCTGAATATTTTAATAATTTAATAAAACTAGTTGCTTGCGGAATTTATAATTAAACCAAGATGCTAATACTTTCTCCTGGTGGAAGTAGGTAAACAGAACCGTTTTGTAGTTTCTTTGACATCATCGTATACCGCAATCTAATAATTATCGGTTGTTAGGTCAGTAGTGTATACAAAACAAGCAATTAGTACAAGCCGCTTTGATAGTCCATTTTTATTTATCCTTATGTAATACGTTCATATTTCAAAGCATTTCTGGATTCGGTGTTTTAAAATTTACCGCCTATCCTTCACCCTTCTTAACTATACCTTAAAAAGACTCTTTAATCTTTTGTCAAATTAAAAAGGCATCTGCCAAATACAACTTCTTCACCGGTGTAGCTGGATAAACTTTCACAATTGTCCGCTTTCTTCCTACATTATAGATAAAGATTTCTTCCTTAACTAGCTTACTTTTGTTTAACTTAATCGTGATACATCATTCTCCTTTCTTTAAAATTTCAATATCACACTTTGTGCGTCCCAGCTGCTCGATTTTCGAGATCAACAACGTACTGTTTATGTGAATGGTCATTTTATTCTTATGCTTGTACATCTGATTCCAAAGCTGCGTCAGTTGTTTACGTTTGCAACACATTTTCTATGGCGTTACTTTATGTATATATGATTATTAACTGTAATTTACCACGGTTGCGGTTTCTGAAAATCCGTGTGAATGTGTTCAAATAACTTTAATATGCCGGTCATTATCAGAGTGTCTATCTATATTATTCTAAATTTAATTCGAAGAGTGTAAAGATCCGATCGTAATTAACTTTTGTATTTAATATATTTGGTGTTTTACTGTTTTAATTCTGTATCCTAATTTAATATTGCATTGAAATACCTAAGCTTCTATATAGTTCTCAGAATGCCTTACAAGCTCCTTTAACTGACCAAAATTAACGTTTCTACTACCTAATGTTTCATGAAGTAACGCATTCGCATTAGAAGGATGAAGCGTAACTATAATAATCTCATTGATATATCTAATACATACATTAAAGCGTCACCACAACACCGTGCAATGCTAAGAGAAATATGTATTCTGTGCATTATAGCAAGATAACGTTTCTGACTGGACAATAACTAAGTATCCTGGACCTTCAAGTTTATTACTAGAAATGCTCTGTATACAACACCATGTTGTTCAACTTAACATATACGACCTAACTTTTCAAATAATAACACAACTTTCCAGAAAATGTGTTCTCTACGCCCATACAACTTGAAATTACGTTAAAAACAATAGCGTGTATACTAACTATACTATTTTTCTGTATACAAACTTCCCTAAAATTCTTCTAAATACAAGCCTTTTGGTCACAAAATTCTGCTTCTAAACTACACACAATACATTTCGTAAAGTTGTGAACACCACTATTGATTTTGAATTTTTTGCTAATTTGAATCTTTAGTAGTGTAGTTCGTAAGTTTTCCAGCCTACCGTTCCTAAACAGGAATTCTCCACAGTAAACTATCCGCAGTCGCAGCAAAAAGGACATTAAAGAGACATTAGATGCACCGTCGATTTGTTTTTTTATTCTACAGTGCGGTCTTAAGTACGCTTATGCTGAAACTACGTGCATGCATTTATAAAAACTTGCAAACGTTTTCTACCGTTTCGAGGGACATTTCTAGTAGTAATAATAAATAATCTTAAATATGAACTATAAATATTCCTACTATTTAAGATGGGTTTATTTTAAACGTCATCCAAGTTATACTTTTGTGACTTGTATATAAAGATAACGCCTTAAGGCGTATCTTGGACGCGCTGCACTGCAAAAGAAGGTTGCAAACCGCATTACCTTAAACCCTTCACAAACTACTGACATTTTGAATAGCATTACAGCACGTTTTTGTTAAAACTGCATTGTAACTCGGAAAGCGAACAGAAACCACCTTAAGAGCAAAATAACCAACAATTCGTCGCTAAGTATCATTCTGAGAGTCGAGCTTTTCTAATACTCAAAGCCATTCGTTTAATTAGAACAAGATTTTTGTAAGAAACTAGATCACGTCAACTAGAATTATGAAACTTGTATGTGCTATTGAATGTAGTTGAATTACAAATTCAAATGCCTTTAGACGCAGGAGGGTACTGTGACGTGTGAAATTGATGATAATAGCCTCTGAAATTTACTTCTTCAGAGAAACGTAACAGAAGTAATGCACCAGGTAGCTTACAGTGACGAGCGTGAATTATATGAAAACAACTGCCAGCATTCAGGTATATACAAATCTTAACACCTTCATCTATCTTGAAAGTCTCTGAACTTTCGCTCAATAAAAATGCTAGATACCTGGCTACATGGAATTTAGTCTATGCGACCACTATATGGTTAATTCTGAGTAGCAGGTTGATGGAATCCTGTGTACACCTTGTTTTTCTATCTACTAATTTATACTAAGCACAAATGATAATAAAACCCACACTGTTAAAGTAACCTATATTAAAATATGAATACCTCACAACCAACCCAAATAAACCAAACTTTACTCTAATTGAAAGAAAAATAACATTTTAAATCTATTCATGAGTAATTTTTACCAAATTTGACTGGTATATGTAAATATATGTAAATTGTGGTGCTTATTTTTATTATATTACAGTCTTGCAAAGCTTGCTCCGACTTAAATGTCTGCAGGAATACGAAGCAGGCAGAAAGCTAAAATTCTATCACTTACGGCTATTAGTTCGAGTACAAGGTTCAAACTACTCTTTCGGTGCAACAAAAGCTTGGTTGTCGGTAATCCATATATCCAGCTTCTGTTGATGAAAAATATTTACTCCAGAAACTTTCACACTATAACGGTATACGATTCCGCGAGTACTTTCGCGTTTGTGGTTTATTACTACAACTCCGATTTCAATTTACCATTAGTGGAATTATTGTAAACCGGTCAATTCGTTCGATGATCGGACTTTTTATTACCTCACTGTACAACACGAGAACATCTGATATAAAACATTATTATTTATGCACTAGAGACCACAGTCTGCGTCTAAAAAAATACAAATATAAAGGAAATAGTGCAATTACACGTAAAACAAACTGTGTGTATTGAAAGCTTCTATTGAGTCTTCTTTAAATTTTTATTTGAGTTCATCACGTTGCACTTCACGTGTACAAAAATCAATAAACGGATAGATCCATTGGTTTTGCTAATAAAATTTTTCCTTTGTCGTCAAATTTTTAACTTAAACCTCACATAATACTAAGAGAGAAATAAAATATCAAAGTGAAATTGAAACAAATGTTCGTTAAGTATTACTTATGACTCTTTTGACAATCACGAAAAACTAAATGATAAACAAACAATTATTCACTAAGCATTTGTACTGAAATATTAAGTTCTTCCACTTTATAAACGCAATTCAATACCGAACGTAATTAACAATACTTAAATAATGAAATTAATACTAGTAATTGAAAATGGCATATATCGGTTATAAATTACTACAAACCTGATCTGAAGGGCTTACATTTAAAACATCTTAATCTGAAGAATTGTATTGCAATTTTTCTCTTTAAAGGTAAGCACAAGTTTATGTGATTGCCTTTAAGACATTTTCAAATGATTACGACACATGACGCTACTTAAACGCAAATTTTTATATCAAATTAAATCTTGTTGAATTTACGGAACACATGTTTACGCAGTGCTAACTTCTGTTTCAGCAGAAAGTTAATGCTTCGTTAGCGCTCCTTAGTGCTTCATATCTTAGCGGTGTAACTTCTAATAAAAAAGCTATGGCCACCTATATTTCTAATTCTAGCCGCGGTTTATTTCAGTTTCAAAAAACTTTTGCAGCCAACAGTTAGTGCTTCGTTAGTGTTCTCTAATACTTCATGCTTTAGTAGCGTACGACTTCTAATAAAAAAGTTTTGTAGCAAAAAGGTAGTGCATCGTTTGTGCTCTTTAGTGCTTCATATTTCAGTGGTGTAGGGCTGCAAATAAAAAAGTTACGACCACTTACATTTTTACAGCTGGCCGCGGTTTGCTTCAGTTTCAAAAATTTAGTACCGCTGTAAAGTAGCGTTTCATTAAAGCTCTTTAGTGCTTCATATCTCAGTGGCGTACGACTACTAAAAAATCAGTTACGCTACTTACAGCTTGCCGTAGTTTGCTTCAACTACAAAAATTTATTTACACCTGAAGGATAGTGTTTGGTACTCGAGAGTGACCTATATTTCAGTGACGTGCAAGTATAGGTACAAGAGAAATGGGGAAATTTTGAGGATACAAAGTAATTTAATTAATTTTATGCGAAAGCAATGCCCCCTAAACTTCAGAAGAATGCTAATAACTGAGTTAGAATTGGAACAGAATATCGTGATTGTATTTTCTTGACGCTCTTATACAGCTGCGATTTAATTAAAAAAATTTCGATGTTAAAGCAACTCTTCCTATAGGTGTATAAAGCAATAAATTCCAAATTATTAATAATTTGTTGTAATCAAGTGAATAAAGTATTCGAAAAAAATTGATTACTATCCGTGAAAAATACGAGGGGTGCTCGATATGTATCGGGAATAAGTTTCTACAATATTCTGATGTGTAGCTTTCATTTTTAATTATTCTTGGGCATAAGGCCTAAATCAAAAATATTTTATAAACTGCCTACTGAGTACCATGAACTCCAACACTTTCTACTCGCGCTTGCGTTGATGACAAATTACCCCACTATAGGAAGCTACTAAACAACTGCTGCCTGCTCAACAAATACGAACGTCATTATACAGTTTCAACTTGTTACAATGCTAAGAACCCACCAATGCCAGATAAACCTTAAATTTTTGTTACACTGAACAAGAGCAGTTACTTTGATCACTTTTTCAGTAATAAACCTATGTAATTTGAGGAATTTGTAGTACTGCCGTTGTCCAAATAATATTTCAAGTAAATATAAATCCGTTATTAATAAAACTTTTAAGAATTATAACTGTATATAAATGACACTAATTGAGGTATTCTACATATGAAAAATTATTACATTTAGGAGAATGCTTAAACAAAACATAATAACAGCGATGCCTACCAATCTAGAATTGAACGAGATGAAGCCATTACGCAAACAATAGTATGACTGGTAGCTACAAAAATATATTTAAAGGATCGGTATAAAGCATACAAATACATAGAATTTAAGAAGACCTCGTGATTTTTGGTAATATGTGCAAGCGATACAATTATGTTTATAAACGGTGCAACCTAGCAAGTCCTTCAGCTTGATTTAAAATAGTAATCCTCAAGTAGTATAAAATAAATTATTGAATCGATGGTCAAAATAAATATGGCTAACCCCTATATAAATTAACATAGAACTTTGAGTATTTATGTAGATAAATTTGTTATCAATAAAACGAGCATTACGTTATAAATTTAGATTTGCCTCGAGAGTGCGGGTACCCCGTAACAATTTTAAGAGTGCCACTGGCTAACTATAGTGATGCGGGAGTGGGTTCCTATGGAAAAGTAACAAACTTAATAAAGAAATATATATTCATACATACATACATATATAGATACATAGAGACATAATCGTTTATTGAGTATGTAACTATTCCTGATTATACATATTGAAAAATTTTGAATATATCGCAAACTTATTAAAATTCATATTATACAATCGATATAAGATCATAGGGGTTTGGCGTATACTCCACCAGTCCATCAGTTGAGGCGTCGATGCCCCTACTGCTGTCATCAACCAGATGGTTCACAAAGTACGGTTTGTGCTATGTGGTAAAGGTGTACGAATGTGAGGTACATGTATGCGAGTATATGGTGCTGTTGGTTAAGGAATTTGCGGTTTTGTTGAGAGAATCTCCTTTTGAAATTTGGCATTAAAAGTCACCAAACCGTCTAGTCGCAGCACTCCCTTCGATATTTTCCAGACACGGAGGACGGTTATTCCGAATAGATCCCCTTCTTTTGGTTTTCTAAATTTATCACATTATGCTATACCTTTCTTTAAATTACCGTAAAACGCTTACTAAATTTTGCCATAACTAAAGAAATTCTCAAAATTAAGGCCTCTCCCAAATACAACTTTATCACCAAGGTGTTGGATATTCTTGTACAAATTTACCTATCTTTCGAGTATTGTAAATAACTTTAAATAAAATTTCTGAATTACAAATATACGCACATTAACATTTAAAGGAAAACAAACCTTTAGCAACAATAATTCGACTAATTAAGCTTAATTTTAAAACCAATATACACTAATCACGTCGTTAATTTAGTCCAACAAAATAATTACTTTTATGCTTTGTTAATTTCCAACTGCGGAAATACAAACCACCTACAAGATAATTTTAAAATTCACGTGTACATAACTCTAAATCATCAACATAAAGCTCATTCTGCTCACGGTTCGTTGTTGATTTAGAAATCCCCAGCAACATCAATTCATCTGTAATCAATTACTTCGGTTATGCAACAAACAGCAGTTTCCTTAACACAAAACGAATTCCAAAACAGTTTCAGAGAGAACTGACAAGTTTCTTAAGCCGATTACTTCAGTCGTCATGACATTGAATCCACGCTTCTGTGTGCGCAGTCTATCCCACCTTGGCAACCGTAGTTCAGCTTTATGTCGTGCGCCGGGTATTTTCCCCGCAGGAGTCTATATTCACATCTTGACTCTGTGTTCCGTCTACTAACTTTTAACTTGTCTTTATACAGTGCGGCCGTCAAGCCTTACTACTTGCCCGTATTACTACATTTGGAGTTTTTTCATTACCTATTTATGAATAATTAATTCCTGGTTTTCCGTCTACTGTCTAGAGTCCGCCACTTTCTCCTTATCTTTCTATGAAGCCTTTAATTGAATTACGTGAAAGATGCGTGACGTATGCAATTAATGTCATTTTACTAATCAACAATTCTTTAATTAGATTCACTGACAAGATTTTACATTATTTTATCTTTCTCTCCTGATTATGTGTAACAATATTTTTGTGAGTTTCACTAAATAAGCGTCTGCATTACATCGTAGTGAATTAACTTTTTTGTTTGGAGTTTATTTTGTATTATAATTACACTCGTGAAACTATAACGTTAATTTCCCCTTAATTCTACAAAAATTATAAAAGCCCTACTTTAGTTGAAATAATTATGGCATGTAACCTACATATTTATAATTTCACTGTTATTTACTTCTTTAGTTATTTTAAAAGCTTTCTCAAAATAACCTAACCACGCTATGAAGATTTGCTGTTGTAAATAATGTTTGTCTACTAACTCGGGCAATTGTGCATGCCTTTATCTTTGTATGGGAATTCATAATACTTAATATTGAAATATGCTTTCCTTTGTTGTGGTTTTAAAACGATTCATGAACCTGAGATAGGTTCAAATAAGTATTGCTCAGAAATAAAGCTATGATTTTGTGGCTTTAAGTTTATGGTCTCAATTTGCTTTTACAGAACTAAAAATCCATTAATCTTCCATGCTTATTAATTACTAATTACCATGAATTTGGAAGATACAGGGTACGTTCCTATTTATTTTGTCCGTTTACGATTAGTTTTTCTTTTCCATCTGGTTTCCAACTAACGTAATACCAACGCGTTACAAACTAATGACGCGTACTTAAATTACGTATTCGATTTTAATAATAAATATAGTGTAAAGGTCGTGCTAAGAAATAAATTAGTGCAGTTAACATTATAGTAGTTACCATCAGTGATTTTTGTCACGGCATCTCCGTACAATAGGGATCCTCTGTAACTAATTATGAACAATCAGGCTTATATTGAACCGATTAATAACTGCGAAGCGAAGTTCGTTACAGTAAGTTATTGTGATAAACATTTCTGTTAGCCACTTTTGGTTTATTCGCAAGCTTAACTAGAAGGATACATTTTTTTCCTTCAAAGTGCAACTAGCGATTAACGAAGGGTACTTAAAATTTGAATAAAAAGTGGGTTGCGAAACCGAACGTGTTGTGTGTTGAACTGCATTTTGAGAATGTTTCAACATAATTCTAATATTACAATATGTAAAATTTTGCTTCCAATAATAAATTATGTTAAAATCGCTAAATATCAAATTACCATTTTCAGCACCGGTTGTGTAATTATTTTTTATTCAAACTTACTACCTCATTCGAGCTTTTTCATACAACAAGGCCCACTGAGTAGTTTTCAAATGAAATCGGGTTAAAGGTGACAAATTGTGTAACAAACCAAAATTATTCTTAGGGGAAAATGAATTTGTGTACTGCATGTAAATTTTAAAACCGCAACTGAGTAAAATACCTTCTGACAAGAACACCTTAAATGAATTTAACAGATTCGCCAGATCAAATAAAGCAAACTCGAACAGCAGCGCCACATAGTAACACGATCCTAAAACGTTTTACAGTAAGAATAAGCTTCTAAGCAAAATTCCTACTACTACATTGGAGCTTTCGCACGATAGAGTGCGGCACGTATTACAGTAGCAAGGAAAGCTTTATAATAAAGCATGCAGCTCGCTCAATACTTCAGAGACCCTACTCATCATAGCGTTGGCAAATCATTTTCTAATTGTGAAAATAACAAAGGGCTAATATAGGGTACTAATTATTTTGTTCAGAGAGGTATTTTATGTAAAGGCGATAATTTATAGAGTGCCATTGTTTTCCATTTGAATAAATATAATAGTTACTGCACCTAAAAATATAGCTAAGGATACGCAAATATTTTATAGCAACGTAAAATTGTAAAACTGGACCTGCTAATTAGATAAATCTAGTTTTAAGTAAATGGTTCCGGTGAGAAATACAAAGCGTCTGGAATATAGTTATAATAATAATAATAATAATAATAATAGTAATAATAGTAATAATAATAGTTACAAATAACCAACTGGAAATCATTGAAAAACACCAAACATAAAAAGACAAAAGTTTACGTCATTAAGATCAGAGAACTTTACACCTGTCTAAAAATTCAACGATATAACAAACATAATCGTAAATAAAAGTGCAAAAGGGGTTCCTAGAAAGACATGCTTTACTCATCACGGTAGGAGGAGCCTACATAAACTGAACAGGACACTACTGCAAAAAGCAATGAGATTACAATTATTTATCGGAGCAAGAATTCTTGGTCAGAATACTAAAAATAAACAAAAACAGGAAAGTGCACCAACCATAACTACGCCTAATTAGATCAAGCATAACAAATAGTTAGAGAAATAACCTTATAGATACACACACAAACCGAAAATCAATCCGATAAGGCAAAAAGCACAATAAAATACAGAAATGCAACACCATCAAAAACGCAAATTAACACAACAAACACACAATAACATAGCAACAAAACAAAGAAATTAGAATACGATAAAAAATACGACTATACAAAGATTAATATTATTCTATACATACACAAGCAATTAGATAACACCAACCGAAATACAACAATTAACCACATTAATGCACTTAAAGGCATCAAAGTCAAAGTAAAGTATTCATGAGAGAACTGTAATCTATGCTGAAGCATTCACGACAGAAAGGACACACATAAAATACAAACACTCAAAGCAAACAACACAAAAAGGAAACAAACAGTACCACCTTAGCAACAGTAAATACAAATAATATTTAATAAATTAAGAAAAAATATAGGGAACTAACACAAAACATAAAATACCATATTTTAAAAGTAAGCAAAGGCTAATATCAGAAATGCATAAAAATAAAAGGTAATGGAGCGACCGAACGAATAGATAAACGGAGGCATCAACCAAAAGGGTTAGATGATGCCAAAAGAGCAATGTAACAAAAAACGAAACCAAATATTTACCGAAAATAAATATATAACTACTAGACACTAGATAGTACTCAAAATCACAATACACACTATACAAAAGCAAAAAAAACAAGTAACACCTTTGATACACGTTATAGTCTATCTCAGTGCAGCACAGACAACAATCACGATGCTTCAAGATAAAAGTAAATAAATTTACAAAGATTAACAACGTTCATACGCAAACAAATGAACAGAATTAAATGTTAATTTCTTTGCGGTCCACATCCAATCGTTGGTGCCGCTACTATTTTTGTCTAATGATAATTTCTTCATTTTCCAAAACGAACAATGCAAGACGTCTGATCGAATACTGGTAGCTAACCTCATGTACAATGTATATATATATATATATATATATATATATATATATTGATGTGATGAGGGGTTATTTAGGGGTGTATTGAGTAGCAAAGGTCATGTAGCAACCATAAATTGCAATAGTAAGCAGAAAACTGCATTTTTATTTAGCAGAAAATTAAGTAATTCGTATATTATGTAAATAGCAAGCATTTAACACCATGTATATAGACCATAATTAGCTTTAAGCGATGCAAGTAACCATATCGTTCAACAAAAGTACGCGTATTCAGAAGAAATGATAGTACATGTAATTAAACGGGCGTTGAGAAGCTCTAATTAGTTTTAAAACAAATACGAAGATAAGAGATAAAACCTAACGAAGCTTTATGCAATTACGCTGAAATAATAAACACTTTTGATAAGGAAACGCAGTTTCAAAGACGCATAAAAATACATAAACGAAAGCAAAATTAAGGTTACATCATTTATTTTGTTCAATTATTGAAAAGGCGATATCTACACAAAACAACGTACGGTCAAGATAACGAATAATAAGGTATCAAATAAACACCATTACACGAAAAACCGTAGACATTACATCAGAAACAACTTCGAAATGCAGGGAATATTAAAGACCTGGTTGGTTGAGATAAGAGCAAAACTGTTGAAAACCCAGCCCACATGTAAGTGGGAGGAGCATTTATTAACACAGAGCAATCATAAGACGAGTCAGTTCATAACTCAGGCAGGGCGAAGCTGCGTCACTGTTAACCAGAAAGTCATGCGTAATTTAATATTTAATAAAACATCAAGTGTATGTTGCAGTGATAAAGTGCAACGATTATGAAGTATTCTTTTGCCGTTTAACGTGAGTAGACTTTGAAATAATTTATTTAAACTTAATATAAATAATAATAGGGCTTCGAATCTTGATGCTAATAATTCGAATTGGTGGTACATTATTGAATACTTCAAATCTAAGATATAACACTTCGAATGTGTGGTGTATTTCTAAATACTACAAGTTGCAATAATTTAATTATGCGTCGATAAGAATAATTCAAATCTGGGTCAATATAATATTTTAAATCAGCGTCGACTATTATATTTTGGTACAATTCTGGTGCAATTTTAAGTTGCGAGATTCAAGGCATATGAAGTAAAGTAGCACAAAGTAATTGGAAAATATATCTTATGCACAAGAAATTGCCATTCATACAAAGACTAACTCCACTGTTGGTTAAGGTACCCAAACAACCAGACATTACCATTTCCTTCGAATACAACAATACTATTCAGAATCTTTTCACTAAAATAAAGAACCCTACACCTAAATTACTTGACAGTAATCTAATCTACAAGATCGTCTGCAGCTGCCAGGCTTGTTACATTGGCCAAACTTCCCAGTGGTTGAAGAGTCGTCTAACCCAACATAGAAGCGACTGTAAACGCAATCCCAACAAATGTGCACTTTCCACACATGTATATGCAACTAAACATACTCCCGCATTTGAAGAAACAGAAATATTAGAAAAGGAGCCCCATTACAAAACAAGATTGTTCTTAGAATCTTACCACATTAATAAAGAAAAACAATGTTTAAACAACAAACAAGATGTAGAAGACTCACATAGATTCTATTCCACTCTATACAACTCGAATCACTTCAAATCCAGTAAACAACATTAACTCCTTCATATGAAGATTACACTGATGTTATGTCCATGTTCTTGAAACACTCCTACATCATCATCTTCAACCATACCGAACTTTCATCATTTCAACTTTCAACATACAATATTTTAAGAAACTTCCCTTCAAGTTCCATCTAAATTTATATTAATTATCATGTTAGTCACATAATCATCTATCATTTTCAAAAAAAATAATTTGACGTTTATTAATTCTATACGGTGAGTTACTTATTCATATGCTATGTTATCTTTAATATACAACGCTTCCATTTGTAGATACTTTTGATAAAGACGAAAAGAGTCGCCGAAACGTTAAGAATAATAAAACTAAACTTTTAAATTTTACACCAACTTTTATTACTTGGACTTCATACCCAATATACAAACAACTTATCATTAAAATATTTATGCTATCCAGTTCATTATTGATAAATATATGATATATATATATATATATATATATATATATATAATATATATATATATATATATATATATATATATTTCAAAATTTTGTGGGTTTTAGGTCGGCTGAATTATTTAAGAAAACTCTTTTTTATAAACCTGAGCTTTCGGATTTATTTTAATCCTTTTTCAAAGGTACTACAATTACATAATTGATAAATAGACAGTAAATCATATTTTATACTTACTAAGGTGAGGTTATATAATAAAATTGGCAATTAACATAAAAAGTTATTTTCGTTATAAATTTTCTAGAATATATATAACAACGCCAAAATACAACAAAAGATATAAATATTATGTATATAAAATATTGATAATAAATAAAAGTCAACAGTTTGATAGAAATTGTTATTAAAAGGCAACCTTTAAAAAATGTTCATTATAACTATGTATGTACCTGCGTGTAACACTGTGAGTGTATGTATGAGTCTGTATATGTGCACGTGTGTGCATGTGGGCGTGTGTTTTTTGTTTGTAATATTATTAAAAGAAATTTATCTTATAGATCCATTGACAAATTTGTTGTTGTATGGTTGTTTTTATTTTTGATATTTAGAAGATACGAGTAGATACTATTTAAGTCATTATCGTCTGTTCTTTTGTTCATAGTATTTGTTCTGTTGGTAGATGTGGCACATTTCTAGAAACTCTCTTTTTGATTTTTTGTCTTCCATCTGTAATATAATTGGATTGTTAAAATCTATTTTATGTTTTTTAGTATTTACGCGTACACATAGGGCACAAGCATTTGGTTTTATACGTATATCGCTCTTATGTTGAGTTATTCGTTGTTTAAGTGTGTGTTTGCTTTGCCCTACATAACATTCATTGCAATCAAGGCAATTGATCTTATATATGATGTTTCTTTTATTTAAAATCGGAGTTTTGTCTTTAATTTTAGAGAAAAGGTAATTTAAGGTTAAAGTATTTTTAAAAGTTATTTTTATGTTAAATTTATTAAATACGTTAGTTAGTTTTGGTGTAAGGTGTTCAATGTATGGAAGAGATTTGATTGTAACTACTGTATATTTGTTTATTGTTATTATTTGTGTTGTTATGTGTATTATTATCCATAATTTCTGTATTGTGGTTATATAAAAAACGTTTTATTAATTGTGGTGGATAGTTGTTTTTTATTAAGATATTAAAAAGTTTGTTTAAATTTTTTTGATGAAATGTATGGTGATTTATTGTTTTAATTCTGTTTTTTAGTGTTAAAATAAAATTTATTTTTATTTTGTAAGAGTGATATGAGAAGTAATTTAAGTACCTACCAGAGTTGGTTGGTTTTTGGTACCAATCTAATAAAATAATACTATTTGTATTTCTAATAACTAATGTATCTAAAAATGGCTTTCCGTTTTTATTTTCTACTTCTACGGTAAACTGAATTTTTTCGTGATAACTGTTAAAAGTACTAATTGTTTCCGTAATTTTATTTGCTGGTACAGATGTAATTATGTCATCAACAAATTTTTTTAAGAAGGGTAGTTGAAAAGGAAGTTTCTTTATTACTTCATCTAAAAGACTATCCATTACAATTTGTGCAATTATTGGACTTAAATTGGATCCCATGGGGCAACCAAAAGTTTGAATATAATATTCATTTTTGAATCTGAAATAACTACTATCAAATATGAATTCTATTATATCTAAAAATAATTGTTTTGGAATATTAAATACGTTTTTATATTATTCCAAATGTTTTTGATGTTGTCTAGTACTAATTGTTTTGGAATATTAGCAAATAGCGACACTACATCCAAGCTTATTAAAACAATTGTTAGGGAGATGAAAATTATTTATGAATTTGGTAAAATCAAAAGAATCTGAAACATTATAATTATTATTTGTTGTTGATTTTTTTAAAATTTCTGCTATAAATTTTGATAATTTTTCGGTTGCGTTGTTTATAGAGGCCACAATTGGTCTTAATGGTGTATTATTCTTATGGATTTTTGGAATTCCATATAATTTTGGTGCAGTACTACTATAATTGTTTAATATTTTTGATTCACTTTCTGTAATGATTTTGTTATCTTTTAGGTTTTTTATTAATTTTATGGTTTGTCTTTGAAATTTGATGTAGGATCTGAATCAATCTTTTTGTAAGTAGAAATGTCGTTAACTAGGACATACATTTTATCGTTATAGTCATTATCTGACATTGCCACAGTAATATGTCTGTCTAAAATTGTTTGCTTTTATTATAATCCAATAAAAAACTAGATTTTGGATTAGAATTCTGATTTACATTAATTAGTAATTATGTTTGTAATATCGGCTCTGCATAGGTTTTTTTTATCTTCATGTACATCAACTATAATATCTTCTAAATCGCCAATAAGTTATTTATCGAGTGTGTGTTGAAAGTAGGAGGAATGCTAAATTTTGGACCTAAAGATAAAATTCTCTTAATATCATCTAGAATATCAATACTACTGACATTGACAAACCATTTGTCAATGTTGTTAAATTGAGGTTTGTGTAATTTTGAAAGGTTGCTAATTTTTTTAAAATTATTAGATTTAATTTTATGAAACAGCTTGTTGTAAGCTGATAGTTGTCGTTTTTCATGTTCTAAGTATATATAATTAGGAATAACAGTGGCACATTTCTTTTTAATCGTAATTAACTTTATTTCTGTTGTTTTAACTAAATAGTTAGTTATTTTAATTTCCAAATTTAGAATTTTGATTTTTAGGCGATCACTGAAACGTTTTATTATTGGTGCTGACACCTTTCCATCACTTTCCAAAAGGTTGTATAAATTCTTGATGGCCTCTGGGATGTCTTGGTAAAATACTCTTTTTTCCAGATTGTAAGAGAAATACCTTTCTATTGTTAACTGATGCCAATTTGCTGTATATTTTAGTCCAGCTTTTTAACAGTGATATATATATATATATATATATATATATATATATATATATATTTATAGATATTTATATATATTTATATATATTTATATATATTTACGATATATTATTAATGGGTTTGAGGTCAGCTGGAAGAAAGTGTACTCTTTTTTAAGGCCTAAATTTTCGAATCTATTTCAAATTCTTGATCACAGGCTTTCTAAAATACAATTAACTAGGCTAACATATACATCAATTGCTATTAACTTACAAGGTGAGGATATATATATTAAATTAACATAGAAATTAAATCGAAAATATTTTTAAAATAAAGTTTGCTTCAAGTTGTTGTATAAAATTGTATAACTTGTATAAATATAAAATGTCAGATTTTGAAACCTTTCAGTTTCACTTTTGTTATTTAAAGCTTTAAATATAGGATGCCTATGTGTGTGTGTGTGTGTGTGTATGTATGAACATGAGTGTGCGTTCATGTTATATTTATATGAGTGTCAAAGTATATTTCTGATTATATATTTTAAATCTGTTTGTTTGTTAGTACGTGTGTGTATGTGTACATGTGTATGTATGTATGAATGTGATGTGCATGTATGATGTGAAGTATTAATCACTACAATATCAATTACTGCATTAGGTACAGGTTACTTCTGAAGACTAAGAAAGTATGTATAAATCGAACTTAAACCACCAATATTAACTCAAGTATTTAAAAATTACAATTTCAAATACGCTAAAAAGAATATTTTAACATTAGGAACTATTTTTTCAAAATTTAAAGATAAAACTCTGGATTTGTTTCAAAAAAACATTGTATATCAAATTAATTGTATAGATTGTGGTAACCCCTATATTGGACAAACGTCACAATTTTTAAAACAACGTATAACCCAACACAAAAGTGACATTAGAATCAAACCAAATTCTTGTGCTTTATCAAGTCACTCGCACAATTTAGATCACAAAATTGATTTTGAACATCCTAAAATTTTAAAACTAGAAAAGATACAAAAAAGATTATTCCTTGAAATGTATCATATTTTTCGCAAAAAAATTGTATAAATAAAAAACAGATATTGGTGGTTTAAGTTCGATTTATACATACTTTCTTAGTCTTCAGAAGTAACCTGTACCTAATGCAGTAATTGATATTGTAGTGATTAATACTTCACATCATACATGCACATCACATTCATACATACATACACATGTACACATACACACACGTACTAACAAACAAACAGATTTAAAATATATAATCAGAAATATACTTTGACACTCATATAAATATAACATGAACGCACACTCATGTTCATACACAACACACACACACACGCACACATAGGCATCCTATATTTAAAGCTTTAAATAACAAAAGTGAAACTGAAAGGTTCAAAATCTGACATTTTTATATTTATACAAGTTATACAATTTTATACAACAACTTGAAGCAAACTTTATTTTAAAAATATTTTTCGATTTAATTTCTATGTTAATTTAATATATATATCCTCACCTTGTAAGTTAATAGCAATTGATGTATATGTTAGCCTAGTTAATTGTATTTTAGAAAGCCTGTGATCAAGAATTTGAAATAGATTCGAAAATTTAGGCCTTAAAAAAGAGTACACTTTCTTCCAGCTGACCTCAAACCCATTAATAATATATCGTATTTGTGCAAGGTCATTATCTCCAAACTATATTATATATATTTATATATATTTATATATATTTATATATATTTATATATATTTATATATATTTATATATATTTATATTTATTTATATATATTTATATATATTTATATATATTTATATATATTTATATATATTTATATATATTTATATATATTTATATATATTTATATATATTCATATATATTTATATATATTTATATATATTTATATATATTTATATATATTTATATATATTTATATATATTTATATATATTTATATATATTTATATATATATTTATATATATTTATATATATTTATATATATTTATATATATCTATATATATTTATATATATTTATATATATTTTTATATATACCTATATAAATTTATATATATTTTTATATATATTTATATATATTTATATATATATATTTATATATATATTTTGTATATTTATATGTATTTATAATTATTTATATATATTAATACATATTTATATGTATTTATATATATTTATATATTTATATGATATATATATATATATATATATATACTATAATGATTAGTGACCTTTCAGGAATAACACATTTTCTTTGTAGGTTTTTTTAGGTTTGCTGGATTTAAATAAATACTCTTTTTTATGGCCTAAATTTTCGCATATATTTTTTATGCTTGATCACACGCTACAAAGTGAGGATGGTTAAAATTGACATCAGAATTTGGAAGGAGTTAAAATTTTCTGTAGAATTCTGTATTTATTTAAATCCAGCAGACCTAAAAACACCTACAAAGAAAAAGTGTTATATATATATATTTATATATATTTATATATATTTATATATATTAATATATATTTATATATATTTATATATATTTATATATGTTTATATATATATATATATATTTATATATATTTATATATGTTTATATATATATTTTTATATATATTTATATATATTTATATATATTTATATATATTTTATATATTTATATATATTTATATATATTTAGCACTCTTGAGGTACCTGAAAATGCATTATACGTTTTTACAGATACGAATTTGATTGCAATGTGTAAAATGAAAAACCATTCACTTCATATGCATTAAATCGCGTTCTATTTACTATTATGAAGATGCAAATCGTTGCATTTGAAAGCAATTCAAAGCGTTGGTTATTTATTTAATAAATAATTACCCTGTGTGTATAATATCCGTGTAAAAACAATGCATATTTGATAGCATCGTCAAAGTATAAAGAAAGCGACTAAAGCATTAATTAATCATACAAATTGACTTTCCTGTGTGCCGAAATATTACCTTAATTCACTTTATGAATCTTAAATGAAACAAGCTCTAGAATTCTCTGGTACTTTAACAAGAAAAAGAACACGTAAATTAATAAGAAAAGTCGTATTAAGTAATTATATAAACAAGCGTTTATTCTAAGAAGTCGCCCGAACATTAAACATCCATAAAGTCGATAAGAATCAATTTTATAGCTATCGCATTACTGTAGGAAGGATTGCGACGCCACAATCAAGATGTTGTGTTAGACAAGGATAAACAACGATTTAGCCGCGGCGATACGACACTAATGAGGCAATAAACTGGGTTATACTCAGAAATCTTGCTTCAGGTAGTTGAGTAATCTTTCGAAATGAATCCTGTAAAATCTAGAAAGGGTGATGTAGGCAAAATAAACTGTATATAAACGGGAACTTTATTAAAAGGACGCATTCATTCAATTCATTTCAATTTACACGATTGACAATGTAAAATTCAAAATTCCTTCATAAACCTAATAAAATGCAACGTTGATTATAGTGTAATATATTAAAATTCCTGCGCAAATTTTTGTATACAATTATCATACAGCTACTTTAGATTATGCAGAATTGGTTTCACATTTCCTATTTCGTTATTTGCTATTACTTTTATTGCTTCTTAAGGCAGGTGGATATGAAGCGACGCACGTAAGTTCTAATTTTGGAGTTGTACGTCGATAGGTTAGTGCCGGCGCACGAAGTGAGGATCCACCAATAAAAAGGTAAGGTTTGGTTTTTGTAAGGATTAGCCATTTCACCTTTAATGCGGTGGTAATTAGAAGTGGTAATAAAGATATTGGCCCAGTTTTGTGACTGCTGGTGTTTGAGAATCGCTCTTGGTGATGGCATTAACAATTGGTCGTTAAAAGGTGCCGGGCTTATTAAAAGAAAACATAATGTTCGTATAATATTCGCGGGTTATGCCGTTACGACTATAATGTTTCACGGTGTAGTTATGGCATTTCAGTATTCATCATCGCCTTTTTAGTTATACGTAGAAAATATCAAGAAATAAGAAAAGAACACACATGGTGTTTATTCTACTTGGATTGAATACGTCACGGCGTCAGCTGTTTTGTTTAGAAGTTTGATGAAAGAATTTTCTTGTCAAGATGAAAACTATTACTTCTGCTTTGGAATGGTTTTTGTAAAAAAAAATGAGTTTTTACTTTTACGGAAACCAGGTCTTTTAGGAACTCATTTCATTGCAGGTATTAATGTCGGTGAGTGTTTTACTTTCTTTATATTGTTTACAGTTGAAATTTTTATTATTTCGCGTATAAAACATTAAATCATAAATTTGATAGTTTTATGAAAATTGTGGTTTAATATTTTTCGTATCAAATTTAAAGTTTTAAAGTTTTATATAAACATAGAGATCTAGCTAGTTAGATGTAGACCGAAATTCGTTTGTTAAACATATGTACATTGGTAATTTAATTGTGATCCAAACACGCAAGTCCTGTACTATTGGAGTTTAAGATAACTTTTCGTAAATACCTTAAATGACTTTTGATATTTAAACTTGTTTGTACTCTAGTGCACATTATATTTTTGATTTCAAACATTTAAATTTTTTTATTAATGAACTTGACAGATTTTTTAAAGTACAGGCACACATTTAGTGTGGAAACACATATGGCGTTTCTCTCTGTGGTAACGTAATTGTTTTATGTTTTAGGTTTAACTTAGTATGCCGTTGCATGTACTCAAGTTATTAGTTCATTGATGAGGTAGGTTACTAATAAATATTTTTTGTTATACCAAAAGGTTTGAGCGGTTCTTTTGCCGTTTCTCCTTTGTTGATATTTTCATAAACGCAGTGGCGCCTAAATTTTTTTTTTTTTGGTCAACAGAATCGCCCATAACCCTAGCTAATGTTCCTACTCATAAGGTAATCTTTAAGATTAGTTCGCAAGTAACAAGTGTTCCTATAATTTTTGTAGCTACCCTTTAGCGCTTAACACTTAGGCTCATCTATGATTGTTACGAACCCCAAGGGTCTAAATTAGCGTTTGACGACCTAGCACAATGCTTCTAAAAATAGAGGAAAAACAACATGCACAGTTGCAATGAAATCTATATGTTGAGTAGTTTCAAATATAAAAATTATCGAATGCAGTTATTTGGTTTAATATGATTATTTGATAAAATACAATGAAAATGGGTGATTCTTTGATACAAACGCCACTTTAAATTAATTAATTAAAAGGAAAATGCACTTTTGGCAACTTATGTTTTAAATGGAGATTTAAGTGACTATGGATGATTTTGTAAACTGGAATTTTAACGTCAATTTAAAATAAAACCAGGAAGAATTTAATACTGTTGAAGGATAATGAAAATTTGGATCAGCGCTCTTTAACATAAGTATAAAATTTTTGATATCTTTGTTTGTTATTTGATAATATTTCATTATTTTTTATTTTAGTTTAGAATAAGTTTACATTTTATCTTAACTGTGAAGCGGATAATTTGCAAAGAATTTTATTTGGAATTTTGAAACAATTTGACTTTTAAATAAAAAAAAACTGGGAAGCGTTTTTGGCCAAACACACTTTCAAGCGTGGGAATAAAGGATGTTAGCAAATATTAGGTAAGAATATTAATTATTTTCTATATAAATTGGAATTGTGAATTGTTTTATAAACTGTTTTGTATGAGAGAA
The DNA here is from genome assembly GCA_036346225.1 of Platerodrilus igneus. NCBI lineage: Eukaryota > Metazoa > Arthropoda > Insecta > Coleoptera > Lycidae > Platerodrilus > Platerodrilus igneus. Next base: position 758,212 of record JARFIW010001107.1, read on the forward strand.
AATTGTTTTTGAATGCATATATGCTTTATGATGTTGCTGTATTTGATTGCATTTTGTGAATTTCATAACGTCCGTTGAGTTTGTCAGGCAAAGAAAAGCTAGAAAAGAAGGTAAGTTAATAATTTCAAATTTTCTATTTTGTGCATGTGTCACAGCACCCTTTCAGCGACGTTCCTACTCAGACGTTATCACAGCAAATTTAGAGACGGTCCAACGTGCGGCGGTTGTCTTAACAATATATATAAAAATTTTTGAAACAATTCCCTTTCTCACTATTGACTGAAATTTATTTTAAGATTAAAAATTCTTAAACAGAATTTGGCGCTGAGTGACCTTTTGTGACACATTGATGTGATAATGATGTTATAAGAGGTCATTGAGCACCAAATTCTGATTAATAATTTTTAAACTTAATATAAATTTTAGTCAATATTGAGAAAGGGATGTTTCAAAATTTTGTTATTCTATCTTTTTCATTATTTTATGGTAGTTGTAAACGTCATAAATTATAAATCATTAACCATTTTAAATGTTGTCAAAACACGTAGTTCTCATAAATAGGCAATTTGTGATAGGTTCAATCTTTGTTTCAAGTATTAGATGATATATTAAGTATACCGATGTACTAGTTAAGCTGATACAATTTTAGTTAAAGATAACCACCATGTGAAAACGGCCTGCAATGTGGCCAAAACGTTTGGATGCGGAATAAATAAGTGTAATTTCATTATTAAGGCCTGAGTTCTCACGAAAATAATGGTAAAATTTAGAAATTATTTAATAGAAGGTGAATTATTTATTAACAAATGTTTTCAAAGTGCTATCAAAGTTTTGGTTGGATATGCACGTGTGGGCCATAAAAATACAGTACTGTTTAACCAGTTGTCTAATTCTGAATCGCGCATTGGTTTCCCATATAACTTAGCGTTTACTAAATCTCTAACTTGTCTTATAGATGTCATATTGCAAGATGAATCATGTTACAACTGCGAGACCGAATAAATGCTCTAGCGCTAAGTATACAAAAACTAGAACCTTCATAAATCACACAGACCTACACTATCTCTATTTCCTGATGTCTACCAGGTGTCTTTTGTATATCTATATTCGCCGAATTCGAATCTTCCCTCAGAATTTTTTTATTACCATCAGGTATTAAGATATTTGTTAAAGACACATTGTACAACGTACAACGTAATCCGGCGGGTAACATCATTGGAATGTGGACAGCAGCATAATCTATGCTGAATATTCTAAAAGTCGGTGAAATGGTATGTTTTAAATATATAAACGGACTGGATGAGAAGCAGTTAATATTTTAAAGGCGTCAATGGATAGATATAAAATATAAATAAAGAAACGATTCACAGTATATGTTGCTAATAGAGTTTGGAGAATATCACAAAAGTGTGTAAATCAATCGGATACGATTTTTTACGTATGTAGCGAGTTTACGATTAAATTTTACAAAAAAAAACAATCTATACGCTAATCAAAACTTATCAACTTCAAGTTTGATGCAAACTAGAAGATTGCGCAGGGTGTGATGTGAATTTAACAGGATGGCTCGACGGTTTCTTTAAGTCAATGCTTTTTTTTTAGTGCCTATTGGGTAAAGAGAACCTAAAAATCATCTTACAGAGTGCTATTTTTGCTAGACAAATTCATCTGGAATTTCACCGAAATTGAAGCATACTGCACAGTACCCAAATCTGCAATCGGTTTTTAGACGAGTTCTTCTTCTCAAGAATTTACCGATCCCAAACGTCCAGAATCATATACACGTGATCCTATGAAAGCTGCTAAAGGTATCATTGTTGAACCAATGGAAGAAGACAAGGATCCTAATTCCCAACCATTTGACATAGGTATTGCACATTTACTTTCACAAAATGAGCTTAACAGCTTAGAACGGGATTTTTATATGTCAAACGCTAAAGTCGAAGTGTTGTGATCCAGGTTGCATTAAAATCTATGACAGATTGGTAAGCATATTTCCACATATCGAAGACGTCAATAAGATTTTCTTTATATTTTTACATTGTGTGGTCGGTTGGTGTACGGTGAGATATTCCTAGACTAATGCATGTATTATGGTGGAGACTATTTATTGATTTACCTACCCTAAGCTTAAAGGGAGTTTTCATCCACTTCCATTGCCTACACAGTACATATGAAGGGAAACGATTACAATATAAAAATTTTAGTTGAAAAACTTAAGTATATTGAACGTGGATGGAGTATACGTTATGATTTAAAAGTCATAGCACTTTTGTTAGAAATGTGATTGGGTTTCACCAAGTACTATAGTTTTCTCTGTGATTAGGACAACAGATAACAGGATAGATATTACTTAGTATATGATCGAAAATGCGAGAAAATCTAGTCGCTGGAGGAAAAAAATGATAGAAATCGTTCTCTCGTTGATATAAAAGAAGTTTTGCTACCACCTCTATACATAAAACTGGTACTAATAAAAAACTTTTTCATATTTTTAAATAAAGATAGCAAAGAATTCCAATATCTGAGAAAGAAGCTTTCCAGGCTAATCGAGGCAAAAGGAAAAAAGAAATTTTTATTGGGCCGGAAATTCAACACATCGTAAAAGCCTTTTGAATTTAAATTTGACCGAGATTGAGGTTGCTGCATGATTATCATTTAAAGAAATGTGTTCCAATTTCTTGAGAAATATTAAGGCCAAAAATTACGAACAAATTGTGAATCTTTTTATTTCCACATACAGCGCATTTGGATCTTTTCCCCGCAAATCTACGGTCTCTAAGTGTTGAACACCGTGAAAGGTTTTACCAAAACACTATATATTGTGAAAATCGATACCGTTGGAAACGGAACCCCACAATGCTCTAAATTATTGTTGGAACTTAATCAGAAATGCTCCAGAGGCACACTACAAATATAAATCAAATGCAAAAAAATTGAGATTTGCTAGTGTCATGGAATGCATAATTTGTATTATATCGAATTCAGGCATTGCATAATAAAACGTTTCACTATTAAAATATGAATAACTTTTGACTGGAAGATAATAGAAAAATTCTGATAATAGATAAGTAGTCAGCGGAAAATCCTATAAGAAACACCCTTCGTACATTAGGAAATAAAAAAAAATACAATTCGTTGTTCAGTGGTATTCCTTAAGCAGATGTGACTACGGAGCTTTGCATTTTAAGAGATGTTTGTTTTTAAATTAACTTACAATTTTAAATAAGTTTGCATAGATCTCTAACAAAGCGTTTAATAATATGCCAAGCCTGATATTCAAATATTCTTAGAAAGCTGACGTGCACAATGAAAAAATTTCCATAAGAATGGAATAATTTTTCAGACCTTGTTGATTCTGTCTGACACAAAATACGTGATTGATTGAAAAATATTGCAGTAGCTATTGCAGTCCATGTTCTTCCAAAAATATTTACACCATCTGGAAAATAAGTTGAATTTAGAAGCCGAAAGGATATTTTTCATTTTACCCTAACACCTTTTAAAGCTTCGCACACAACGATTGAAATGCATGATTGGTTGCTCTGGTACTTTTAGGAGCAAAAGTGTGTGTTCGCCTAATACACTGAAGTTTCAATCCCGCTGCACATGAGCTGTCAAAAGTGATGAATTATTCTTAATAATATATTATTACGGCAGCTGCTATCGTGTCCCTAAAGGTTATATTGGCATGAGCCTTTTTTGCCACACTTAATTGACTGCGCTGCTTTCTTATAGATTATTAACGACTATACATTGGGTCTCCTTAGGAATAGATTCAGATAAGTTTGAAACAAAACGCAAGCTTACAATTTTTACTTAGTGACTATTGATATTGGTTAGTAGAAGTATAAACCATTTTAACGCTAATATAGTGGTGGAGAGTACTGCACGCATTGATAAAAAATTAGCGCTGCGTTTTAGTGACGTTACTTTTGCTTCACATACTTTACTTTAGGAGAAAGGATCCATCTATTTAAGATTTCTTTTAGGTAACTGTCTAGAATGTTTTGTAGCAAACCTCAATAAAGTTGTATATTTATTTTTTCAATCAGTTTAGAAGACTAGTTACAAAAATAAAAATTTTACATGCGCTACCCTCTATGGAGAATGACAAACACTCACTTTTATAAATATCGCTTTTCGGAAAGGGGTATGAAAAAGGCACACCACCTTTACTTCTTTACAGCCCAATATAAGACTTTAATTTGCACAAGCTTTCGACGCTAAGTAATTTTTGGACAAGGATATGTACAATAATGAAATTGATTTTAGAAAAATTAGCATTAACCAATGTACCTTTGCCATTAGTTTTCTCAAGAGGATCAAAAGCGTAGATCTCGTATTTAATTATCCTCTAAAAGTTCGAGGCAACTAATTTCATCGCTAATATTCCTATGGACTAGCAAGGCAGTCTAGTTGAAAATGAAGTTTTTGCAATTGAATTAAAAGTAATCAAGGAATGTCGGATTTTAAGATTCGATGGCGCCGCACTTTAATTTTATTAGCGCCTGAAGTGTTTGCGCTTAAAAGCTTAGGTTTTGTATTAACGCAGACGTATTGATTTTATTGGCACCGTATGTTTACTTGCAATGTCAGTTCAATCATAACAAACTAATCATAATCGGAATACTACATTTTGCATTCTAATCCCTGCGAGCATATCTATGAATTTATCGCGCAAAACAGTCTGTGAACGAATGAGGTATCAAGAAGAATTTGTGGATTTTGCTTTAAGTGGTTGTAAAAATATATTGTCCAAAATCCTTCATTATAAACTAATGTATTTATGACTATAGACTTAAATAACAGAATAAGCTTTTAAAGATGGAGGAAGAAGTTTTATTTTTTTACATGTAACAAGCACATTTGTGCCGCGTTTCGTGCTTAATTGACGAAAAGTACCTGAACTAATTTTACCCTAAAGGGCGAAGTGATGTAACAGTAAAATATTGTACGTCAATTCTGGTACTTTTCCATATGAGAATTTATATGCGTATAATACACTATATATAATCGTTCGCCAACGAAAAGGTTTTACTTATTCTTATTACAACCAATTACAATTATTAATTATAGAACATGTATCGTTTAGCGAGAGGAGAGCAAAAATTCGATAACCTACAGGTTTTGTTGGTCCTTTTACAAAACTCCGAACGACCTTTTAGTGCGGGATAATTGGTTACAAATAATCACATACCCCAACTCAGTTTTAAATGAAAGTTTCTAATACGGGGAACTTTCGACTGTAATGATATTTTTAATTTTGCGTTATCAGTTGAGTTTGGAAACTTGTTTTCTTATAATCCCGGGGTTTAATAGTTACTGAATTATGTAATAATCAATCGAATCCCGTACGGCAATGGTGCATGTCAACCGAATTCGAAGATCTATAACCGAAGATAAAAGACTGATAATGCATTTTAATAATATTCGTGGGTTATATGGTATTTGGTCCTAAAACAATTGCATGCTCATTTTTGTCCTCACGGGAGGTGCGTCAAACTGCTCGATCTTCGTAGTCACGTAGTTCTGTTTATGTAACTGGTCACCATGTTCTCACACTTTTCAAAGCGACATCATTTGTTTCTTTTCGCAATATATTCCTTATAGCTGCAGTTTTTGAATATATGAATATTGGGAGCAATTTAATATGGTTGGCGGTCTTTGAATTCATGTGGGCTCTAATTCCTCCTACACATTACACTATCAAAATTTTTTATGGTTGATTCTGGGATTATTGAGATTATAGTATGTGGCTATTCAATTTCACGAATCATATGTCTTTTTCAACTTTGAACTTTTGTCAAACATTTGTAAGCCGGTTATTTACACGGATCTATTTGTAATTTTCTAATTGAATACGAAGGGTGTAAAGTCGCAATTTTTATTTGTGGTTGTATAAAAATGCACTAGGTGTTTAACTATTTTAATCCTTTATCCTAATTTAATTTCATATTGGAATAGCCACGATTTTTAATATTCACTACCAAAGCTTCTTCATTATTCAGGCTGCTTTTATCCTAACAGCTCATATAACTATCTGAAATTAATAAACGCCTTTCTAGCGTAATGTTTGCTTAAATAACGTACTTGCGTACGGTGGTTCTCCTTGCAATGGTAATAAACACAAAAACCATAAAAGGCATAGTTCTATTTCTATGTAATACGTAATTGAACGTAACTCTGGTCAGTATCTTATTTAAAACCAAAAAGGAAAACAGTTTTCAATGTGAGACATTTCTCAAATGAAGTTAAAAAATCTTTTGTACGCCGTTCATTAGAAATAATTCCATTTACTACTACACCGAAACAGTTACAGCTACACAAAACAGTGTACCAAGGCAACATAAAAAGGTTATTACAATGTTGTTAAATATAAAAAAGGGCCGACAGTTTAGTGAATTCGTCAAATATTAGGGTACGAACCGAACATCATCATAAAATACAATGTTTCAACGCATCAACCCAGATTCAAAACGAAAAATTAATTACGCATTTTTCACGTGCAATAGAAATGTTATGCAATGACATAACCCTCTCAAAGGCAAGAGAGTGGGAAAACAATTAGTTAATTACCAGCGAACCAGCAACGAATGGACATGTAAAAGGTTATCAAGGTAGGGGAAGTCGAAGAACTCCATTGGCTAGAAAGTATCAACCGGGCGTTCAACGTGGTAATCCACAGTAAATCGACAAAAGCAATAAAACGCGAACGTACTGAAGGATCTTAAGGCAACAAATTCTGAACTGAAGTAAAGTAATATTGAAGAAGCTTCTCTTTGTTTAAAATTCTTTAAATGGATGAGTAACTTATGCCCATTGCTGCATTTAGACGACCGGTACTTATACCTAGATTTTCGTTCACTCTAACCAAAACCTCCTGTTCTTGCTCAACCGAGATAGTTTTTGGAGCGTTATTTTCACTTTTGGGACGAAATGAACCCTTCTCGCCTAAGCGATTGTACAGGTTTCGAAACAGTTTATGATCCGGTTGTTTTCATTGGGGGTATAACTAGGTATACCTTCGGGTCGCAACGCGGCCATTGAAATTTGTTTTCGCAAAAACACACACCATATCTCTCTTACTATTGGTAAAGTCACTATAACGCGGCGTTTCTTAAGTATTTTAGTAGAAGAAATTTCAAGCGGAAGGTTAAAGGAAACACTTACTAGATTGATACTTTAAATACCCACATTGACTCATTAAATAAAATCTACGACACAACATAATGACGACTGTCAGATAGTAAAATAACTTACTAAATTATTATTATTATTATTTTCGGCGTGACATCCCACTAGTAAGTGAATTAAACGGTTTTTTTCTTGAAAACAAATTAGAATATCAAAGAAAGACAAGCATACGTTTTTTATGTAAAAAGGTTGCAGATAATTCAACATAATTGGCACGTCATCTAACGTTTGATGCGCGTGTAAAGATACAGAAAAGGTTAGAAAGAGAAATCTTTTAAACCACAAACCTCATTTTGAAAAGTAGAAACTCGAAAACAACAATGCCAATTTATGTCGAATTCGGTTTAGTCTCTTCAAATAGGAAATGGTCCTTAGCATTTTTCTATTCAAGAGAAACGCGAACTTGAAGACTATTATATTATTACTAAAGAATGTCTACCCTGGCAATTAAAAATTGTAAGTTTCCAAACTAAACTATAACAATTATGACATGAAGAGTTACTATATTAAACAATAAATACACGACTTGACTTTACCTAAAACTGTTCGTTTCACAAGTACGACAGATTCACAAACCATAAAAGATATTTAGAGAATCGAACCATTAAGGGAGTTCCATTAATATACTTCCTTTATATCACATTTTTGAGGAGTGATACTACTATCCTGGTCCTTTTTTATTAATTTTTTCGAAACCCTACACTCTCTTTTGTGGAAGTTCCGCGGAAACCAGGTGGCGAAACATTGGACTTAACATTCTCCAAAGATGAGATCACTAATTAAACGAATGGCTATAATTTCGGAGCGTTGTGTTTAGTAACAGTAAAATCGTTTCAGATTTAAGATAAAAGAGTATTAAATGAGGCTTTGCATTAATTTGAATAATATTTAAACAAGTAAACCTTATATTGTGCTAAGTGCTTTACTTTGTGAGTCAAATGTCTACATCCAATTTGAGTCCTCAGATTACCGTAATACTGATCATTAGATTATTGTATTTTGGTTATGCCCAATATTGTTATGAAGTTGGTCATCGCACGAAAGTGATGATTTCATCTCGATTGATCATTCAATCTACACCATTAAACATTACTAAAAGTCGCAAATAAATTGTCCTTGATTCTAGTGGTTAGGTTTGGATAGAAAATGTTCATACTCCCTGTATATTAGTTGTGGTTTGTTTCGTATTTTTCTTAATCTAAACAGAGTTGTTAAAATTGTTTTTACTTACGCTTAGATACATGATCTAGGATCGTTGTCAAAATAATAAAAACTTCAAGTTTGACATTTATGACATAAATTGAAGGTGACTTTGATTTATTAATGTTTTATTTTAATATATTAGGTGATCATTTTAAAGTTTAGAAGAATGAGTGCCTTCAATTTGTGTTGCGCTCTGGGAGCGACTTTGAGGTAGCCAATACGCTTAACGTGAAATAAATTCAATAACTAAAGAATTGGAAAACATTTTTTAACATGTTTCTATTTATACGACCGAGGGGATGGTTATTGAAGAAATATGCGATTACGTTACCGTAAGGCCTAAGCAGCGACAGTAGCTATCTAACCCCCTTCACGTACCGCTAGATATCGGGGAAATACGGTAATTTTCCTTCTCAACGTAAATGGATTTCACATCTACTACTTAAAAATTGTCAAGCAAATGCTGGCCTTGACTGCGACTACTAATGGTCCATTCTGAAGTTCCAATTTTCGAAGACGCGTTGGAGCATTTCGATTGGTATTTGGTGAATGACACGAGTAATGTTGACTTCCAATGCTTCAACTGTAGTCGACATATTTTTGCAGACTACGGACTATATAACCCTAAAGGAAAAAGTCTAGAGGTGAGATATCACATGACCTAGGCGGCCAATTCGCCGGCCATAAACGTGAAGTTAACTGTTCACCAAATTGCTCTCGTAATAATGTCATAGTTTTACGGGTTGTTTAAATCATATGTCGTTGGGATTACGAGCATTAACTTCAGACAAGTCCTTTAACATAGCGCGATAACAGGCGCCATTTTCAGCTACGTTTCGGTCGGTCTTATTTATGAAAAAATATGGACCGATGATTACGCCGATCCGTGAACAATACATAACCGCAGTTCTGTCTGAATGTAATGGCAGCTCTTGCACCCCTTCGGGTTGCTCTTTAGTCTAAATACGGCTATTTTGTATATCGAAGTAGAGATAAAATCGTAAATGGCACCCATCGCTAAACAAAATGTTGGTCAAAATTAGTGGCTACCCTTTAAACTTTTCAAGCGTTCAAAGACTAAAATGTCGACGATTCGGAAGGTCAGTAGGCTTCAATTTTTGCACGCGTTGAATTTTGTATGCTTTTAAACCATGATGATTACGTAAAATACCCCAGGTTGTTGCGTACGACAAGCTAAACTGTTGATAACTGCGCCGAATCGATTCATCTGGGTAGTCGCGTACACTTTAAGCTGCTTCCACTATATTTACTTCATTACGTGCCGGATCTGGTCTGTTTGGTCGAGTACCATTCAATAATTAGAAATAGGTTTTGAAATTTTCTGACGGTTCAGTGAATAGTGCGTTTACTAGTCCGATTATGTGGACCTAAGTTGCTCTAAATGCACAAAACACGTTTTTCGTAGAACGCGGATTTTCGTAATACAGCTGAATAATTTGTAGACGCCGTAGAAGCTAAGTCTATGCACAATATAATGTCAAACTATACTGAACACAATTACCGTGACAGTTTCGATGTTTGACAGTTTGATCTGTCAGAAAATCTCTACTAGAAACATTACTCTCAATGAATCACCTGTTACAAACTGTGAACGATCGTTTCACAGGCTGACTGCTATAGACAAACTGCGTGTCAAAACCTTTGCGAGTGCCTGTTGTTTTGTCTTGAACCAAACCTAACATTTGACCAGTTGGAGAATGTATTACCATTTAAAACAACAATTTAGTTCTACTTCTGCACGTAAGTCTGCACAGTTTTATGTTTTACATTGATTAGGTTTTTTTATTATGTTTATTTAGCTTATTAATCATATAAGTCTGACATTACAGCACGTCTAAACGTCAAAAGTTTTTTGCAATTATAACAAAAAAAAAGGGGTTTTTCCAAGCTACTACAAAAAGGAAATCCAGGAGGACATGTTAATTAATGCAACATCCCCCCGATTGCAAATCAAGTTTTTTGGATTTTTTTTACAATCCTTCCGTAACGTGTTCTAACGATACTTTCACCGACACTATCTCGTGTCAACATATCATCACTATTAATACGCTTTGTTGCGCCAAAATCTTCGCCGTCTTCTATATTTTTCTCGTGTACCGCATCTTTTAAACATTCAGGTTTTGCGGTTGAAACGTCGCTGTTCTCCGTTTTACCAATATCTATGATTGCACGTCGGTTTCGTCGGATATGCGATCACTTCGGTGTTGTTAATAAGTACGGACGCGGTTTGCTGCACCGTGTAATTATATTTGCCGGCGATCATAATTTTATTTTTTTGTTTTGTATTCGAACTGTTTGACCAGGTTCCAGTGGCGGCAAATCGTAAGCCGATCTATTGCAATTATCGTCGTTTCGGATACATCGGTTTTCCAACTTAGCATAAATAGTTTTCTTGTTCGTGAGAACATTTCGATGAATTCTTGGTAAATTATCACGTTTTTGACGCGTATAAAGCATTTTGGCAGGGCTTGGTAACCCGTAGTCTATTGGCGTGGCGCGGAAGCAAAGCAAAGCAAGGTTGGCATCTCCGCCACCGCTTTTTGCCTTCTTCATCAGGTTCTTAACCGTCCGAACGTTCCTTTCTGCTCTACCATTTGAATGTGGATAGTGAGGTGAGCTTGTTACTCCTTGTATATTCCAGTCCGCCATAAATTGGCCAAAATCCAATGACGCAAATTGAGGACGATTGTCGCTCATTATTTGTTGTGGGATTTCGCGTTCCGCAAATAAACATTTCATTGCCGCAATAACGGCTGAACTGGTACAAGAAGAAGACATACTCCTTATGAATGGGAACTTTGAATAGCTATCCACAATTAATAAATATGTTTTCCCATCAAAATAAAATAGATCCACCGACAATGACTGCCACGGAGCAGTGGATATCTGTATGATGTAGCATTGGTTCACGCGATTGAGAATTGCGGTGTTTTAAATAGACGTCACATTTATTAGTGTAAAGTTAGATATCATCTTTGATATTTGGCCAAAATACCAATTGTAGGGCACGCATGCGCGTTTTGTTGATCTCTAGATGGACCTCATGCAAACACTAGAGAATGTCTTTTCTTAAGGATTTAGGAATAATAACACGTTGCCCTTTCAAGATTAACCCGTCATCTATGGACAATTCGTTTCTATATGTCCAAAACTGTTTCAATTTGCTATGTACATAACGATTCTGGCTATCCGTGTGCAATTACGTCGCCTAATTCACTTAGTAAAGGGTCATGTCGTGATTCATCTCTTATTTGATTTAACTTGTGTTTTAAATAAACATAATTTATATTGATATCCAATTCGATGTGTTTGTTGGACTTTTCTGCCGTCATTCGAGATGCCGTGTCAGCTAAAATCATTTCGTTACCCGGTTTGTATTTTATTTCTGTATCATATTGTTGCAGACGTAGTAACATTCGCATCAATCTTGGCGGAGCTGCCAATAAATTTTTTAAATGTATCATTCGTAATGGCTTGTGATCGGTTTTTATAGTGAAATGTTTTCCGTACACATATGTGTAAAAACGTTCGCACCCAACCCCGCTGCCAATATCTCCCGTTCAATATTTGCGTATCTCTGTTCGGTTTCCAATAAGCGTTTTGACGCAAACGCAACTGGCGTATTATCTTGCACCAAAACGGCACCCAACCCGTTTAATGAGGTATCCACTTGTATTGTTGACGGTTTTTCTGGATCAAAATATATCAATGTTGTATGGTTACATACGGAGTTTTTTTAATTTTCTAAATCGCGCGAGTGTGTGTCGTTCCAATAAAAAATCGCATTGTCTTTTAGTATTTCTCGAAGCGATGCGGTCTTTTGCGAAAGGTTTGGAATGTATGTTGAGAGATAGGTGGAAAAACCCAGTAGTTGCTATAGTTCTTTTTTATTCTCCGGATTTGGTAAATTTTTGACGTACTCTACTTTATCCGAATCAGGGTGCACGCCACATTTATCGTAGATAGATCCAAAAATTTTTATTTCGTGTACTCCTATGTTGCATTTATTACTGTTGAATGTTAATCCCGACTTTTTAGCTACATTCATCAGGTTTATAATATTTTTGTTGTGTTCGTTGAGTGTTTGTCTACTTACTATTAAATCATCTGCAATGCTTATTGTGCCTGGAAATGATTCCAAAATTTGATCCATCTTTTCCTGGAAAACGTCTTGCGCGATCTTTAACCACATCTACCAAACGGCGTGTTAAACGTCGTCAATAAACAACTTTGCTTATCCAATACTACGGACCAATAACCATTCTTAGCATCTAGTTTGCTGAAAACCTTAGCACCTCTCAGTTTGTATGTAATTTCTTCGATTGTTGGGATCTTATGATGCGATCTTATTAACGCCTTGTCCAAACACACCCATCCTGCCATCCTGCTTTTTGCAACCACAATACTATCCACCCAGGTAGAAGGCTTATCCGCTTTACAAATAACGTCACTATCTTCCATTCTCTTTAACTCCCTCAGCAAAGTATCCCTTAAATGTATTGGAAATTTTCGAGCTGCATGTACTATCGGTTGTGCCCCCTTATCTATATAAATTTTGTATTCGCCAGTGAATTTACCGTTCTTATCAAATTGATCCTGAAAATTATCTTGCAAATATTTCAGATCTAATATGCAATCTTGTTTAGTTTCTGCACAATGCAAAGTAAGCAACTTCATTTTTCGTATTGTTGGTAGGCCGATAATAGTGGGACCGGGAGTGTCAACCACGTAAAACTCTGTATTTATCCAATCCTCAGATTTATATCTGCATGGCATGATTATCGTTCCATATTGATGGATGTTAGTACCATTATACGCCCTCTAAATAACTGCGTTTCGGCAGTTAAGAGAATTGTCCTTAATGTCACCGTTTGGTTTGACATTTTCAGGATATATCTTTTTATATACTTCCACTGGCATTGTGTTGCCTTGGCTTTTAGATTTACCAATAGCTTCTTTTTCTTTATTTTTGCCTGCACAACAGCAAAGATCTCGTCTCTGTAGTCACTTCTGCTCATCGATCCGATGCTAAGTGTGTAAAAGTCATCCTCTATTGGTGCCTCATTCTCTACCAATTCTTGGACCGATATAAAATTTCGGTCACGGCGACTGCGCGAAGTGTCTTGGGACCATGACCCCGACGTTCTATGAATATTGCTTTTCTTGCTCTTACAACATCGATTCCAGTAATTAAGTCGGCCACACAAACTGCATTTCGTACCGTAAGCTAGATACTTACCACTAGGGTAGGGTTCATGGCCAGTTCCACATTTGTTGCACTTCCTTTCGCTACGTTTAACGTGAACGTCTGCCATCGATTCTGATATAAACGCCGCGCCGGTTAATGATTGCATATGTTCCAGTGATGCTTTAAATGTCGAGCTTATATCTAAGACTTGTCCAAAGGTCAATGATTTATCCTTTGCCAATAATGTCTTTTGTACGTCTGGGTGTACGGTTCCTGATTACTTGCTCTATAATTCTTGTTTCACCCCCTTCCTCGGTAAATTCACATTTCTGTGCTTGCAATTTACACCTTTCAATAAAATCGGTAAATTTTTCTTCCGATCCATGTTTATGTTTTTGCAAAAAAAAGCGCTCGATCATAAAATTGGATATTGGTTTTACGTACATTGCAAATTTGTTCCATATAATGTTAGGTTTTTTTTTGCATTTTCGTTCTCCAGATTCCAGGCGTTATAAATTTTAATTTCTTTCGCCTGCTTGTTTTATTTTATTTCCTTAACTGAAAAGTACAGTTCGCATTTTTGTTTAAAAATATTATACGCGGCGGAGATGTCTGGACTCTCCCAATCCATGATTGAAGTAATTGAATCTGCCACTCTTTTTACTTTTTCACTACCTTACATGTGATTTTCCAATGCTCCACCCGAAGGTACTACATTGACCAGGAGGCGAGTTTTATGTTGCCTGGAAATTTAGAATTTTGCCAAACTCTTGCCGTTCCAGGCAAGGTAGGGATCTTTAACATGCGTGACAACACTCACACACGGGACCTCCATTTAACCTCTCATCCGAACGAGGGCGTAATGTTTGTGAAAAATGCTCACCTGTCATTTTTCAAGCAGTTGACCGTGTCAGGATTCGAACCCAGGACCTTGGGATCCGTAGTCTTACGCTTACTACATTGATCCACGGCGACGCCTACTTTTTCACTACCGCTGCCACTATGTACAGTTTTGTGTTTTACATTGATTAGGTGTTTTTACTATATGTTTATTTAGCTTATTAGTCATATAAGTCTGACATGACAGCACGTCTAAACGTCAAAAGTTTTTTGCAATTATAACAAAAGCAAAAAGGGGTTTTCCCAAGCTACTACAAAAAGAAAATTCATGAGGACATGTTAATTAATGCAACACGGTCCTTGCAAATAAAATTTTTTTCTGCAGGGACTATCCCCTCTGTATCCATTAACTGATCCACAAATAGATACTCGACACCGTAATTGGCTTTATTGGCATAATGACGCTGTGTCTAGAGCGTCTTGCATATTTTATTTTTAGATAACTGATACGCAAGCTGATTCAATAAATAAACCCTTTACCATCATCTCAGGTTTTTGAGGTAATAACTAAAACTGACTATATCTGCAATAGCTCAAACTTGAGTTGAGGCACTACCGCACCTAATTAATGTAAATTTTAATAGTGGTACGCTATAGTACAGTTTGTTTGCGATTACCTTACCGTTAAAGTAGGTTCTCATTTGCATTCCTAGTTTAAATAGTTGTCGTATACAAATTTCAGATGTTCTTAGGCATGAGTTAAATATAATTTGCTTAACCTCACAAAGAGCAAGTAAATGCGAAAAGCTGTTTAAATTCTAATCAAGGAATCCGTGTTTGAAGCTAAGAATTACTTTAAAAGTAGGCAAAATGGAAATCCAACAAATGGAGTTCCAAATTTGCTACTTATAGTTCATTTTTGACCACGACATTGCCTTTGCGAGCCAAATCTTCTTAATAATAAACGCTTTATTAGCATTATTTCTTTAGAAAACAAATCGCTTTGAAGCTAGCACGTTCAACTTGAGTGTTCTACAGCATATATACGCAAAGACCTGATTAAAGCGACTTCCTTGTTCCACACTGTGCTGACAATAATTGTATGTTACTTGAGAAAGGCGTATCGCGTTGCGAATACAAATATATTGCTTAAAAGTGTGATTATTAGAGCGGCTTACCCTTTGAAGTAAATTTTAACGAGCAAACGTGCTTTAACCGATCGGTGTATAGCATAGGCTATTGCAAATTGCAACAAGGTTTTCTGATTCTGGAATAAACTGACGTTTGTTTCAGACGAATTTCATTATTGCGGTTAATTAACGTAGATACAACCTGAATGCGTTTTTACAAAAAATTTATAGGTATTTATACTCTCTGATTAATCTGCATTTCATGTTTACAATAAATGGTAGTTGGTTTTTGTAGGAACTAAAGATAAAAAGTATATTAAAAGTCCACAGGATTAAAAAGCTGTGCTATGTTGAACTTTAAATAGTTTAACGAGCACAAAGCTAAGACGGCATATCTTAACCCTACATAACGTATTGTATCGTATTTGATCAACCTAAAAACTAACTTGTTTCCAACTGTGTATTAAATATTTTTCGTTTAGTAACGCTGTGTAGCAATTCTGATACATACCTATATCCAATTTACATTAGATCTAAAATCGCTCAATTTTATGCTCCGCCGACAGAGGACGTGAAATAATGGTAGTGTTTGTTTGTCTTGCAGAGTTTACCACGTGTTTGGAATAATCACAAATTTCAGCAGAATTGACTGTTTATTGTTGAAAATATTATGCAAAAATGTAAGTATAGTTTTGTTTTTACGATCTAAGTAAAATATTTTTATCTATATCAGTCGATATACGGCTACGACTTGAGCGTATCAAAGCTGATACATAGTGAATTCAGTAACGCACACTTGCCGTCATAATGAATAAACACAAACCACTCACAGAGGCTGAATTAGAATGGTATGCTGAGCATTTATTTGATGATAGCCTGTGCAGTGTGGATGGATTGGATGACGATGAATCCGATTTGGAAGACGATGTAGGTAAAATCGACGAGGTTGATATTCGTATTGCCACCATTGAGTTTGAAGATAGGATTGTAATAGGCGAGCAGACAGGAGACCATGAAACTAACGTGACTCTAGTAACATCGAATAAGCAAGTTTTGGATGCAAAAAAGAAAAAAAAAACGGTCACCTGGAAGAAAAAGAATTTGATCCTAGATGATGATGTGAAATCTTTCAAAGGTATTGAACAATTATCTCCACAAATTATGAATCTAAGTACTCCGTATTCATTTTTCACATATTTTGTTTCTGAAGACATTCTGCAAAAGATAGTTGATGAATCAAACTTATATTCATTACAAATAAATCCAAATAAGCCGGCCAATATTACCAAACAAGATCTTCGTAAATATTTAGGCATATGTATTTATATGTCTATCGTACATATGCCGAAGATCCGGTCCTATTGGAGTACCAATTTAGGTTTTACTCAAATAAAACAAGCATTAAGTGAAAAGAGGTTTGACAAAATACGCCAGTTCTTACATTTCAATGACAATAGTAAAATGGTCCCAAAAGATAATCCCAACTACGACAAATTATTCAAAATTAGGCCTATTATTGACAGCTTTTTGTCAAAATATCAATCTATTCCACTTGAAAAACAGTTATCGCTCGACGAGCAGATGTGTGCCAGTAAGGGCAGGCATTCTCTGAAGCAATATATGCCTGCTAAGCCGCATAAGTGGGGCATCAAATTATTTATTCTAGCTGGTATATCTGGCTTTGCTTATCACTTTGAGGTATATGTTGGAAAAGGCAACCATGAATTCGTGCCTAACACTGAGGAGGATCTGGGAGCTACCGGAAATTTAGTTCAACGATTATGTAGAATTGTTCCCATAAATCAAAATTATGTGCTGTATTTTGATAACTATTACACCAGCCTTCCTTTGGTATCATGTCTAGCAAAAAAAGGAATATTTTCTTTGGGTACAGTAAGAAGGTCCAGAATTCCAAACTGCAAGCTGCCAACAGAAAACGAATTCAAGAAAATGGCAAGAGGCACATCTCATGAATATGTTTGCAACTATGATGGTGTCGATATCTCATGTATTGGCTGGAAAGATAATAAAACTGTTTGCCTACTGTCTACATATACCGGAACACTTCCAAAGGCAAATTTAGAAAGATTTGACAGAAAGCAAAAAAAAAATGAATGAGATAGAGTGCCCGAATGTAATAACTGAGTATAATCGCCACATGGGAGGCGTCGATCTTATGGATAGCCTTATTGGCAGGTACAATATAAAAATTCGTTCCAAAAAGTGGTACATACGTTTAATTTATCACCTCCTTGACCAAATGATAGTGAATGCTTGGTTACTCTACAAACGAGTAGAAAAACAGCGTGGTGAAACTACCAACATAAGACTTGCTGATTTTCGAGCAGATATAGCTTGTTGTTTATGCAAAGTAGGCGTCGACAATTATTCAAAAAGGGGCAGGCCCTCTGAAACTGAAAAAAAATTGCAGCTGAAAAAGGCACGTTCTGCAACGACCTCTTATGTTCCACCAAAAGACGTAAGGCTTGATGGTGCAAGTCATTGGCCAATATACGAAGAAACTCGCCAGAGATGCAAGTACCCTTCATGTAAATCATTTTCTTATATAAAATGTCAGAAATGCGGTCTACATTTTTGCCTAAACAAAAATAATAATTGTTTTATAAAATTTCATACTTCTTAGGAAGATCGCTTAAGAGAAGCATTATGTATCATATATGCTACAAGTAAACATTTTGAAAAATAAATATATAATAGTTAATCAAGATTTTTTTAATTATTTTTTCCTTTATGTAAGCATAATTTTACAGTCAAAAATAGTTTTCTTATGGCTATTAAAAAAATTGCGTTATGTGGGGTTAAGCGGATGAAGGCTCTAAGTATAATCCGTGTTCGTAATAAGATTTTTGTTAGAAATTATTTTATTTTTGGAGTATTTTAAAAACCGTGCAACATGCATACTTATTCACATATTATTATTATTTTGAAATTTTTAATTCTAATTGCACGATGCCTAAGTAATACTATTACGAACAAAAGTGTGGCACGGAAAAGTGTAGAATCAACAGAATATATGGCAGATTGTGCTCTAGCATTTTGTCTAGTAATGTGTAGGGGAAGAGGGACCAAATCTGTAATCTTTCTATATAAACCACACAACATTTTCAGATTTGACTAAGGTACTATAATTTA
The DNA here is from genome assembly GCA_036346225.1 of Platerodrilus igneus. NCBI lineage: Eukaryota > Metazoa > Arthropoda > Insecta > Coleoptera > Lycidae > Platerodrilus > Platerodrilus igneus. The sequence continues at coordinate 776,944 of JARFIW010001107.1, forward strand.
GAGGAACGAAAGTCGGTTTCGACTATTGTAAAATATATACAAATCCTGATGTATTTTATAAGAAGTGTTTAATTACATTGATTTTATAACACCGCACTTGCAGTATTTCCTGAAAAATTACAGAGTACCGCTGCACAGCGTAATGGTCGCAGAATCTCAAACCTAAATTCAAGAATCCACTTCCTTAACAAGTTCAGTTACTAGAACATTAAAAAGGCTCTCCATATCTGATAAATTAGTGTATTGAACTTCTTCTAAGATTTATAAAGCACAAATATTCACAAATAATTAAAATGCAAATTTTTACATTATTCGTCTAAATAAAACCTTCAAAGTTTCAATTTGCACAAGAAAATTTTACGATGCTCTCACAGCGTCTGCGTATACTCATAATTTATAAAGCACGAATATTCACAAATAATTAAAATGCAAATTTTTACATTATTCGTCTAAATAAAACTTTCAAAGTTTCAATTTGCACAAGAAAATTTTACGTTGCTCTCACAGCGTCTGCGTATATTCATACTCTTTTGCTCTTTATTTTACTTTTCACAACAACTCCTTTTTCTTCAACACGGGTAAATTGCCCCTTGTTGCACAAATAGTAAATTTCCTAAATGAAAAGCATGAGATTCGCGTTTAAATTGATTAGTCACTAAAATTACCACCTCTGGCAATGAAACTCATAAGAATTTTTGAATTCCGTAATAGTATACAATAGCAAGCAAATTTATGGAAATTTTAAATAATATTTAAATATTCTAAATTTTTCTTCATAAATTCTTTTATAAAAGAATCTAGTTCATCAGGCACAAAGCTTAACTGCAACTCTAACCTTTACTCTTCTGCGCCTTGAAACACCTCCCGGTCTGCAGACACTCCTGTACTTCAAACTACTATCAATAGCAAATTCAAAATTCAAATGAACCATAAATAAAGGACGCATCTTTAATAAATTGATAAAGACGCTTGAGTTAAGATTGCTTAACGTTAATAGAATTAGGCTCTAGGCTATGGCTAGCAGTAAAGCCATCAAACATAGAAATAATCCTACACTATTCAAACTATTTCAAAAAATGTATGTCTACTAACGCTTCTTCAAAATTGGCGAAAATTAAATTATTGTAGACACTTTATAATAATATTAGCACCGGGTTTTACGAAGTACTATATAATTTTTAGTACAGTCGTTTGTCTTCGGAACATCAGGAATAATTCTTCCTTAAGACCAAACCTCATATTGATAACTTAAACCCAAATTACAACAACCCGATATGTTACAAGAATATTACAATTCTTCAAGAATATGTCATGCCATAAATCATGTAGAACACTACAATGGTAATGGAATAAGTCCACAACAAAGTACACGACTTTATTGACAATACGTAAAATCCCACAATTCTTACTACGATTTTTCATATAAGCAATTAGAAATCAAAAATGTGTTCTCTTAAATACAATATTTATCTTGATATTTCAAGCTTAGCACTGCAAATGTTGATTTTATAAAATTGAGTAATGAACTCTTCAGTTAGAACTACGTGCCAACATGCATGTGGCGAAATAGAATAATAATGAATGCAATTTTCAGAGAAATAAACGATTCTTTCTTTTAGAAAGTTTCACTTAGTAATAAACGAGTAGTATATCCACCCATTCAAATAAAACAAAACGTAGTTACATATACAGAGTGTTTTTATATATATATATATATATATATAAATATATATATATATATATATATATATACATATATTACTGTGGATTTATAAGTTATAATAGGTGCTAGAAAGGTCAAATAATTAGTTATTGCAGAGTAGCTCATGTATATAGAGTTTAACACGTTTTTCCGAAAGATAGGATAGGAATTTACCAATTTTCATTAAATATTAGGGTTAATTGTACGTAGTTGTAAAATTCACTCTAAATATTAATTATTATTAGGTAGGAAACGTAATTGCGTAAAGCATAGTTTCATAAATATATAGGAGACGCAGTTCCGTAAAGCGTAGTTAATACGAAAGCTTTTATGTTTGTAGCATAAAAATCAATAATGGAAGAGTGTATATTGATTTAGTAACGCCTATTCAAAGCGCAAGTTACTTATTTGTGTAGCTTAGTGTAAAATAAAGCGGGAACAGGTATAATATTTTTAGTAAAGTTTAACATAGCAAGCACGTTCTTTGTATCGAGTTTAAAGCTTGGCGACATGTATTAAGATTCCTGGTAAAAGACCGTTGTGAAACAAACACAGATATATGTTAGATAAAATGTTGCACGTTAAGTACGAAAAGAGATCTATAATATAAACAGAAAGACTGTATCTTACATGAAGTAGCAAAGAAGGGAGATAGCATATGGTTAGTTGTCGTTGACTTTGAAACATTCTTAGACAAGGAAATTTACAGGCAAATAAGCGAGACAAAGATACGATGTGTTTTCTGAAGTTATTGGTTGAAAAAGGAATCAGAAATCCAGTATAGAGTTGCAAACAGAGTACGATTGTTAGAGTAGGTGAACAAAGCAAGAGAGACGATAGTATCGATTGGTTAGGTAGAACAGAGCTTATGAATAGCGGAGATAGAAACAACGAGATATAACATACGGGTTAGACAAAGATAAGAGAAAGGCACAATAAATGTTGAAAATTAAGAAAAGCAAAAGACAAAAGAGAAGATTTTAAATGCAGGTTAGAGGGAAATGACAGATATGCGTGTTCATTAGAGGCGTATTATGGAGGTTAGAGTGGATGGCAGTTATCGGGTGATTTCATAGAAAGTGACAGCCGTTGAAAATTTTAATGAGGGTTTCTTCATAAAACGATTGTTTGTAACTGGAAATTCCAAGATTTTTACGACGGTTGGAAAACACTTGAGAATTTTACCTAGAATAACTCAAGGGTGATGGTTAGTTTGTGGAACTGAGCGACTGTTTGTTGTAGATGGTTTGAAAACGTTACTAAAAAAGTGTGTTATAGGGATGGTGAGAATAGATTCAAGGAGGCAGTTTTGGAGGCTATATAAACCCAGAGGAGGTGGTAAAGGCTCTCTTTTCGTTTCGATCTTCAAACAAGCTACATAAAAGTGTAAATTAAATAAGTTATATTAAATTTTATTAGAATTTAATATGCACAAGTTATATGGCTATTGTGACGTATAAAAAATCCTGTTAATAATCGACGCTGAAAGCAAAGTAAGTAGAATTTTTACTACTTGTGGTTGGAGGCGTTTTGTATACTTTGGGTACAAGTCAAGTATATGGATGGACCAGTAGCTGATGTACGGGAGCATAAAAATACCGTGCATTAACAGCGGAGAAATCTGGGTAGAAGCGTGCAATTCCGGATGGTGAGAGGCCACCTGGAGAAGTTTTTGAACGTGCAGTCGAGTACGATAACTACGTTAGAGATGATTTCTACGTAGAAAATTTGTGGTGCTACAATCCAAGTCAATCAACCTTTGTAAAACTTTTGCTTATTGTGATTTTATGAGTGATTATGACAATTTGGTATTGTAAGGACATTTTATTTGACAATTTATCTAGAGAAAGGAATATACGAAAAATTATTTATGTACTATTTGGTGGTATAAAATGAAGTTGTAATATTGGCTTTTTAAAAGGGGTTTTGCTAATTTCAGTGCAGTAGTTAGCACATAGATAAAGAAAGGTCTTTACTATGAGCTCGTATTAGACCTGGGGGTTAAAAATAAAGTTTGGGGATAAACCCAGTTACTTTTGGTTAATTATTGATGTAATTAGTTTATTTTCCAAATTATTTTATTTAAAAGGACTTATTTTAAAATTGATAATATATGTAAAATATTCAAGATGTATGAGGAATGTAAAACTAAAAATTGTCGGAGGCTTTCACGGCCGGAGTCATTATAAATATTTATGGTTCCGGGCTAGGACCGTGTCATTTTATAAATTAAGGTCGACGTTTCGCCCACTTTTGTAAGGGGTTTCATCAGGACAAGAAACGAAAAATAAGTAACAAAATAAAAAATAACAAAAACATAAAAGATAATATTAAGTAGAAAAGTTTAAGTGTAAAGAGAAGAATTACTCCTGCACTAGCAGACCCACTAACCCATTCAAAGCCAAAAGGTGTCTTGTGATGAAGTAACTGGTGAAAGTAGCGAAAGTGGTAGTTTATATAGAGCGAGAATTTGATGCATGAGCGATCATGAATAGAGAGGAGTATCGTAGTGGATCAGTAAACGTCACGGTTTTGCTGTCGTGAACATAGGCTATGTTCAAATAAATCGTTATGTACTTTTGGAGATCAACTTTTATTTATTTGAATATTAGAATAGCATTTTTAGAGGACAATTGAGTAGCCGTGGCGAATATCCCTGAGGAAGCTGGAGGTTTGGCGTCCGAATTGGAAAGCATCTTTAGAGGGTATTGTTACAGGGTGATATGAATTGCAAGTCCAGGTGGTAGAACTTCGTTTTCAGAGCGTCCTTTTCAGTATTAATGACGGCCCAACGCTGGGGCTCGATTAGTTAGAGCCTAGATTCGCAGCAATTATGGCACCCAATGCTGGGGCGCGAATTCCACAGACAGATTCGCAGTAATATATATATATATATATATATATATATACAGGGTGTTTCCAAATTGCACTGCACTATTTTAAGGGAGTGTTCTTTAGCACAAAATAAACATAAAACTTCTAATAAACATATGCCCTAAAATGTACCCCTACGGAGTTATAACCCCTTAAAAGGGGCTAGCTAAAATTGTGTTTTTTTTAATTATCTGAAGAACCACAAAAGATATTTTATTCAGATTTTTGTTGCCTACCCATGTTTTTATGCCAAATAAGATAGGCATATCCATTTTTCGATAATAAGATCAGGAGCGTCCCATTCGTGGGGGAACCATCACGTTTAACCCTGTAATTTTTTTGTGTGTAAGCTTTTATAAATTATAATGCCAGAATTAGAATCTTTTGACATTTGTGAGTAAAAAAGTCACTCTTGTTTGAAGTCAATATCTGTAGCGGTTTTCGAGTTAATTGGGGTGAAGCATTCAGGATGCGTTATGATACTTTACGTACCTACATAGATGTTGAGAGTTGAAAATATTTATTACAATTAAACATTTAAAGTAACTGTTCAAAATGCCCATCATTTTGTTGTATGCAGCATCCAGCACGGCGAATCCCTTGCTCTCTGGCAAGTCTTATAACATCAGGACGATTTTTAATAGTATCAGCAGCCTCCACGATCCGATTCTTTAACTCCTCTTGCGTGTAGATAGGCTTAGAATAAACTATAGTCTTCATCTAACCCCAAACAAAATAATCTAACGGTGTTAGATCGGGAGATCGAGGTGGCCATTTAACAGGTCCATTTCGGCCAATTCATCGGTTACGATATTCTGCGTTTAAATAGTCAGTGACAATATGAGAGAAGTGGGCTGGGTCACCGTCATGCATAAACCAAATCCCACATCTATCGGGAATTGGAATATCCTCTAACAGCTCATAAAGATTATTTTGCAGAAAATTCAAATAAAGCACTCCTGAAAGTCTTCGTGGTAAAAAGAAGGGGCCGATGAGATTGTCACCAAGAAGTCCACACCAGACATTTAAGGAAAATGTATGCTGATAATGATGTGTGACAGTGATATGGGTTTTCTTCATCCCAAGTATGGGTATTGCAAAAATTGGTAATTCCATTTCCTGTAAAGGTAGATTCATCAGTCACTAGCAAGCGGGTCAAGAAGTTACGATGTCGTGTGCATTTTCGAATTAACCACTGCGAAAAATTGGTTCGTTTGATGTAATCTTGCGGTAACAAATCTTGCATAGATGTCACGTGAAATGGGTACAGTTGCTGCTCGTGCAATGTTCGCCAAACGCTTGCAGATGAAACACCAAAACGAAGAGACAATATTCTCGTGCTAGTACTAGGAGATAACTAAACAGCATTGAGTATTTGTTTTTCAACATTTACATCTCGTCGAAATCTCTGTCGACCAGCATTTACTGCAGCAGCACCATTTCTCTGTACTTCACCATAAACTAACAGCATGTTTGTTTGTTCTGCAAATGTGAACAAGCTTGTGGTGTCTCCCATGATAGAACAAATTAAAGTGTCTTCAAAGTACCAATTTGCACAAAAACTAACAGAACTAGTAACACATATTAGTAACTTACACAGTGTTTAAACATAACAAAGGTAATACATAGTAGATACATAATCACCTGCCAAACAAATAAACGATATGCAACTGTTATAATGTAGAGCTTCTAATATCCATAGCTATTTGATTAACATCGCATTTTGACATTAAGCTTTAGTCTTCAACATCTAAGTAATACATTGATTAATTTGAGACATATGTATAGTTTATACATATGCCAAGTTGTTACAGAGATATTGAAGGCATATGTTTATTAGGTTTATACCTATACATATGGGAAGTTCATATTAAAACTAAACGAATAAGGTTTGTATCAAAGGGCATCCTGAATGCTTCACCTCAATTAACTCGAAAACGGCTACAGATATCGACATCAAATAAAAGTGACTTTTTACTCAGAATTGTCAAAAGATTCTAATTCTAGCATTATAATTTATAAAAGCTTACACACAAAAAAATTACAGGGTTAAACGTGATTGTTCCTCCCAGAATGGCACGCTCCTGATCTTATTATCGAAAAATGGATAAGCCTATCTTATTTGGCATAAAAACATGGGTAGGCAACAAAAATCTAAATAAAATATCTTTTGTGATTCTTCAGATAATTAAAAAAAAACACAATTTTAGCTAGCCCCCTTTAAGGGGTTATAACTCCGTAGGGGTACATTTTAGGGCATATGTTTATTAGAAGTTTTATGTTTATTTTGTGCTAAAAAACACTCCCTTAAAATAGTGCCGTGGAATTTTGAAACACCCTGTATATATATATATATATATATATATATATATATATATATATATATATATATAGAAATTAATAAGATGAAATAATAACTTAGACTTTTTAAGTAAAGCCCAAATGATCATTTCAAATTGAGCTAGTAATTGAAAGAAGGAAAATATAAGGCCTTGGACAGGATTTGAACCTGCATCTCAGTTTTGCCGGAACTGTGCGTTATCCAATTACGCTACCGAGGCCGAAGGCTATAATTGGAAAATTTACAAATCTAAATCGTGTACAAGTACCATATATAAACCTAACTTTCAATTACGTTTAGCATTTTTGTCAATCATATCTGAAATTGTCAAGTTTCTGACTTATGTCAGATATAGACAGGAAGCACCGCTCAAAATCACGGCTATAAGCCAAGTATTAATATATAAATATTATAATTAGTTTTTTACACAAGGTAAGTTGATAAATACTTACGTATTGAAATTAATAAGATGAAATAATAACTTAGACTTTTTAAGTATTTTTCCTTCTTTCAATTACTAGCTCGATTTGAAATGATCATTTGGGCTTTACTTAAAAAGTCTAAGTTATTATTTCATCTTATTAATTTCAATACGTAAGTATTTATCAACTTACCTTGTGTAAAAACTAATTATAATATATATATATATATATATATATATATATATATATATATATACGTATATTGCTGTGACAACGCCTCGCTTTGATGTGCCGCTAAAAGAGTGCTGTGATACAGATACAGCAAATTGTAAAACATGAAATTGTTGACTTACCTCCATTTCTAACTTTGCTTGGCTAGCTCAACGGAATTGACAAAGTTTTCAAAATGAAATTAAACACAGCAATATTAAAGCATTTATACAGTATGAAATATTCTCTCTTATACAAAAGCGTATAAAACATAAACAACATCGTTTTCTCACACATAAAAATATTTCCATCAAATACTCGTTTACTTAACTATAAAAATGCTCCTTACCTTATCTTAAACTTACAAAACCAAATTTCTTTTCTTATGGATATTTTACCTGACTTTATTTATTCTCATGCTTGTAAGGTTTGTTTTGGCCAAAAATATCCTTGACAGATTGTAACGAATACGATTTCGTTCTCAGTTAATTTATGTTTTTTTATAATTATTAATTTACAAATATTCCTTACGGTATTGAAAGTATAAATTTCTATTCAATTACTGTAATAGCTTTATTTATTTGTTATCTTGTAGAACTCCATCTGCGCTTATAAATTCAATTTAGCATTTCTGTTCAATATTTAAACTTGCGAATTTCTTAGGGTAAGAATTCGATTTTACGGCGCATACCCGTGTAGGAATATACATTAGTCTAGTTTTGAGTTGAGGATGTAATTAAAAAACTAGTTCGGACGCTTGGTCGAGTGGATTGTTTGAAGTCATGGAGACCAACAGGCACGTGGCTTGGAAACGAAGTATTCCTTTATATTTAAAATAAAAACCGTCACTAGTATAGATGTTGGAGAGTCGTAAAAAACAATTTTTTGGTTTGTATTTTTCTTTAGTTACTCGATTCTGGTGATCATAATTTGAAAGATATTTATAGGTAAATCATGTGCGTAACCATACACCAATCTAACTCTCTATTACATTTGGAATTTTTACCAAGCATATCTGATATTATCAAGTTCTTGAATTACATCAGATATTGACTGGAAGCTACACTCAAATTCACGACTACAAATCAATACACATAAAAGTAATTGCACAAGACAAACTGATTTTTCAATGTTATATTAGTTAGTAAGATGAAATAATTGCTTAAGCACTTAATGGTTGGTTTATAACCGTGAATTTAAGCGTCGCTTCCTGTTTATATCTGATATATGTCAAAAACTGTCAGATATGATTGATAAAAAATCCAAACCTATTTGAATTTGGGCTAATGTATGGTAGCGTAGATGATTTATATTTGTATATCCTTCCGATTGTATTTAACCATCCAGATGGCGCAATTGGTTAGCGCATCGGTTGCTTAAGCAATATATGTAGGTTCAAATCATGTTTAGCTGTATTAAAGCTACATACATTTAATCTTTTTTTAAAATTTTATAGCACAATCATGCTGAATGTTCACAGCGATACTTGTATTGTGCGTTTTGAGTCTATTGTATTGCTATTTGCTTGTATTCAAGGGAATATATCTCAGTAAGCGCTTCTTAAACTTTTTCAGTCATAGCTGTTTTGTTGTGACGGTTTCAGACGACACATTTTGTCAGTTGAATCTCTGAAAGTAGCTATATTGTTTTAAAGGGTATTTACTTAAACTTTCAACAAATATGAATATACTTTTAATTCATGGCAAACGTAGATTTAATGACGAACATCGTAAGTCATCAGAAATGCCTAGTATCAGCGCTGTACCAAAAACAAGAAAATTTTACTAAGGACATTTAAACTTCGATTCTACAAGTATTGAAACAAGCAACAAAGAAAAACCTCAATGTAGTGTTTATTTCAAAATTTGGGTTGCATGTCGCAACAAATCGACTATTCGTTTAGATACCTTGTATAGATAATATGTCGATAAATAGTGAAAGCTTTTTACAGAAAAACTTAGATCTTTTGAGAAACAAATCAAATTACCAGTAGATTTTGAATAGCAAGCTTTATTCGCACCAATCAAATTGATTTATAAAATAGGCAAATGCAAAATCCCAGGCTACCATCTGCCGAAAACTTTGCGAAAACGGCGTTTTGTGTGAGCTATGCAAAATAATTAATGAATATTCCTCTGTTAAACGATACAACTTATTTACAAATTACCTATATACGAGTGTAAGGTGAAAAGTTCTCGGCCTGATACAGAGATGGCGTTCCAATCAGCAAAAATTTGTGCTTCCCGCCTGCGTGCACAAGTCATTAGTTCGTATGACAAGTTTCAACTTCCTATCTCAAGCAGTTTGTTTACACGAATTTTTTCAAGCAGACGTCTTATGCGTGTTTCCTTAAGATGGATAAACTTGAATATTGTAAGGTCATAAAATTCTTCGTTTAGGACGGATTAATCCCTCAGGAAATTCATCCGAAGTTGACAAAAGTTTACGGAGACTCTGTCCCTTCCCTGTCAACTGTTAAAAAGTGGGCAGCTGAATTTAAACGTGGTCGCACGTCTCTCGAAGATGACCCACGTGAAGGACGACCAAAAACCGCAACCACACCGGAAACGATCGAAAAAGTGCATGATGTCGTGGTGGACGGTAGGCGAGTGAAAGAGTGAAGGAGATAGCTGAGGCTGTAGAGATATCGAACGAAAGGGTGCAGAACATCTTACACAAAGAGTTAGAGATTTGAAAGCTCTGCGCATGATGAGTGCCGCATTTGCTGAATGCTGATTTAAAACAAATACGAAAACGAGTTTCGCAGCAATGTTTGGCCGGGTTCAATAAGGATCCGAGCGATTTTGTGCGGCGATTTGTCACTATGGATGTGACATGGGTCCACCATTACACGCCAGAAACGAAACAGCAATCGAAGCAGTGGGTGGAAGCCGGTTGTTCAGCGCCAAAGAAAGCGAAGCGATCGCATCTGCCGGAAAGGTGATGGCCAGCGTGTTTTGGGATGCGACAGGGATCCTGTTAATAGATTACCTTGAAAAAGGCAGAACCATTACAGGCCAATATTATTCCACCCTTCTTGACCAGCTAAATGCTAAAATTCGCAAGAAGAGGCCTCGCTTGAAGAAGAAAAAAATCATTTTTCACCAAGACAACGCACCTACACCCAATGGTGCGTAGGACATGGGAAAATTGACGGATTTGGGGTACGACTTGCTCGGCCATCCCCTCTATTGCCTTGATTTGGCGCCCTCAGGCTTCTATCTATTTCCAAACTTGAAGAAATTTCTTTCTGAGAAGCGCTTCATGTCCAATGAAGAAGTTGAGATGGCCGTAGACGAATATTTTCACAGCCTTCCAGACTCTCACTTTCGGGAAGGAATACTGATATTGGAAAAACGCTGGACCAAGTGTATCGAAGTTAAGGAGGATTATGTCGAAACTTAAAATCACTATTTTTGCTGAAAACTGCAGTCTTTCATTGTAGGCCGAGAACCTTTCACCTTAACCTTGTATCTATGGATATTCAGCAATATTTTGAATATGAATTTAATCGAAAATTATTAGACACAGCTTTATGAAGCAACAGATAGCAATGAACCTCATTTAATTTGTTACTTCAGATTCTTCCAGGATGCAGAAATTGAATTATAACATTTTATCAATGGGTTTATTCAAAGTACTAACACACAAAACAAGATAAAAAACCAGGCCGTGTGGTTTGTTTGCTAATCAATCGTACAACAGCACAGGTATAGGTTTAAAATCATGCAAGCGTTGACGTTTCTAAGTTATTAAACAGACTTCAACAGCATAGTACTTTAGTAGAGTATAATTGGGGCATCCACCGCCACATTTCCCCCAGAATCCCACATTTCCCCACACATCTGGACCAAAAAAGTTTTCTTCGACTAACCATTTTTCATCTTTCGAGATAAATATATCTTAAATTTTTTCATCTTTCGAGACAAATGAGCATCCTCATTTCCTCCCACATCTGAACCAAAAAGTTTTCTTCGACTAACCATTTTTTTATCTTTCATCTGAACCAAATAGTTTTCTTCGTCTAACCAATGCATCTTTCGAGATAAACCTACCTTGTTTGGTATCAATTAATATTAGAATTTTCTCAGCTACCCGAATCTCTAGGAATTTTTCAGATTGCATCACCCCAAGGAGCTACCCCCATTTTAAGATTTCTTACCTGTAGCGACTTTTGAGCGTTCTTATAAACTTTTTTAGTCACGCGATACATCCTGTTAGTCTAAAATTTTATGCACAACCCGAATCTGCAAACAGATTTAAAATCGGACTACTCCTTACAAAGTTACCCTTTAAAGCTCTCAAACCTCTACATTTTGCTCTTTGCTCCCAAATCTGAACCAAATAGTTTTCTTCGTCTAGCCAATGCATCTTTTGAGATAAACCTATCTTGTTTGGTATCAATTAACATTAGACTTTTCTCAGCTACCCGAATTTCTAGGAATTTTTCAGATAGCATTACCCCCCAGGGAGCTACCCCCATTTTAAAATTTCTTACCTGTAGCGACTTTTGACCGTTCTTATAAACTTTTTTAGTCATGCGATACATCTTGTTAGTCTAGAATTTTATGCACAACCCGAATCTGCAAACAGATTTAAAATCGGACTACTCCTTACAAAGTTACCCCTTTAAAGCTCTCAAACCTCTACATTTTGCTCTTTGCTCCCAAATCTGAACCAAATAGTTTTCTTCGTCTAACCAATGCATCTTTTGAGATAAACCTATCTTGTTTGGTATCAATTAATATTAGAATTTTCTCAGCTACCCGAATCTTTAAGAATTTTTTAGATAGCACCATCCCCCAGGGAGCTACCCTGATTTTAAGATTTTTTACCTGTAGCGACTTTTGAGCGTTCTTATAAACTTTTTTAGTCATGCGATACATCTTGTTAGTCTAAAATTTTACGCACAACCCGAATCTGCAAACAGATTTGAAATCGGACTACTCCTACAAAGTTACCCCTTTAAAGCTCCCAAACCTCTACATTTTGCTCGTCTATGACATATGCTTAAACCAAACATCTCCAAAATCAAAAACCGTGGAGATTTTAGAAATGAGTTCTTTATAAGCCATAAGTGCTTAGTATTTAAAATCATTTTTTCAAACAGTAATGTGCTTTTCTCAGAATGTCGCAAAACTTTTAAAATTTTTTCTGGTTTTAACATAATTACATGGACAATGCTAAATAGTTGGAAAATACATAGACAAGGACAAACTAATTGCTTTAAAATTATGTGACGTATAGTGAAAGTAGCATAGAGGACAAACTAATTGCTTTACAATTATGTGACGTAAAGTGAAAGTAGCCTTTCTTTTATTAATTAGCAGCTATGTGATTTGAAAATATAATAGATATGCTCAATGTCATCCATTAGAAAATTCCCGTATAATTGCTGGAGGGTTTATTAATCATACAATGAGCGCCCTAGTATGGTCGTCCTTATAAATTTTTTAAACCTGCAAGAAAAATTTTTCAGCGTCGTCATATAAATCAAAACCAACTTCTATTATATGGTGGTGAGAATTTGGTGGAAATTTGCCTAACCTATAGGTTGTCTTACCAACTAGTTGGTTGATATTTAATTGTGATACTCGCATTCTACAATGTTCCAAAAGCTACACTCTATACGAAACTAAGATCAAACGAAAATCGTGTACAAAATTTGGAAATGTATACTACACATTTGTCAATTAAAAAGAGGAAAAAGTGACTTTTGTGTATGTGTATTAGTTTTAATGAATAAAAATATATTTCTATGTGTAGTGTACTTGTTAAGTATTTGAATTGAAATATAAATATTGTTTCAAACGTTTTGGTTTTATTTATATATAATGGTATTGTTAGGATACAATAAAAATACAATACTCACGTTAATCGGAAGCAGTAGCAGAATCTTGGTTTATGTAATATCGTCGAAGTTGAACAAAAATTTTAAACTAAAGGTATGTTTTAAACACACAGTTGTACTCATTTCTATTAAAATTAAATGTAGCGCTCTTTGTTATAATTCTTTTAATAAGAACTTAGATACCCATTTCAGTTGCGTGGGCATTTTGAAAAATCAAACAATACCAATGTATACCTTATATTTTATAACATGAACAAGCTAATATATACAAAAAATAATTTTAAATTCACATCATTCATTTCTTATGATAATAGTTGCAGTGGTTAAATTTTACTTTAGAACTTACAATTTAGTATATATTCCATTTGAATATCTGCCAACAGTTTTATAAACCCCATCTCCTCGATTATTTCCATAAAATCATCCAGATCTTCGGGCAATGATAACACTGCAGAACAGTGCTGTATTGCTTCCTCGTATGACTGACACATAAGACATTTTCTCCTTCTATCGAAAGGCGTTGCCCACATTCTGCTTTTTACTCGTAGAGCATTGCGAAATCTTCGAATAACCTCCCAAAGTCTTTATACATATTTGTTATATCGTCTCTTTAAACTGTACAATCAACAAATAATAACTTCTACGCCAACAGTCCCTTTATAAGAGCTACTCCTATTCGGATATGTACCGGTTGTGCCCGATTTGTGTGCACGCACGAAACAATCGGTAGGCTAAACAGAAACTGAATGATATTGTATCGTACCATGCTTTTATACACATTATAATTAAGATCGTATAATAATTAGGTAGTTTACTTTTAAATTAGGAGAAACCCAGCGTCGTTTAACCTTGAGTAACATTTCAAACCAGTCTATTCACGTCGGTGAAAACCAATTAGCATTAATAACAAGTATTCCGTACTTTCATAGGTTGTTCATTTCCTAGAACCAAATCTTCCGCATAGCGGACGGTAGCACGTAATGATTTCTAGAACCGACATGTACTCGATATCGCCCAAATAGAGAATTAGATGCTCGATGTCTGTCAACTTCCGATTCCCTCGTAAAAGGTAGAAAAAACTCGATCAATCATCCATTATACAGCGGCCCGCTACCGTTTTGATAATTTCCAAACATTTTTCGAACGACAATGGGCTGAGAATTTTTAAACCTCCGAGGGATCTTTAAGTCGTGATCAATTACACATCCGAGCTACGCGTAAACTAACATATTTTGTAGCAACTGTATAATACATGCATACCCCTTCTCTGCGCTTCTGCTATTCTTGTAGTTGCTTGGAAAAGTCAGTCGCCCTTTTTACTGCTAGGGCCGCTAAAAAGAACCATCCCATACTTTTTTTATAAGTGTAGCACATCGCACACTTTTTTGTCGGTTAATTAAATTTTTGTTTATGTAGGCCTTTACACTTTCGCTTATTTAAACATCTAATACGACCGATTAACCACTTTCGATTATTCTAACGGGGAACCACCATACATCCCACCGCACCGTTCTTTTTGAATCCAACGATCCTATGGGCTTCCGCACACTAACACCTAACGTATCTTTCCTACTACTTGTTAAACAAAAACTACCGGTATCGCCATTGTGGACGTAAACAGATGTTTGTGGATGTGTACGAGAATATGTAACCATATACATTAACCAGTCTAAGCTATTTTATTTAGTCCACGAAAATTATTATTTTTCTAATCCATAATTAACAATCACCTTTATAGGTTCCACATTTCGACCATTTCCCAATGACTGGTGTTGCGTACATGGAAACTTTAATTTCTTATTAGAGAGAATTCTTATTATCCCACGCACTGCTGCGTAGTTGCATGCCCACCCCTTTTGGGAATATATGCTCGTTATAGGTTGTAGCACCCGCGGTTTTACTTAACTACACTTCGTGAGACCCCTTTAATCTTTTTAATCGTATCTTTCTCGCTTACAATACACTCGGGCTTAACATTACTACCAACAAATTCTAATACTAGACCCCCATTAAATATGTCTTTAAATTTCCCTACAAGTTTTTATCGACAAGTGTTATATTGTATTTATTATACGCGGGGTAGTCACTCTTTTAAGATAAATATATTTTGCTAGGTATCAACTAATATTAAATTTTTCTAGAGACCCAAATCTGTAAATAGATTTTAAATAGGACCACCCCATACAAAGTTATACCTTTTAAAGACCCAAATCACTGATTTTTGCCCATCTTTATTTAACGCCATCTTTAAAACCCTTTTTTCGCTAACCGAGACATATGCTTTAACTAACCATTCCCCTAGAAATCTAAAACCGATGTGCCCCGCGAATACCGCGTGGAGATAACACGTATACTCTGTCAACCAGGATAGAAGCAGAGGAAGGATTTGGAAAGTGGGAGAAGAACTTAAAAATTATGGAGTCTTAAAACTAATATATACAATAGATTTACAAAATCCATACAAATATAAACAACTATCTTATATCTTTACGCCCCCATGCGTAGATTGTTGTACTATTAGGAATGATATACCTTTTGTCATCTTCGCTCGATAAACTAATTTTATTAATTATCTGCGTGTACAAATCGTGTTTTTACTCCGGATACATACACCGGCAAGTACTCCACACCAAATAAAGAATTAGATGCTTGGTAACTGTTAACTTCCGCATCCCTCGTGTACGCCTAAGCACGCCTGTGCCCATGCGCACCCCTGCGCGTGCACACCCCTGCCCATGCGCGCCCACTGCGCGTGCACACCCCTGCCCATGCGCGCCCCCTGCGCGTACGCACCCCTGCCCATGCGCGCTGCCCATGCGCACCCCTCTCTGTGCGACTGCTATTTCGTGGTAACGTCACAGCCTTTTATAAATAAAGAACAATGTTATATACTATTATAAAATGTTTATTCTGACATTATACATAACAAATTTAAAAAACAACTAATGCCAAGCATGGACCCATTTAAACTTAATTTTAATACAACGTTATACACAGAAGACAGTCCTTTCTTTATGTTTGTTTGCGGTGGTTTTAATTTTATCTAATTTTATTCGCAGCTTAAAATTTAAATCGACACCCAAGTCTTCTATCTCCTTTTCTAGCCAATAGTTTGATACATAAAGACCGTCTAGGTTTTCGAATTGTAAAATGTACCGAAGTTTGCCTCTATATTTAAAGTCTTTGATTCCGCCGACAACCAGATCTATTCCTTCGTGTAATTCTTGCAGCTTGTGACAATCTTTTAATTGCAGCTTTCCCACTATATCCTGCATACGTATCTTGTTAGCTTGATCGACTTCTTCTTGTCGGTATTGGAGGAAATCCTTTTTCTCCCACACACTGTTGCGTAGTTGCATGTCCACCACTTTTGGGAATATATGGTTGTTATAGGTTGTAAGACCCTCGGTTTTAAATGATCCGAAAGGTTCTTTACTGGGCAAATATACAATGTTTAGCGGAACCCCTTTACGTGTGGTGTACGCCTAGGTTACGGAACCCGCATTCCTTAGTTCTTCTTTGTTATCTGCCATTTTGATAAATACGTTTTTAGAATAACCTTTTAAAAAGTATACGGATTTAGTACCATCCTTTTCCGCAAGAACGCCTACATAACTAAAAGAGTCTTTCTTACTAACCGCAAATGCAAACAGCTTGTAGAACCCGGATGTATTTAAGTCACTCCATCGGCACATAAAATAATCTTTTAATTCTTCCTCATTTTCTCTAATAAGATGTTCTTTGTATAACACATCTTTGTATTGTTCGCGTATTGTCGCAGTGTTTTCCATGTACTCCAATTTTCGTCTTTTTGCATCCATTTCCTCTAATTCCAGTTGTCTTTTCCTTCCACTTACAGCGCATGGTATGCATAATGGAGCAATTTCCTTTAGCGTAAACGGATAAAGTTTACTACCAATATTTACGCGTTGTCGTACAACCTCTGGACGAATGTTATGCGTATCTATCAACCCCAATTCCGAAATGGCTATTTCTTTTGGAATTGTAGAATATGGTGTTGCAGATTGTGTAAAATATGTACTGCCTGCTTTAATGTAGCACTTGTGTAAGATTTTATTTTATCTGAGCTGTCTTCCTCCTCTACTATCTCCAAATAATTTACAGGTAAATAGTTAAAACTAAAAGCCGAAAGCACATACTTTATCAATTTTTCCCTTTCTTTTGGTTTTTCGGACAACTTAATCTGCAAGCCCGTCAATTTCTTTGTATTACCATTCCCCCAATACACGTACTGTAGCAGGTTATTAAACACTAAACAGCAGCTATTTTGTAGCTTGTCCGATAGCTTACTCCACATTTTGGCAAGTGGTACCGAGTACATTGGCGCCTTTAGGAAGTATAACTTACTATCTTCCAATAACGTTAAACAGTCTTTTAAGGGATTATACACCCGTTCCGCACTGACATTGCTTCCAATTGCACAATTGTATATTGTCGCTTCCAATCGCGTAATACCATGTTCTTTAGCCAAAGTAGACGCAAATGTTTCCCTTAAACGCACATCTGGACAACGTAAAAAATCTAGTATATGATTGCCAAGTTGTTTATTAACGCCAGGACTTGTTATCTGACAGACAAATTTGTTGTATATTTTAATTCTTGCATTGGTTGTTAGCCATGTTAAACAATCAATTCCCACAGTTTTATCGTTGTCAACTATAATATTACACTTTTCCTCGTATTCGCCCTTATAACAAAAGTTATGGTTTGTAGTTAAATAATTACATCTCCATCTTGCTAAATATACCCGCAAAATCTTGGGTTACATCCATGTCAAAAGATAGAAATAATCTTTTCGAGTTCGTCTAATATATCTGGTAGTTCCTCCAATAAAGTTTCCAACTTAACATCTGCTAGTTCCACTTTGTATGGAACACATATAGGATTTTGGAATTTTTTATTAATGCATTCGAGGTCTTCTTTTCCGATAATTTCTTTTACTCTCTGGCCCATCTTGTTAGTGCTTTCCAGAGAAAACGGGAGCTTAGCTTTAACACCATGTCTAGCGGAAACAAATCGGTCAAACTTTCTTCGTAGATAGCTGTTAAATGCACCACAAATTTCTTTTTTTAGGATAAACATTCTTTTGCTTGCAGAGGTTTGTTCGGCGTCAGAAAAGTCGCAAATTTTAACCAACATTATATTGTCACAAAATGGTTCTGTAATTGGTGTGTGTAGTCCACCAGTCAGCATCTGCTCGCCTTCGACATAACAAATATTACCAATATCTGTTACCAGATTATTGTTGCACATATTTTCTACCAAAAGCCATAATCCAAATCGCTCATTTGTCGGTTTCACTTTATTCCCAAGAAGTTGAGAAACGTTAATCACCTTGGAGACGCTCATGTTTACCGTTCTAGCTACTATCGAATACTAAATTAAATACGAAAAATTGTTCTCTTATGTATTCTACAGAGTGGGGCGTATATTGCCGAAGATAGTCGAATATGTTGTTATCCGACCTAAGCCGACAGGGATGCGCATCGACATATATCCGGATATATGTAGGATGTTAAGTTAGGGTGAAATTGCCCTATGACCACATGACCACATGACCACATGACCATATGATCACATGACCACATGAAAAATTGATAGGTTAGGCTGTTTTAATGAGTTTTCTCATTAAAACCCATTAGCACTAATTGTTTTTAATGAGTTTTCTCATTAAAACTCGTTAGCACTAATTGCTTTTTAATGAGTTTTCTCATTAAAAACCCATTAGCACTAATTGCTTTTTAATGAGTTTTTCCATT
The DNA here is from genome assembly GCA_036346225.1 of Platerodrilus igneus. Lineage (NCBI taxonomy): Eukaryota > Metazoa > Arthropoda > Insecta > Coleoptera > Lycidae > Platerodrilus > Platerodrilus igneus. The sequence continues at coordinate 796,124 of JARFIW010001107.1, forward strand.
AAAAACCAAGTGTGGACCTAGGTTAGATAAAAGGAAAAATTAATAGGTTATGCCAGCGCCGCGGCGCTGGCATAACCTATTAATTTTTCCTACATTAAAGCCGGCAGTACATATTTTACACAATCTGCAACACCATATTCTACAATTCCAAAAGAAATAATCATTTCGGAATTGGGGTTGATAGATACGCATAACATTCGTCCAGAGGTTGTACGACAACGCGTAAATATTGGTAGTAAACTTTATCCGTTTACGCTAAAGGAAATTGCTCCATTATGCATACCATGCGCTGTAAGTGGAAGGAAAAGACAACTGGAATTAGAGGAAATGGATGCAAAAGACGAAAATTGAGTACATGGAAAACACTGCGACAATACGCGAACAATACAAAGATGTGTTATACAAAGAACATCTTATTAGAGAAAATGAGGAAGAATTAAAAGATTATTTTATGTGCCGATGGAGTGACTTAAATACATCCGGGTTCTACAAGCTGTTTGCATTTGCGGTTAGTAAGAAAGACTCTTTTAGTTATGTAGGCGTTCTTGCGGAAAAGGATGGTACTAAATCCGTATACTTTTAAAGGTTATTCTAAAACGTATTTATCAAAATGGCAGATAACAAAGAAGAACTAAGGAATGCGGGTTCCGTAACCTAGGCGTACACCACACGTAAAGGGTTCCGCTAAACATTGTATATTTGCCCAGTAAAGAACCTTTCGGATCATTTAAAACCGAGGGTCTTACAACCTATAACAACCATATATTCCCAAAAGTGGTGGACATGCAACTACGCAACAGTGTGTGGGAGAAAAGGATTTCCTCCAATACCGACAAGAAGAAGTCGATCAAGCTAACAAGATACGTATGCAGGATATAGTGGGAAAGCTGCAATTAAAAGATTGTCACAAGCTGCAAGAATTACACGAAGGAATAGATCTGGTTGTCGGCGGGATCAAAGACTTTAAATATAGAGGCAAACTTCGGTACATTTTACAATTCGAAAACCTAGACGGTCTTTATGTATCAAACTATTGGCTAGAAAAGGAGATAGAAGACTTGGGTGTCGATTTAAATTTTAAGCTGCGAATAAAATTAGATAAAATTAAAACCACCGCAAACAAACATAAAGAAAGGACTGTCTTCTGTGTATAACGTTGTATTAAAATTAAGTTTAAATGGGTCCATGCTTGGCATTAGTTGTTTTTTAAATTTGTTATGTATAATGTCAGAATAAACATTTTATAATAGTATATAACATTGTTCTTTATTTATAAAAGGCTGTGACGTTACCACGAAATAGCAGTCGCACAGAGAGGGGTGCGCATGGGCAGCGCGCATGGGCAGGGGTGCGTACGCGCAGGGGGCGCGCATGGGCAGGGGTGTGCACGCGCAGTGGGCGCGCATGGGCAGGGGTGTGCACGCGCAGGGGTGCGCATGGGCACAGGCGTGCTTAGGCGTACACGAGGGATGCGGAAGTTAACAGTTACCAAGCATCTAATTCTTTATTTGGTGTGGAGTACTTGCCGGTGTATGTATCCGGAGTAAAAACACGATTTGTACACGCAGATAATTAATAAAATTAGTTTATCGAGCGAAGATGACAAAAGGTATATCATTCCTAATAGTACAACAATCTACGCATGGGGGCGTAAAGATATAAGATAGTTGTTTATATTTGTATGGATTTTGTAAATCTATTGTATATATTAGTTTTAAGACTCCATAATTTTTAAGTTCTTCTCCCACTTTCCAAATCCTTCCTCTGCTTCTATCCTGGTTGACAGAGTATACGTGTTATCTCCACGCGGTATTCGCGGGCACATCGGTTTTAGATTTCTAGGGAATGGTTAGTTAAAGCATATGTCTCGGTTAGCGAAAAAAGGGTTTTAAAGATGGCGTTAAATAAAGATGGGCAAAATCAGTGATTTGGGTCTTTAAAAGGTATAACTTTGTATGGGTGGTCCTATTTAAAATCTATTTACAGATTTGGGTCTCTAGAAAAATTTAATATTAGTTGATACCTAGCAAAATATATTTATCTTAAAAGAGTGACTACCCGCGTATAATAAATACAATATAACACTTGTCGATAAAAACTTGTAGGAAATTTAAAGACATATTTAATGGGGTCTAGTATTAGAATTTGTTGGTAGTAATGTTAAGCCCGAGTGTATTGTAAGCGAGAAAGATACGATTAAAAAGATTAAAGGGGTCTCACGAAGTGTAGTTAAGTAAAACCGCGGGTGCTACAACCTATAACGAGCATATATTCCCAAAAGGGTGGGCATGCAACTACGCAGCAGTGCGTGGGATAATAAGAATTCTCTAATAAGAAATTAAAGTTTCCATGTACGCAACACCAGTCATTGGGAAATGGTCGAAATGTGGAACCTATAAAGGTGATTGTTAATTATGGTTTAGAAAAATAATAATTTTCGTGGACTAAATAAAATAGCTTAGACTGGTTAATGTATATGGTTACATATTCTCGTACACATCCACAAACATCTGTTTACGTCCACAATGGCGATACCGGTAGTTTTTGTTTAACAAGTAGTAGGAAAGATACGTTAGGTGTTAGTGTGCGGAAGCCCATAGGATCGTTGGATTCAAAAAGAACGGTGCGGTGGGATGTATGGTGGTTCCCCGTTAGAATAATCGAAAGTGGTTAATCGGTCGTATTAGATGTTTAAATAAGCGAAAGTGTAAAGGCCTACATAAACAAAAATTTAATTAACCGACAAAAAAGTGTGCGATGTGCTACACTTATAAAAAAAGTATGGGATGGTTCTTTTTAGCGGCCCTAGCAGTAAAAAGGGCGACTGACTTTTCCAAGCAACTACAAGAATAGCAGAAGCGCAGAGAAGGGGTATGCATGTATTATACAGTTGCTACAAAATATGTTAGTTTACGCGTAGCTCGGATGTGTAATTGATCACGACTTAAAGATCCCTCGGAGGTTTAAAAATTCTCAGCCCATTGTCGTTCGAAAAATGTTTGGAAATTATCAAAACGGTAGCGGGCCGCTGTATAATGGATGATTGATCGAGTTTTTTCTACCTTTTACGAGGGAATCGGAAGTTGACAGACATCGAGCATCTAATTCTCTATTTGGGCGATATCGAGTACATGTCGGTTCTAGAAATCATTACGTGCTACCGTCCGCTATGCGGAAGATTTGGTTCTAGGATATGAACAACCTACGAAAGTACGGAATACTTGTTATTAATGCTAATTGGTTTTCACCGACGTGAATAGACTGGTTTGAAATGTTACTCAAGGTTAAACGACGCTGGGTTTCTCCTAATTTAAAAGTAAACTACCTAATTATTATACGATCTTAATTATAATGTGTATAAAAGCATGGTACGATACAATATCATTCAGTTTCTGTTTAGCCTACCGATTGTTTCGTGCGTGCACACAAATCGGGCACAACCGGTACATATCCGAATAGGAGTAGCTCTTATAAAGGGACTGTTGGCGTAGAAGTTATTATTTGTTGATTGTACAGTTTAAAGAGACGATATAACAAATATGTATAAAGACTTTGGGGAGGTTATTCGAAGATTTCGCAATGCTCTACGAGTAAAAAAAGCAGAATGTGGGCAACGCCTTTCGATAGAAGGAGAAAATGTCTTATGTGTCAGTCATACGAGGAAGCAATACAGCACTGTTCTGCAGTGTTATCATTGCCCGAAGATCTGGATGATTTTATGGAAATAATCGAGGAGATGGGGTTTATAAAACTGTTGGCAGATATTCAAATGGAATATATACTAAATTGTAAGTTCTAAAGTAAAATTTAACCACTGCAACTATTATCATAAGAAATGAATGATGTGAATTTAAAATTATTTTTGTATATATTAGCTTGTTCATGTTATAAAATATAAGGTATACATTGGTATTGTTTGATTTTCAAAATGCCCACGCAACTGAAATGGGTATCTAAGTTCTTATTAAAAGAATTATAACAAAGAGCGCTACATTTAATTTTAATAGAAATGAGTACAACTGTGTGTTTAAAACATAACTTTTAGTTTAAAATTTTTTTGTTCAACTTCGACGATATTACATAAACCAAGATTCTGCTACTGCTTCCGATTAACGTGAGTATTGTATTTTTATTGTATCCTAACAATACCATTATATATAAATAAAACCAAAACGTTTGAAACAATATTTATATTTCAATTCAAATACTTAACAAGTACACTACACATAGAAATATATTTTATTCATTAAAACTAATACACATACACAAAAGTCACTTTTCCTCTTTTAATTGACAAATGTGTAGTATACATTTCCAAATTTTGTACACGATTTTCGTTTGATCTGAGTTTCGTATAGAGTGTAGCTTTTGGAACATTGTAGAATGCGAGTATCACAATTAAATATCAACCAACTAGTTGGTAAGACAACCTATAGGTTAGGCAAATTTCCACCAAATTCTCACCACCAAATAATAGAAGTTGGTTTTGATTTATATGACGACGCTGAAAATTTTTCTTGCAGGTTTAAAAAATTTATAAGGACGACCATACTAGGGCGCTCATTGTATGATTAATAAACCCTCCAGCAATTATACGGGAATTTTCTAATGGATGACATTGAGCATATCTATTGTATTTTTCAAATCACATAGCTGCTAATTAATAAAAAGAAAGGCTACTTTCACTTTACGTCACATAATTGTAAAGCAATTAGTTTGTCCTCTATGCTACTTTCACTATACGTCACATAATTTTAAAGCAATTAGTTTGTCCTTGTCTATGTATTTTCCAACTATTTAGCATTGTCCATGTAATTATGTTAAAACCAGAAAAAAATTTTAAAAGTTTTTGCGACATTCTGAGAAAAGCACATTACTGTTTGAAAAAAATTATTTTAAATACTAAGCACTTATGGCTTATAAAGAACTCATTTCTAAAATCTCCACGGTTTTTGATTTTGGAGATGTTTGGTTTAAGCATATGTCATAGACGAGCAAAATGTAGAGGTTTGGGAGCTTTAAAGGGGGTAACTTTGTAAGGAGTAGTCCGTTTTCAAATCTGTTTGCAGATTCGGGTTGTGCGTAAAATTTTAGACTAACAAGATGTATCGCATGACTAAAAAAGTTTATAAGAACGCTCAAAAGTCGCTACAGGTAAAAAATCTTAAAATCAGGGTAGCTCCCTTGGGGATGGTGCTATCTAAAAAATTCTTAAAGATTCGGGTAGCTGAGAAAATTCTAATATTAATTGATACCAAACAAGATAGGTTTATCTCAAAAGATGCATTGGTTAGACGAAGAAAACTATTTGGTTCAGATTTGGGAGCAAAGAGCAAAATGTAGAGGTTTGAGAGCTTTAAAGGGGTAACTTTGTAAGGAGTAGTCCGATTTTAAATCTGTTTGCAGATTCGGGTTGTGCATAAAATTCTAGACTAACAAGATGTATCGCATGACTAAAAAAGTTTATAAGAACGGTCAAAAGTCGCTACAGGTAAGAAATCTTAAAATGGGGGTAGCTCCCTGGGGGGTGATGCTATCTGAAAAATTCCTAGAAATTCGGGTAGCTGAGAAAAGTCTAATGTTAATTGATACCAAACAAGATAGGTTTATCTCAAAAGATGCATTGGCTAGACGAAGAAAACTATTTGGTTCAGATTTGGGAGCAAAGAGCAAAATGTAGAGGTTTGAGAGCTTTAAAGGGTAACTTTGTAAGAGTAGTCCGATTTTAAATCTGTTTGCAGATTCGGGTTGTGCATAAAATTCTAGACTAACAGGATGTATCGCGTGACTAAAAAGTTTATAAGAACGCTCAAAAGTCGCTACAGGTAAGAAATCTTAAAATGGGGTAGCTCCTTGGGGTGATGCAATCTGAAAAATTCCTAGAGATTCGGGTAGCTGAGAAAATTCTAATATTAATTGATACCAAACAAGGTAGGTTTATCTCGAAAGATGCATTGGTTAGACGAAGAAAACTATTTGGTTCAGATGAAAGATAAAAAAATGGTTAGTCGAAGAAAACTTTTTGGTTCAGATGTGGGAGGAAATGAGGATGCTCATTTGTCTCGAAAGATGAAAAATTTAAGATATATTTATCTCGAAAGATGAAAAATGGTTAGTCGAAGAAAACTTTTTGGTCCAGATGTGTGGGGAAATGTGGGATTCTGGGGGAAATGTGGCGGTGGATGCCCCAATTATACTCTACTTACTTTAAATGTGTTAAGCTGCATGCATCTAGAATACGCAGCGCTGAAGGCTGTTACAAACCATTTCGGAAACTGAGAGCTGCATTAATTTTAACGATAATCTCAAATGTTTGCCACAATTGCACTATTATAGTTCAGTAGCTATGCGGTTTAACAAACACGATTTATTTGTTTGTATGTACACAGTGTACGCTCATACTCAGTTCTCAGCTCGTTTCAAAGTAACCGGCGATAGTCTTGAAAGAACTACACTTGGATTTTAAGCTACTTCAGGAATAGAAAATGGAAGCCGAGCTTCTAAATCTCATTTTTGTTCAGACCGATCTTGACTCTATATCCTCTTAAAATACTGCTATAACCTTTCTCACTTAATACGATTTTAAGCTTAGCATGATTATATTTTCTAAACGTTCACGTGCTTTGTAATGTATTTGACTTTGTCAGCTTGCTCTATTGAAGTAGATGGCTAAATCCATATGAATTTGTTTTTAATCGTAGAATACGTTAAAGGTGCAAGTCCTCGGAGGTAGACTTACTATATTGTATACACAATGAGCCGTTTCTGATAACCTTAAAGTATATCTTAGTCATAACTTTCACTAAAATCAAATACTGCTGTTATTCCAACTTTTCTTTGAGTATTTCTGAATTTATTTAAAAACCTTCGCTTAAAACAGCATGACTATATCAAATTGAAATATTTTAAACGGAACTTTCCAAGTAGGTTTGCTCCTTAAAATTTTCATCAAAGGGTAGAACCTTAATACATCTACACTTCTAAGCAATGCTGTACGATTTTGCACCGTAATAGACCTTGCCATAGGTATAACATAATTTTCATCAGCACTGCTCTTCAAAAAGCTTTTGTATGAATTCTACAGTGTACACCCTAAATAAACATCTGTCTCCTGATGCTTACGTTTACAGATGATGCAATGGCAAACTAAGCGTTTAATAATAGGACAAAGAAATTTGTTAACAAAAGAAATGTGATGCGCAATTAGATTAAAATTAATATACTTGGGTGGCAGATTAAGCTTACTTTTACGCTGTATGTTTTGAATACGTATTCTATGGTTGACAGAATATCATGTATATGCATTTTGCTGCTAAAACTTCAATTGAAGTAAATTTGTTTCGCACTAGGTGCTGATCACTGGATCAGTTGGACAAATGGTACATGTTACATAGTGCGCTATAAGTATAGATAAATTTGTTCCGTTGCATTGAACAACAAATTGTACATCTTTTTCCTAATGTGCGATGTTCATATAAGACTTTGCCAGGTGATTACGAATTTCTTAACATAATTCGTCCATCACCCTCCAGTCAAAAGTTATTCATATTTTTATATTCAGGTGTTTTATTGCCTAAACATTTATTACAATACAAGTTATCCATACCACGTCATTACCAAATCTCAAAATTTTTTCCAGGTGATTTTCGTTTGTAGGGTACCTCTACAGCATCCCTGATTAGGTTCCAACAATAATCTGCGAACATTATGAGACTCCACTTCCCTTGGTATTACCTCTCACGATACATAATGCCTTGGTGAAACCTGTCACCATGTTCGTCACTCGCACATCCTATATGGGAGGGGTGTTTCAAAATTAAAATGGGGAAAATTAATCTTTAAAGACATTTGCAACCCATATCGCTACATGTGGAAATTAAAAAGTTCACAATTTGTTCGTAACTTATTGCCTTTGTAGTTCCCAAGAAATTGGAAAACACTTCTTTAAATGATACCCATGCAGCAACCTCAATCTCGGCCAGTTTCAAATTGAATGTACGGTCTTTTATGATATGACGACTCTGCGGCGCAATAAAAATTCCTTCTTGTATTTTTTGTCTCATTTAGTCTAGGAAGATTCTTTCTCGGATATCGCGACCCTTCATCATCTTTGTTCAAAGTTTTGGCAGAATTGTTTTATCAGTCTCAGTGCTATGTACAGAGTTGGTAGCAAAACTCTATATCAACAAGAATAGTACTTGTAACACTGTTTTCTCCAGCAACAAGGTTTTCTCGCATTTTCCAATTTTTTACAAAGTAGTGTTTACTTTTTGCTCTGCTGTTAGAGAAACGACAGTAGTACCTGGTGTAAGTTAATCGCATTCCTAACCAAAGTGTTATAATCTTTAAAACACCACCTATGCCCCACCCATGTTCTGTATACTTAATTTTTTCAAGTAAGGTTTCGATATCGTTATAATTTTCCTACATATGCACTACATAGGCAATATTAGCAGAGGGGTATGAATTTTCATTATGGAAGATCTTAACAATTCCTCTTGAGCTTTTGACAAATTCATACCTCGCACTAAGTTGTTAAGCTCATCTTATGAAAGTAATTATGGAGTGGAGTGCCTATATCAAACGGTAGGAAATCAGGATCCGTGTCTTCTGTTGTAGATCCAACAATATTATCTTCACCAGCACTCATATCATCGTCAAATGCATATGATTCTTGACTTTGGGGACAGACAAATTCTTGATGGTGAAGAACTCGTCCGAAAGTTGATTTTGGGTTTAGGTACTGTTCAGGTTCAGATACTTTGACTTCGGTACAATTTCATATAAACTCGTTAAGGTTTAGGTCTCTCCACACTATTGACACTAGAGAAAGGCATTGACTTATGAGTAGCGTTGAGCCATTCTCTTAAATCCGCAGCGCACGTCGCGCAAACGATGTGGGCCGTCCAAGATTTATACTGATTTTCTCATCTAAAATAAGTCTCTTAAGCTTTTTAATTAACGTACTTATCGCCTTTTTGTGAAATATAATCGTAAACTTGCAACATACGTGACAATGCGTATTCGTTTGATTTGCACAATTTCGCGATATACTATAAAGTCCATCAACGACATATACTGTATGGTAAAACGTTATTCCTCTATATTTTATATCTATTTATAGACGTGCTTAAAATATCAAGTGCTGCTCATAATATACGAAGCGCATATGTAATTAAGTCCCCTTTCCAGCGGTTTTTAGAACCTTTGTCTGACATTATGACGCTACTTACAATCCAATGAGTCACCTGCTGCATTTCATTCATTTAAATGTTTTTGTAATGTAAACCGTCTTTACGCATTATTTTAACGCCTGAAGGTTATACGAAAATTCCAAGTGCAGATTGGGTGTCAGAGACCAAAAGCACATAGGAGACATCCATTAGACAACAGAAAACAAAAACCGTATTGGTTTGCGTTATATGCACCAACCGTTGTTTGAATGCAGATGTTGTATATTGCAAAAATTGTCTAAATTGGTATTGGTTGTTTATTGACTAAGCAGGTTTGAGTTTGTTTGTGTATTTTTGTAATTAATAATAACAATATTAATAATGTGGTACAAGTTTAATAAGTTACGAAGCACTATTATATAAAACATTTACTAACAAATACTTAGAATGGCAATCCATCAGTAGCTGCTTTAAAAATTAATCTGTCTACGGCAATCCCTTGCATCACAGGCAGTTAAAAACAATGAACTCCTCGCTACAAAGAAAAGAGTGCACAAAAAACAATTACTGAAGTATACCAATTTACTACATGTGGCTTTTGTAATGTAATTTTCAGAATGTATGAAAATCGTAAGTAAATTATAATACTTTTGAAATTTTTTATATTGTTTATATCATTTTAGACGAGCATATTTCTGTTAATATTTTATGGCAATGAAAACTTCTTAAAACTTCTTAAAGTGAGATGCCTCTACGAAGCAATGGGCTCGAGGAGTTTCTCTTGTAAGACAGGACTTGCACCAATGAGATTTTCGACGTGCAAGAGAGATAAAGATAAAGACACATGGTCATATTACAGCTATGGACCTTTTAATTCCCACATACAATATTAAAAATATTCGACAGAGCTGCCACCGTGTTCCTATCATTAGGAAACCGGTTAGTTGGGTTGCATATTTCAGGTTTTTGTTAACCTCTTTCAATCATGGATTTATCATTTCGCTTAGAACACCAGAAGGAGAGAAAGTTGTAATATACATCAGTCTCTCACTTTCCAAGCCAGAGCGCAATTACTTTGTTACGAAGAAAGAGTGCTTAACTGTTCTGTGGGCAATTGAGAAATTTTGCTGTATATCAAAAGCACTCACTTTACCGTTATTATCGAACACCATTCGCTCATCTGGCTAAACAGATATCAAAGTTTCTGCCTCCAGCAATATATCGTTTCTACTCTTTACCATAAAATTAAGGATTATTTTGTCCCTGTAGCACTCGCTCGTTCTGTCCCTGTTTTTGATCCTGTTTCAATTTTGGCAATTTCCTCTCTCGAAGTTTCCCTTAATGCTCCTGAAACTTGATACAATAATATGTCTCACAAAGTTTTCCAACATTCTAGACAATACTCATCCTGGTCTGTGATAAACCGTGTTCTGTTTTTTCTAAATAAGACTTCCATCGCTGTCGATTCTCAAGGAGGCGGCTCCGTGGCGTAGTGGTATGTGTGTGACTACTACGCCCAAGGTCCCGGGTTCGAATCCCGACACGGTCCGCTTGAAAAATGTTAGGCGAGCATTTTTCACAAAAATACACCCTCGTTCGGATGAGAGGTAAAATGGAGGTCCCGTGTGTGAGTGTTGTCACGCACGTTAAAGATCCCTACCTTTCTTGGAACAGCAAGGGTTCGGCAAAATTCCAAATTTTCCAGGTAAAAAAACTCGCTTCCTGGCCAATGTAGTACCTTCGGGTGGAGCATTGGAAAATCACATGTAATGTCGATTCTCAAGGGCGGCTCCGTGGTGTAGTTGGTATGCACAGGATTACTATACCTAAGGTTTCGGTATGGTCGGCTTGAAAAATGTTATGCGAGCATTTTTCACAAAAATAGTCCTTCGTTCAGATGAGTGGTAAAGTATAAGTTCCGTGTGTGTGTGTGTGTGTGTGTGTGTGTGTGTGTGTGTGTGTGTGTGTGTTTTCACGCACGTTAAAGATCTCTATTTTGCTGAGAACATCAAGGGTGCAGCAAAATTCAAAATTTCCAGGTAAAAAAAAATCGCTTCATGGCCAATGTAGTACCCTCGGGTGGAACATTGGAAAATCAAATGTAGTATTGATTTTCAAGACGATTGGTAAACATCGTAACTTCTGAGCAGCGTAGCCATCTAATTTCTCTTCACCACGGCCCACACACTTCATGTTACTGTGGTGTGACAAAAATATCCGCTCAAGTCTTCTACACTTAACTATTGGTAACTTGTCTTCGAGCTAACGTCGCTTGCTACGTCCGACGTTTCGTGTTTGTGCTGCTCACAAAAGTGAACAATTTACTGCCCGTTACTATCCTCAAGCCTATCCTACCGAACGCGTCAACTGTACCATCACGACCATTTTTCGTTTCCTATACCCGTGACACGCAGAGGCATTGGGATGTCAACCTTCCAAAAATTCCTTGCACCATCCGAACTTTCAAGCTTGAAATCCTCGGCTATACTCTTTTCTTTGCCTTGTTTGATCGTAAACACATACTCTCTGGTAATTATTTCGGACAGCTGTCTAAAATAATGGATATGTATATTCACAATTCTGAGCATTCTTTGCCTGAGCTCGTACACTTCAAAAGTATCCGTTTCCATATACTAAAAAAACTAACCGCTGCTTACCGTAATACCCATAATCGCTATAATTTCCACCAATATCCTGTTTCTTTCCGACTTGGATATCCTGTTGGGTGCTGCAATTTTGCCCCTTCTAACGCTTTACGTCACTTTAACCACAAACTTGCCTCTAAATTGCTTGGTACATTCCCTATCCGTAAAGCTGTACCTCCCTAGATCTATGGACTCTCCTCTCCTTCCAGCACATCCTTAGCAGTTTGGCACATCAAACACCATAAACCCGCCCATCTTGGCAATCCTAATATCCCTGATATTTCTATACTTCCTTATTGGCGACACAAGCGTCGTTAACTTCGTTGTCCGTTTGCCGGTTCTAATTTCTCGTGATGAATCTGCTTCACATTAGTGTTTAACGCCGAATGTGTCCGAATTAGAATCGCCCAACTGTCTATTATAAGAGGCGATTAAAACGGTCCAGTACTTTTTCCGCGCAGCAAATACACCCATGCACACACACACACACCCGTGCATGCTCAACTCCACTGTTTTGTTTTATTGTTACCTTCTGGATCAGTACGCGTTCTTTGCTGAACTCCTCATACCCATTTCCTTTTTATTTGGCTGGTTTTATTACTGTCAAGCCTCACGCTGACGTGGTTTAATTATCCACCCTGCGGTTGTAGTGGGTGCCTTTAAGACTTTTCTTCTTTTCTTCGGCAACTATGATTTAGTCAACTTTTTAGTCTATTTCAAAGAAAGATCAATTACATAGTTTGAAGTGCTATAACCGTAACTAGTGTTGCATGATAAGACAATTATTGTAAAGTCGCATGGTGTAAAGAAATGGAAAGTAGTGTTTGACTCATTATACATAACTTTAATATAAGTATTTTTGTAATTCAAGGGTTGCCGCTAGTAGGTTGATAGAACAAATAAAAATTTACAATACAAGTGGGAACATAAAAAAACTGTAGAAACAGCTGTGGGTTGGTAAGTTAGAGATTTAAAGAAAAACTTATTTGTGCTTTCCTGATCCTCTGTGAACCGCAGGCGTTAGGGTTAATCCTCCTAGAAGTCTAAGGTATTACGTCGAATTCATTACACATATGCGTAAGAAAATAGAGTCTAACCCAAGAACGAGCTAAAAGAGATAATGGTTAATAAATCAATGCTGCGGAGATATCCACCAAAATACACGGACGGGGCCAGCAGTAAAAAGAAATTGTAAATGAGTACCTTCTCGTTTTAAATATAAGAAATTTCGCTAAGACAACTATGTTTCCAAGAACAAAACTAAAGTAATGCACTTCAACGGGCAACCAATAAATTGTTTTTATAAAAAAATTTCAACTTACATCTAACGCATATGTGTCATAAAAATGACACGTTGGTAATGTGGGTTGTTTAACTTGAGCCTATTTCAAAATTAAAATGATGAAAAATGCAGCAAAGTTCTAAGATAGAAAAATGAACGTAACATTTTTTTCTAGTTAATTCCAAATAATTATGAAAGAATTATGAGAGAATTTGACTCAGATCCTGTTTATATCTCATAGGTCTAGGGCAACTATGTGTTCCGTGAACCAATCCGAAAACGCTCGTTTGCGCACTTCCTCTAAATAAATACGTTGCTTGTATATCAAACTATAAAAGACTAATCAGACGAATAATATTTTTGTAGATTTCAGAATACAATTCAAACAGCCACAAGAAATTTGTGCATAAAGTATCGTAAAGCATGACGTCTAAAAGCAAAATGCAACCTCTTTTAGCAAAAATCCAAGCTGTTATATCCGAAGGCGGTTTAGACAAATTTCTTTTAACAACAAATCCAGAAAATGCATTGCACTCTTCCTAATCACAGCCTTAAACTTTAGCATTTACAGAAACAATAACAAATAAGCAAGAAAATAAAGATAATACAGATGCAGTGCCCTCTTCTAGACCGCAGCCTTCAACTTCAGCTTCAAAAAGAGGCATTGATGATAATCCGAATTCGACAACGATAATGGCGTATTCAGAAGCACATTCGTCAACTACACCTACATTAACGATGGAATGGGAATCGCCGTTATCTCAGCACGAAGTAAATTTTAAAATAAAGGATCTTGAGGGTTGGCCTGTAATTATTAACCATAAAATTCGAAAATTAATTGTTGAAGCCAATATCGTTCAAATAAAACAATTTTCTGCGCGATGAATCCGGTCGTTGTTTCAACAATTTATATTGTAACCGAACCATAATTATTAACGACTCTGTTCCAAGAATATGGCTTGCCTATTCAGAATCTAATTGTGTTTTTTGCATATGATGCAAACTATTTTCGAAAACAAAAAATAATCAATTAATTACTGATGGTAACTTGCAAAATTTGTCTAAAACATTGACTTCTCATGCAAAAAGTTCACTACATTTAGAATGTTTTATGAAATATTTTCAATTCAAAAAACAATTGAAAAATCAAACAACCTTACATAACGAAATTGAAAAAATTTGTGAATCAGAAAAAACACTAACGTGCGGTTTTCGAAAGAATTTATGAAATTATTAAATATCTTGCTAAGCAATGTATAGCTTTAAGAGGTCCGTTAGATGTAATATATGAATAAATAATGGAAATTTTCTAAAACTGGTCGAATTATTATCGAAATTTAACATTGTTATAGCAAATCATTTAGCCAAGATTCAAAATAAAGAATTGTAATATGCGAATTATTTAGGCAAAAGCGTACAAAATGAAATTATGAGTCGATTTCCAGTCAACTTATTAGAAATATTGTACAAATGATAAATAACCCAAAGTATTTCTCCGTTATATTGGATTGCACCCCAGATATTAGTCACACGGAACAATTATCAGTAGTTATCAGATTTGTACATAAAGACAAAGATAATAAAATAAGTGTTCCTCTGGTTTTTGGAGGTAGAAGAGTCTACAGGAAAAGGTCTATGAAATTATCTAATTGATTTTTCTTACAAAACGGAAGTTAAATTTCAAAAATCTACGCGGCCAGGAGTACGTCAATGGCGCAAATATGCGAGGGAAAATCAAATGGGGTTCAGAAACATATATTAAATGTAAATCTCAGAGCATTTTTCGTTCTTTACTCAACACATACTGTCAATTTAGTGAGTTGTGATGCAGCAAAGGTAAATATAGAAACGTTTAACTTTTTCGCTACTTTTTTAGTTCATCAGTTAAACGTTGGAATGTTTTATTAAAACATATCAACATAACACTTAAAAATTTATCTGATACTAGATATGAGTCTAAAGTTGAAGCACTGAAACCCTTACGGTTTAGTATTGAGAAGATTTTGGATGCATTTATTGACATATTTGAGAGTAATAATTTTAATAATAACGTAAAATGCGAATCCCAATCGTTAACTTTAGAAATTAAAGATTTTGAGTTTGTTTACTCCATAATAATTTGGTACGATATACTGTCACGGATAAACATCGTTAGTAAAATGCTCCAAAATGCAAGTAAACATTTAAAGGACGCAACAAAAGTACTTGATACTTTAATCAGTTATCATCAAACCTACCGATCAGATGACAATTTTAAAAATATTTTAATAACAGCAAAAGATTTAGCTGAATTATTAGACATTTCTCCCAAATTTAAAGAAAAATCCATTTGAAGACGAAAAAAAGAATGTTCGATTATGAAGCAAGAGATGAGAGGGAAAATGATTCAGAATTTAAATTTAAAATTTCATTCTTTGTTACAATTTTAGATACAGTCATTAATTCCATAACAGAAAGATTTAATATATTATACCAACATGCGTACAAATTTAATTTTTTATCAAACTTTAACATTATTTGTTGTAAAAATTGTGTCACTTTAAAAAATATTGCAATGATTTACAAATTTCCTTAACCCTCCGTTAGTCGCGGGCAATCTGACAGATCAGACGGGGATATTTTTTGTTCCCCCTCACTAAGGGTTGGCAACCATGAGCTTTCCTTTCTAATAGCTGTCTGATGGATAGAATGGAAGAAGCTAGTAACTTTCTAACCTTGCTTGAGTGAGTTCGTAGTATTAAAGCGACAAATTCGTTCTGACAGATCGCCGCGACCGAGATCGTAAGTTTACCCTACTTCATATGAACGTTTACTTTTTTATTTTATTCATTTTATGACATCAACTGTACCATTTGGCAATATTTACTTTTTGTATATATATTGCTATGGATCGTGGACTTGGTCTCTGGGACTCCCTAAAAACCAGTCAAGCCCCAACGTTGGGCCGTCATAAGATTGCTGTGGATCCGGGAATTAAAGTGTTAAGAATCGAGAGTGAGTCATTAAATACTTTTCAAAAATAAAAATTTCACAAAAAAAAATTTTTTACCCGGATTTCTGCTTCAAAATATCTTCAGCAGCTTCCCTGGCTAGCTCAGCTGTGCCTCTTGTCGGATACCTAAATTTACAATTATTCTTCCTTCCCACTCGCACACCATTCAATAAAACCAAATAATACAACAATTATACAATCTTTTATTTACCGCTATTTACAAACAAATTATTCTCAGGTATAAACAGTTTGGTACACTAATTACAACTCAATAAGTGATATGTTTTAACGTCCTTGTTTTAAGTCATTATTTACAAACACATTTAATACAATATGAGTAGATGGGCCCCAAATAATACGCTATATTTATTTCACACTGGAGTATGGTGAGCTCATAATAACCCAGTTTATTAATGTATGCCTTTTACCTTGCATAATATTACTACAAAACTAATAAACCTATGTACCCCTAACAATAAAAATTTATATTCATAACAAAATTCAATAAGTTTTCAATACACCTTTTTTCAATAATTTAAAAACCCCAATAATTCTCCAGTACACGTATCATGCGTTAATAACTATAAATAACTCCAATATTCACTCACACATCACCAAAATAATTCCAAAAGTTTATCAGATAACAGAAAATTCAAATAAGTTACCTGGAGAATGCTTCAAGCCTCTATCCCCTCAGACGATGATTTCCAGAACCTCTCGACTTCGTGATTATGCGCTCTGCTCCTTCACATATTCATAGATGAAAACCCCAATATCACCAAGCATTGCTTCAAAATACCATTCCATAACAGCATACAAACTCACGTATATTTGGGGCCAATTTATTGATTTACTAGCCTTGTATGGTTGTAATTGGACCTCTGTTAATTTGATTTTCACTACACTACTCGTATCTCTACGTTAATAACTAGAAGGTCATAACTATCAATTTATAAGTGCTAGCAGTACATTTACGGTTTAACGAATATATTTAATACTCACAAAAACTCTACTATAACGTTGGTCTATCGTTGTAAATCGTTAAAAGCGATGAGAATATAAAGATAGAGCTCCCAATTCTCTCATAGTATTTATATCTTTACAATGCCACCTCTAGGCCACACTTCACGCGAAAAACTTATTTTAAAATAACACTTCTGCAAATTTTGATATAACCGACTTAAAGCTTCCAGAAATTCATCTCGTGGACACGCCGCATAATCCGAAAATCGCTTCCACCTGTCGCATGTTTGACTTTTTGTAAAATATCCGTTTCAACCAATGATTCTGTTCTGCGTCGTCATGAAACTCCGCCTGCAATATTTTTATCTCTGTCTTATGCATATTTGATGTCGCGTTCCAAACCCCACTTGAGTTGTAGAAAATCGATATTGCTGACAGCGTCTCATCACTCCACGTGGATTAAATACGTGCGTTTTGAAACCAATGCTTTTATATCCGTCTCTATCTGTAGCATATTACTGATCGTGCCTCTCACCTACTCTTTAAGAACTTTGTTAGCTTGTTTATTCAAAGCCACTGACGGTTGAACACTATTTTCTATGAAGCCCGCTTTATAATGCTAATAATTTCAAAAAGGTAACCTTTTAAACATGCAGGTGTTCTTAATTAGAGACCGTTTAAAACAACAATTCTTGGAGTCTATATTTCACGGTATCCGATAAAACTGACGTCCTGGTTTTTTACCAAAAAACCTTTCGCCTTGGGATAATCGATTTTCTTTACCCTAGTGTGTTTTCCAATGCTATTACCCGTTGAATTAAAGTAAATTAAATTAATTATGCGTTTCTATTTGTATTTAAAACTGGTTTTCTCTATGTACTTCTAACTTTTCAATCATTACTTATAAATTTACGTCACTACTTGTCCGTTCAGATTTAAATAAATTAAATAAATTTTGCGCGTAAATAATTTGTTCGTTTCTCTATACAGGGTGTTTGAAATTGCATTGCTTACTTCAAATTTAGCCCTTTGAATCCATAACAATATATATTACGGAATTAGTTGAAATAACTCTTACGATCTCTCAGATTGCCGCCACTAATATACCTTTTTTTCAGATATAAGATGGAACGTCGCATGTATAACCTTGAAAATGAGAAACATGTTCAAGGAATACTTCGCATGCTTGAAGAAGATGACCACAATGACAATGCAGGAGATTTATCATTTAAAGAAGGGACAGACACAGATGAAGACGTCCGTGATGAAGATATTTAGCATGAAAGGCAGTCTGATTCTGGTGAACCCACTGATGAGATTGGTTCCACAATATAGGTGTACAGATGCTGGAACAGCAGTAGTGAATTGGAAGGATGTTTTACCTATTGCAAGTTGTAGACCTTAAGTAAAGTGTTACCAACAGACATGTGTAAGAAAAAATATCTACCTATGCATAAACTTTCTTCTTAGTTATATGGTTGTTAGAGGTAAAATGAGGGTTACATTGTAAATTTAGATTTGTCCTGAAGAGAAAGGGATACGCAACAATTTCTAGGGTGAATCAGTTAACAACAGTGATACAAGAGTGGGTTCCCATAGAAGAAAATTTAAAAATAATAAAAAAATAAAGGTAGAAATAATAAAATGGCTGAAATACAAAACTACATTACACTAACCACTTGCCCTGTGAAAAGCTTTTGTACCGTCTCAATATAAGGAACCAACACGGCCTGGTCTGAACAATCCCTTCGATAATTTCCTACAGGAGACGGTTATTCCGTATAGGTCTCTTTTGCTTTTTGGTTTCCTCAATTTATTACGCTATACGTTATCTTTTTTTTTGATATACCGTAAAAACACTCATCAAATTTTGGTGAAACTTAATAAAATTTAAAAATAAAATGCCTTTTAGAAATACGACTCCATCACGGGGATAATTGAATATCCTTTTATAAGGACCTAGTTTTTATGTAGTTTATAAATGCAAATAAAATTCAAACTACACTCAGTCTCTGTTGGCATTGAATAATTGCAATAGAAATACATTTATGCTTTCGTTAACAAACCTAATTTCTCAACCTCAAACTGGCTAGATATTACTAAGCATTAAATAAAATCCATTACTTCGATTTTCCAATCTCCCATTTTCACTACATAGCGTTCTAAATGCTATTGTCTCAAAACGCCATCAATAACAAACCCTATAAACAGTTACATCCAACTTTCCCTTTTATCTTTTCATTATCCTTTCAAAACTCTAAAGTTATATGTTTTAACTAACACTAAATTCCAACAATAGAACTTCGTAAGAAATAAAAACAATTCAGTGCTGTTTCCGCGAGGACGATGCACATAATAATTCTCATTACTCGCGGCGTAATTTTTCTTTAAAACATTTTTCTGTCGATAAACAACCACATGAAAAGTATTTTTCAAATGATCCACCTACCGATAAGAGAAACATCCAAACTAACTGTATTGAACTTATGTCGGAACAGCCCATTGCTAACCTTGCATATTCAAAACCTATCCTATTGTTTCCATTACCGAAGGTACACTCAATAAATGGAAAAATCCACGTTTACCCCTTGGTTTAAACGTTCTGAAACGACACGAAAGTACATCGACCCAAAGATCTATTCACAATGTGTATGAAAAGTTGCCTACATTTTCGTATAAAATTATAGAAAACCACAAAGTAATTAACATTTAAAAGGTGTATAGATAAACTAAGCAGGAATTTATGTGTGTTCGTAAACAACCTTGCAGTATACGTCCACCACATTGTAATATCTCTGAAAACAAATGTTTTAAAACCGAAAACTACGTTTTAAACATATAATCTTTTAAGAGAAATGCCAGATTTTAAGGTTATATTGAAATAGATTAGGTTTAAGCACTTTAAATTGATCTCTAAATATTTTAACACGGTTATGAATAAGCAATCAAGTTAAGAAACCTGTCGAAATTGTTGATAAAAATTCGCAAATGACCGTAAATGCAGTAAGGAATATGAAATTTCATTAGGTGCGAGTGAAAATATTTACCTACATGAACTGCACGGAACATGTTCAAATTGATTTCAAGATTTTTCTTTTTGAACAATTTCCGGGTCACTAAAATTTCAGCCTTTAGTGTGAGAATATCGATATTGAATATATCCTTGTAGTTGTCCAAGAATTTATCAGCTTCATCTACATCTAACAATAAGAATCGACCGATTTTGCAAGAGGAAGATTGTCCAATCGTCTTTTCAAACTGCTAATAATATTCTACATGATAATAGATGTCCACTATTCAATATTCAAGAGAGTTGGCTTTTTGTGGAATTTTAACCAGGGATGATTTATGTTTGTGGTTGCTTTCTCTTCTTTGAAATACTGACAGGCTCCAAGGAAATCTTCTACGTCTCTGCAAAGTTATTTGTCATTCCCAGGTCATTGAATTGGTTCTTCTTCTTTTCCAAGGTAGTAATTGTGTTATTTATTACACCAATGGTCAGGTTAAGTTGCATCCTTACTCTGAAAATATTTACTCAGTACGTTTGCGATCAGTAGCACCGATTGGGGAATGATCACACAAACAATAAATTGCGTTTTTGTTATTGAAGTCAGTATACTCAGTGCTTCTACAGGATTCTTGTCCCGAGCTTGTTAGATTCCTTCTTCTAAGGCATTTCAAATATCTTGGAAATTGTTTAACAACGATTAAAAATTTTCATATCGACTGCTTAGCCCTTTGAATCCATAACAATATATATTACGAAATTAGTTAAAATAACTCCTACGATCTCTCAGATTGCCGCCACTAATATACCTTTTTTTCAGATATAAGATGGAACGTCGCATGTATAACCTTGAAAATAAAAAACATGTTCAAGGAATACTTCGCATGCTTGAAGAAGATGACCACAATGACAATGCAGGAGATTTATCATTTGAAGAAGGGACAGACACAGATAAAGACGTCCGTGATGAAGATATTCAGCATGAAAGGCAGTCTGATTCTGGTGAACCCACTGATGAGAAATCTGATGATGCCAACGAATTTTATGTTGCCCACCAAAAAAAAAAACAAAAAAATCATAAATAGTTGGAAATGGACAAAAGCATCTTACAATCAAGTAAAAAGGCGTGGCGCACAAAGTATCATCATGCACGTTCCTGGGGTGAAAGGTGCTGCGAAAAATGTGAACAATGTTTTGGGAGCTTGTAACCTTATGATCGATGATCAAATATTGAATACGATTCTCGAATATACGAATCAATGCATAATAAAAATTCAAGAAAAATTTTCTCGACCAAGAGATGCGAAGGTGATAGATATGGCTGAACTGAGAGCCTTTATAGGTTTTCTGTACCTCGCCAGAGTTTATAAAGCAAGCGGCCTAAATTTAGAAGAGCTTTGGACAGCCAATGGGGGGGGGGGGGATTGAGCTTTTCAGGCATACCACGGGCTTGAGACGATTCCGCTTCATTATTCGTTGTGTTGGTTTTGACAACAGCCAAACTAGGCTAGAAAAAAGAGCATTCGACTGCCTTGCTGCAATTAGAGAGCGTTTTGAACACTACGTTGAAAACTGCAGAAAACATTACCGTCCCGGAGAAAATCTCACGCTAGACGGAATGTTGATTGCGTTTAGGGCAAAGTGCATTTTCCGCCAGTATAATCCAAGAAAACCTACTCGTTATGCAATTAAAATATTCAATCGAGCTGATGCTAGAATGGGCTACACACTCAATTTGGAAGTGTATTTAGGAACTCAGCCTGAAGGCCCTTTTATTGTGAGTAGCCAGTCAGATGATGTAGTGAAGCGCTTAGTCTGTCCTGTAAGTGGATCAGGGAGAAACTTGACCATTGACAACTGGTTCACCAGCTACTGTCTCCTAAACGATTTGAAAGCTACGAAGTTGTCAATGGTTGGAACCCTAAGAAAAAATAAACCCCAAATTTCACTGTCTTTTGAATCTTCAAAAAATGAACAATATTCGAGCAAGTTTGGGTTTCAGAAAAGAGGAACTCTTGTTTCATATGCTCCCAAAACGCGACCAATCTGACACATCTTATTGCCGCGACTAATAGAGGGTTAAGCAACGAAGAAGAAATGGATACTTCTGGAGCAGAGTTGTTTGATAAAATTAAAATCTTTTAGGGACACAAATTTACTTATTTGCCGGGAAGACAATTCTTTAAATATTCTTCAATTTAAATTTGATAATAATTTAGATTTTGCTTTTCCTAATTTGACCACTGCTATAAAAAGTTTACTTACACTTTCTGTTTCCGTAGCTAGTAGTGAACGCTCCTTTTCGAAACTGAAGTTAATCAAAACTTATTTAAGATCAACGATATCTTAAGAAGGATTTGTTGGTTTATCACTAAATTCAATTGAAAGCGAAATATGTGACATTATTGATGCAAGCCACATTCTTGAGAAATTTGTGTCAATAAACGTAAAAAAAATTGCATTTTAATACTGTAAATAAATGTAGCTATCCATGAATAGTCATTTAGTACAATAATTCTGAAATCTATTGAAATAAGTAAGATAAATATTAATTTCATTTTCTTGTTTGAAATACTAATCATGTTGTATCTGTTTGTAAAATAAATCAATAAAAATTATAATTTCAATTTTTTTCTAATGCTTATTTGAGGGGCGTCAATTACTGTTCTGCATCGGGGCGCCAAAATCCTAGAGGCGGCACTGGTTATACCCTTTATTTAAATTGATTTTTAGTCAAAAACGCCTAAAGTATAATTCACTCTTAGTTTAGGTCATTGCTTTTGTTTTAACTCAGTTAAAATAAAGTGACCTGAAAACCGTTCTGATACACTCCAACGGTGCGACGTGTCTATTTATTGCAGTGTGGCTGTGCTGTTTTGTATAATTAAAGATTTAGAGCCAGACTAAACTCTAAATATTTCTACATTGTCGACTTATGTATTAAGACTCGTACTCATTAATTACAATTTCCGAGGTATTTCGAGTCTATATTTAGTTTCCTGCACATGTCGGTCGTATCACTGTCATTAATAAACAGTTACAATTCCTATTTGATTTATCTTGTAGTTAAAAGTATGCCCTAAATTTAATACGAGTGTAGTCAACTCTTTATTTATATACTTAATCTAGAATAGTAAATATTTATCGACTTGAAATTAATTCGTCGATTTCAACTTACACCACGTGTTTTGATGTTAGGGTGCGGATTGTATCGACAAAGGAATATTACGTTATTTACGTTATTTAAAAAAAATGCAATACTTTCCAAGATGTATTATGCAATTTGAATTTAGTAATATTTTGCCTTATAAGGACATTTTAATTGTTTTCTCAGACGCGACGGGCTGAAGAAATATACCTCAGTATCAGCACTATGCGTGTGTGAATTCTCCAAGCAACCTGTAACTTCTCCTGGTAAGAAATATACGACGTGTAGTCGCAATGCTGTCCAAGAGAAAAAGCGCATTTTAAAAGTATTACACAAACTGCGCAGATTTTAAATGAATTTTTAGAAAGTCCTTATTATGCAAAAATTGCACTTTCAGACTAATTCCACCTGAAACAGGTGTTTCAAAAAGGACGCAAAGTGTTTTCTGGTGAGATAAATGTATTACAGGAATATTAATGTTAATAAAATATTTATATATAAATATTCAGACTACAAAACAAACTAGTTTACAGTAGATATTCAGAATGATTTCCTGCGGTCCAGATGCATGTTCGTAAACGTTTCATGACACCTCCATCCACTTTTCGTAATGTTTACTTAATAGTGTTCACGTTCAATGATAGCCTTCAATTCCTCAGATACTCCACATTTCTCACTTTTGAATACTAGCATAGCTATTCAAGTGAAACCACTCCTCGGAACTAAACTAAACACGGTTCAACATTCAATATCGTTTTCATAAACAACAGAACTATATCAACAAAAATACCGTAAACATTTTCAGTTGTTCACTTCCTTCAGTTCATGGGCGACACCAATGTTGTAGGCATGCAAATATAATTTTTTGTTAGTCCTAAAAGTAGTAGATAGTGATAGGCCAGCTTGTGAAGATGACTTTTTTGCAATTTTTAAATTGAGTAAGTCATACGATCTTTCACATCCTCAAAAAGTTCCGCATTTAACAGAGATGGTCAACCTGTGATTTTTAGCATATATACACCTCCAGTCTAGCCAAATTTATTAAGCAAAATCGATATTGTAGACATATTGGAAACCATGAGATTGTGGTATTTTAACTGCAACTTGCCTTTCGTTCGTTTGTGAAATTTATATGCGCAATAAGTCTCAATAATGAACATATGTTTGTTCAGGAACACAGCAGATTGGTTCCACAATATAGGTGCATAGATGCTGGAACAGCAGTAGTGAATTGGAAGGATGTTTTACCTGTTGCAAGTTGTAGACCTTGAGTGAAGCGTTACCAACAGACATGTGTAAGAAATAATATCTACCTATGCATAAACTTTCTTCTTAGTTATATGGTTGTTAGAGGTAAAATGAGGGTTACATTTAAATTTAGATTTGTCCTGAAGAGGAAGGGATACGCAACAATTTCTAGGGTAAATCAGTTAACAACAATGATACAAGAGTGGGTTCCCATAGAAGAAACTTTAAAAATAATAAAAAAATAAAGGTAAAAATAATAAAATGGCTGAAATACAAAACTACATTACACTATCCACTTACCCTGTGAAAAGCTTTTGGACCGTCTCAATATAAGGAACCAACACGGCCTTGTCTCAACAATCCCTTCGATAATATCCTACAGGAGACGGTTATTCCGTATAGGTCTCTTTTGCTTTTTGGTTTCCTCAATTTATTACGCTATACGTTATCTTTTTTTTTGATATACTGTAAAAACACTCTTCAAATTTTGGTGAAACTTAATAAAATTTAAAAATGAAGTGCCTCTTACAAATACGACTCCATCACGGGGATAATTGACTATCCTTTTATGACCTAGTTTTTATGTAGTTTATAAATGCAAATAAAATTCAAACTACGCTCAATCTCTGTTGGCATTGAATAATTGCAATAGAAATACATTTATACTTTCGTTAACAAACCTAATTTCTCAACCTCAAACTGGCTAGATATTACTAAGCATTAAAAAAATCCAGCACTTCGATTTTTCAATCTCCCATATTCAACTACATGGCGTTCTAAATGCTATTGTCTTGAAACGCCATTAATAACAAACCTAATAAACAGTTACGTCCAACTTTCCCTTTTATCTTTTCATTATCCTTTCAAAACTCTAAAGTTATATGTTTTAACTAACACTAAATTCCAACAATAGAACTTACTTTTCAAATCAATACGTACATATTTTTTAATATTTTAAAGTGTTCCAAATTTTTTTGCACGCCAATATTATGTTTAAATTTAACCAACACTATTTCCGTCGTTAATTTATCGTCTAACAAAATAATTACTTTCATGTTTGATCCATTTTCTATTATATGAATATAAACCCGTTTACACTCAAGGATGTCCAGAAACTATTTACATTCACAATCTTTATTCTTAGCAAACACAACTCTCTTAACAACCAATACAACACCAAATTCAAATTATTGGGAAGGTAAAATTTCGAGGTACCTAACCCCTTTAATCGGTCATCCCGAGATATTTTCCACGAACACGTGATTTGAAATCTACCCTGCTCTTCCAAGCATATTTAAAGAAATAAGTCGCACGCCGCGTGTTTGTCCTTGCGAGAAGCTATATTCTCATCTAAATGCTGTATTTCATTTCAATTTTAAACTTCCCACCCTTTTTACTACTTGCTTGCATTACTACATTTGAACGGTTCTACTTAACCTTCTGAAATCAATATTCAACTGTGGTGCTTAGTTTTATCTCAAAGCGCCCCTTCTATAAAGTTCTTATTAATTATTAACGTGCAAAGTAATTGTTTTCGTTAATTATATACAAGTTAGGCACTTTGTACTATTTCTGCATGTTTTTCCTTAAGCGTCAAACCATATCTCAGATTTGATTCTGCGTTTCTCACATATTCATTTATTTCATCCATGTATACTTTGTGTTTTTGTTTATTGCATGACACACATCGTTTCATATTAATCAATATTCTCAGTCTCACATATTTAACGTATTGTTTACATTCTCTCTCTTAAGAAATCTTTTATTTCAGGGGTCTTAAGTGTCACAACGTTTATCCTACCTAATGACCAATGCGTTAGCAGTGTTGTGTTAAATTGTACCAATTTATTTTAAGAAAGTTCAATTTTTATGCTTTTATTATACTAATTGCCATAATTCAAATTATATTTTCTGTAAACAAAAGAATTAGAATATCAATCTTAATTAATAATAATTATTTGTGAAATCCACTAAACAAAGTGCGACTATATTTAGTTTGCTTCTCCAAATTTAATGTTTGTATCTTTTTATTCGATTTATAGTTCACGCAATGAGAACGTACTATAAAGTAGCATCCTTTTTGACACACAGGTTAGCAACGTATATCCCAAACATTTGCTATTAATACATATACATGTAACTTACAAGAACCTGAATGGCTCATTTGCTCCTACTACAGTAAATTGTGCGTCCATAACAATCTTTCCACTTATTATTTTAAAAATTCAATGAAAGATCTCAAATGAAAACAAACTTTCTAGTTTTGTTCTGTGAGGTTGCTTTTGGCTCCTCTTAAAATAAATATGACACAGTACTTTGAAATAAAAAAGAAACCAGTATTTTGTTAAAGTATCATTGACAGATGTGTTATCCCCTGAATTCTAAGTATTAGTGAAAGATTTAAAATACATAGTTCTTCCATACTGATGCGGTGAGATTTCGGAAAGGAACATATTCGGTTTTTAAGCGTAGACTAAATTTGATACTTGCTTGCTATACCGAGTTTTGAGGAAAACATTACCAAGATAAAACTTTGTCACTCTCAAAATTTCTATTTTGAGAGTGACAAAGTTTTATCTTTGTAATGTTTTTCACAAAACCAATTCCGTAATTTTATCAGCTTTATTTGTTATATTGTAGCAATTTTATTTTCTATCTAGATATGTTCAAATAATTAATCCCTTTATTTAATAAGAAACGATATAATGCATAATAATATTATTCAGTCCACTAATTAAATATTACCTATTGCCCAATAAAGTATTAACATTCAATTAAAATTTAATTTCCACGGTGACAAAATAAAAGTTTCCATTTAGTATCTTTCCTATAGCTCCATCTATTTAAGAAATTGAGAAGTGGGTGTGTTGCCGGGCAGCAACTCGCTTGACGACACTTCTAACACAGCTGTGGTGAAAGCAGGTCGCATTGTTCTTAGAAACAATGGTTTTTTGCTGTTTTTCGTGTTGGAAGCACGTACGGATTAAGTTCTGTTAGGAGAATATCATCTCCGAGAGGTATTTTTGATAGTCCATTTTGTTGGAACAGCTCGTAGATGACGTGAAATTTTTTGGTCGAAGGACCGTTGGTAACAGTAAGTAAAATTTGATTCTGTAACGATATTAAATAAAAATTTTCAGTGCAACTTCATTTATGTATAATACAAAATTTTACATAAAGTATTCAATCTAAATTACATGCAACTTTATTTATATATAACATGAAATTTTACATATAGTATTCAAGTTAAATTATTATGCATCATTTGATGGTTTTCGTGGTTTAATGTACATATAAAGCAACTTTAAAATAACAAGCAGATTGGTTTTTACGCTTTGTTCTTGGTGTGGTTCTGGCGGAATTTAATTACTCAAAATGAATGTCGAGTAATGTGGATTTTCAGTATGCAGTACAATTATTTGTTCGAAATTGGAGATTTCCGTATTTCAATGCTGACCTAAGATTCCTTTATGGTATTTTTCAGACAGACGGAGTTCTGGTATGTAGAAAATTTGTTTTCGTATGTTAGCTGAACTATGGACATTGTAATTAGATAATTTTTTTCTTAATGGTTTTTACGCTTTGTTCTTGGTGTGGTCCTGGCGGAATTTAATTACTCAAAATGGATGCCGAATAATGTGAATTTTCAGTATGCAGTACAATTATTTGTTCGAAATTGGAGATTTCCGTATTTCAATGCTGACGTAAGATTCCTTTATGGTATTTTTCAGACAGACGGAGTTCTGGTATGTAGAAAATTTGTTTTCGTATGTTAGCTGAACTATGGACATTGTAATTAGATAATTTTTTGCTTAATGGTTTTTACGCTTTGTTCTTGGTGTGGTCCTGGCGGAATTAAATTACTCAAAATGGATGCCGAGTAATGTGGATTTTCAGTATGCAGTTTGTTTTCGTATGTTAGCTGAACTATGGACATTGTAATTAGATAATTTTTTGTTTAATCAAGTTATTTAAACGTCAATATAGGTCAAGGACAGACTGTGAATATGTTTTGCAATATTAAGCAATAGGAATCTGTAACTATTACTTATCCGGATCTTTTATTAATTCGCTAAAATTACGGAAGATGTCAATACGTGTTAAGAAAAGTAAATTCTTCTATTTATGAGAACTTAGAAATCAAATTTCTATGTTTGCTATTTCATTAATACTTATTTGGAATTATCCATTGTAAGGTTAAGGTAGATCTACCAAAACTAACATTTTTGTCATCAATAAGCAACAGTTTAGAAAGCAACTTTATGCTTTATCTATTTGTTATTATAACCACATTTAATTTGATTGGTACTGATTGTATCCAGTGCCCTTGTAAATGATTTTCATAAATTAAATTAATCACAATATAAGGAAAGAAAGATATTTTGTAAAGAAACACATAATTGAATACTAGAGGAATAGATTTTATTTTTGAACAAGACTATTCTTTTATTAGGATGAATGAAAGTGATTCCATTTGAATTTAAAAATTTTTGAGTATATATGCACAAACAGTGCTATTCTTTGTTTAATTTGTTCACAGGTGTAGCAGTGAATTACTAAGATCAAGGTCGAGCCATAAGGTAAGAAAGTTCACGGATTATGTTGTCTATAATAAACAGTATAGCGGTTATAGAATAAAGGTTTCCGCATTCGCCTTGTACAAGGGACTTGAGTAAGGTCTTCTGTATAGAAAAATACGGTGGCGCCTTATTCTTCATGTTTTGGTCACAATCTAACCCCGACCCACAGCTCATGTTCCACCCAGAGCATATAGTTCGACTAGCCGCTTTGCCTTTGAGATTTCCACAACTTTGAGCCATTTTCCATCAGAACTTGCCGTGGGCTCTATTCGATTATAGGAAATTCTCGTTAAACAAAACCCCAAAATAACTTAAAAGGCTATAAATAGCGCACAACGTATAGGCCTCGATTGCTGTGCCAATTGTATAAGCACATAACGTGCAGGCTTCGATTAACTTTGCTTGTTTACACTTGTGGTTTGTAAATCATTTACCCTCAAATTAATTTAGTCTATTGATGTTGTTCGACTGAAGTTTTAGTGCAGATTGTTTAATTGAGTTAAATTATAATTAGTTAGTTAGTCTATCCCATGATGGCTGAGACGTATCAAGTAGTTTATTTGCATAAAGATGAATTGGATTATGAATTGAGAATCCGAGGAGTTGTTAGCAGCAGACCGATGCAGGATAAGAGGAAAATGTTAGGCCGATTATTAGCTAAAGAAAAAACAGTACCTGGTCGTTTAATTGATCCTTCCGCATATGTCGTAGAATATTCAGATGAACGAGATGAGATTGAGGTTTCGATAGAATCAGTAAGAAATGTTTTATTAGATTTTGAAGGTGAATTAGCAGACCCTACATTTAAGAGGATACAGTCGAGATTAATACATCTTGATGGTCGAGTTAGGAGAATGAAAATCCCTTTAGATAATTCAGATGAAGTTACTTTATTTAAGAATGAATCGTTAGCAACTATTCTTACCATGGAGGCAGAGCTACATGAAAAGCTTAAGAAGAATGAAGATGTAAGCGCATATGGTGAATGTTCTATGAGAGAAACCATTCCAGCTGTTGTCAGTGCTCCTATTCATACTGTTTCATATTTAGTACCCCCTATTCCAATTGGTTCATGGTCAGTAAAATTTTCTGGAGATCCAAGACAAGTTCATCAATTTTTAGACAGAGTAGCTGAGTTAGCACACTCGCGTAAAGTTTCTGAAGAAGATTTATTTAATGCTTCTGTAGAATTGTTCACAGGTAACGGTTTAGAATGGTATCGTTGTGTTAGAAGTTCTTTAACAAACTGGAGTTCATTGGTTATTCGATTGAAGGAAGATTTCTTACCATCACACTCAGAGGACGAGATTTGGGAAAAAATTAGGTCGCGTCATCAACATAAAGGAGAATCTGTAGTCATATATATAGCTCATATGGAGAATTTGTTTAGTAGGTTACCACAATCACCTGCGGAATGCACAAAAGTTAGAATGGTAAAAAAGAATCTATTACCTGATTTTATTTTTCAATTAGCTCTAACGGAAATTGATAGTATGTCAACGTTAATTAAGTTGTGTAAGAAGTTAGAAGAAGTTTTCTTACATGGTAAAATTGTTCGATAGGAATATTATTGTTCTTTTAGTCGCAGCTTGTAGTATTTCAGTGAATAGTAATTCACAATGTAGTTGATAATAGTGATTTGTATTTAGGTTCATCTTCCATTTGTATTAGTCACAATAGTTGTTTGATTAATTTTTTTAGTTGAAATAATAGATGTTTATAATTTGGTACACTAGTTTTAACTGTCGGTAAACCCTTTCAGGATTGCTCTTGTGCATAGGCACGTTTTGTTTTGATATGATTTATTTTGATAGCAATTTTTGATTTATTTATATCCGCATTGCAACGCAGTATGTTAATTGGTTGTAAGTCTAAGCGAAACTTGTCGTCGTGGTTGGTCGGATAGCAGTATATCAGTCTAGACAAGACTTAGGAGAAGTCGGTCGCTCAGCATTACATTAGTCTAAACGAGACTCGAGATAAGTTGTCGCTCTAGCAATTTTGGCATCACTATTTTTGAGATTGGTGATGAGGTTAAAATTTTTTTGTTTATTAGTCTAGGTGAGACTCACAGAGGAGTTTGTCACTCTAGCAAGTTTATGCGTTGTGAAGTACTTTTGTCTGTCATGACAGTTTGATTATGAGTAGTGTAAGAGTGTACTAGAACATTGATTTGTTGTTATCCTCAATGGAAGGTTGAAAGTAATCTAAATTATAAATTTATTATGTTTAAAATTGTCATTGTCTGCGAATTTAAAAGAAAAGGTGTTTAATGTTTGAAATCATGTGGATAATTTAGTTGAGATCAAGTTAGATAATGTGGATCTCTGGTATGTCTCTTCGAGAAAAGATTTTATCTTCACCTGAGGATTACCCACAATGGAAGGTGGAGGATAATCTTGTATTTAAATTTCTTTAAATTTCTTTCTTCAAATTTACCACTCTCGTCGAATGTAAGGGAATGGAAATATTTAGTTCCTAGATCACAAAAGGGAGAGGTTATTCGGATAAACCATGACCCTTCAGTGGCCGGACATTTTGTTTTTTTAAAACATTGGCACGCATACAAGAGAATTTCTATTGGCCAAAAATGCGTATTGATGTGTTGAAATTTTGTAAAAATTGTTTAACGTGTGGTGCACAGAAGGCATCGAATAGAGGACCCCTTGGTTTAATGGGAAAGGAAAAAGAAGTGAAGTTCCCCTTTCAGATTATCGCTATAGACCTCATGGGCCCATTTCCACGGTCCAAGGTTGGACACAAATGGTTATTAGTTATTGGTGATTGGTTCTCAAAATTTACGTTAATGTTTCCGTTACGGAGTGCAAAAGCGCATTTAATAGAACGTGTATTGGAGGAAAAAGTTTTTTTAGTTTATGGTGTTCCCAAATTTATTATTTGTGATAATGGCTCACAATTTAGTGGTAGAAATTTCAAAGCAGTATGTAAAAAATATGATGTTCAAAAAATTTGGTTTAATGCAGTTTACTCTCCCCAATGTAATTTTGTGGAAAGGATAAATCGAACAGTCGGAACAGCTATACGTTCGTATATTAAAGAACATGATACTTGGGACATTGAGTTACCCCAAATTCAGTATGCGATTAATTCTGCAAAACATCATGCCACTGGTAATTCGCCAAATTTCTTAGTTTTTGGTAGACATGTTCCTGTGTCTGGAAGATTTTATGGTCTTGATGTGGAACCCTCAGTTGATATAGATATTATTTCTGGTAATAGACCTTCGTATGTGTTAGATCATCAAGGACTATTTGATATTTTTATAGACGTACAGAAAAGGTTACATTTAGCTTACATGCAGTCTAGTAATTCATATAATTTAAGGAGACGTAACATTTCTTTCGAAGTAGGTGACAAGGTTTGGAGGTCAAATAAAGTTCTTTCGAAAGCAAGTGATAAGTTTACTGCTAAGCTTGCGCCAAAATATGTTTTGAGTATTGTTAGAAAGAAGGTTTCGAATTTGATTTATGAATTGAATAATGAGAATGGTTCAAAGGCAGGCAGATGGCATGTTAAGGACTTAAAACCTTATTCAGAGTTCAGTAATGATATTGAGAAAAGTGATGTTTCTGAACATTAATTAGTATTGTTGATATGTTTAATGGTTGATAGTAGGAATTATTTCTGTCTTATCTTTTTAGTAAGAATTTATTTACTGTATTGGAATACTGTTTGGTAATCTAAAATTTAGATGTTGGATATGAAGTAAAAAAAAAAAATTTTTTGTAGTGCAGTAAGGTTAATATTAGTCTGCGCTGATATTGTTAGTTGCAAATTATTTGTTTGAGTTGAGATGTTATAAGTTGCATGTTTTCATAGGTCATATGTTTTCCATAGGTCATATGTTTTCCATAGGTCAAATGTTAGTAAGGAATGTTTATTTATACTTTTGGTGATGAATTTTAGTAAAGTTGTATATATTTCGTTATTATTTTCTTTTGGATTTATGATTATAGTGTTTGAAGGTAATTTTGTAGTCGAGAGGACAACCGAGATTAATGGTAGTTCTTGAGATTATATTGGGAATCAAGTAGCTTGAGTCCAAGTTAGATATTGGTAGGAGGCCAATATTGTTAGTGACTAAAATAGTTATGTTGTTATGAATATTGTGTAAGGTAGCAATGTTCTATTTTCATATGAATATTGTGTGAGTTAGCAATGTTCTATTTTTGTATGAATATTGTGTGAGTTAGCAATGTTCTATTTTGTTCATTCATGCGTGAGTGAAAGTTTTGAGGAGTAAGACGTGGTGACGTTTTACTTGTCTCTTCATGGGTAGAGACGTTTCTACATTTTTGTTAGCATATACATGCGGTAGATTGTTGAACATTCGTGATTTCAAGACATGGTTGTTGTTTTGGAGATATGTTTGTCGTGGATCCCAATGGTAGTGGGAGTCCTTTTTTTCTTTTGTAAGTATGTAAATTATGGTTAGTAAAGTAAGAGTATGTTTGTCATGAATACGGCAGTATTCTATGTTTTGTTTCTTAAGTTTCGAATGTAAAATGAGTGATAAAATAACCCCGAATATGTGTTAAATAAGAGTGAGACTTTACCGATTAAGACTTCCCGAATTTGTCCCCTTGTGGCGTATAGTACGCGTAGTTACTGGTCACTCATTTTCAAGTACGCAGTATCTTAAGTGATTCAGAAGTTATTTTTGTTTTGGCATATAAAATTAATAATAAGTTGTAAATACAAGTAGTAAATTTATAAAAAAAAAATTGTTCGCATTTATTCCAGAATATTTTCTCGAATTTTTTTCTCTTAGAAAGAGGCAGTGTAGCAATTTTATTTTCTATCTAGATATGTTCAAATAATTAATCCCTTTATTTAATAAGAAACGATATAATGCATAATAATATTATTCAGTCCACTAATTAAATATTACCTATTGCCCAATAAAGTATTAACATTCAATTAAAATTTAATTTCTACGGTGACAAAATAAAAGTTTCCATTTAGTATCTTTCCTATAGCTCCATCTATTTAAGAAATTGAGAAGTGGGTGTGTTGCCGGGCAGCAACTCGCTTGACGACACTTCTAACACAGCTGTGGTGAAAGCAGGTCGAATTGTTCTTAGAAACAATGGTTTTTTGCTGTTTTTCGTGTTGGAAGCACGTATGGATTAAGTTCTGTTAGGAGAATATCATCTCCGAGAGGTATTTTTGATAGTCCATTTTGTTGGAACAGCTCGTAGATGACGTGAAATTTTTTGGTCGAAGGACCGTTGGTAACAGTAAGTAAAATTTGATTCTGTAACGATATTAAATAAAAATTTTCAGTGCAACTTCATTTATGTATAATACGAAATTTTACATAAAGTATTCAATCTAAATTACATGCAACTTTATTTATATACAACATGAAATTTTACATATAGTATTCAAGTTAAATTATTATGCATCATTTGATGGTTTTCGTGGTTTAATGTACATATAAAGCAACTTTAAAATAACAAGCAGATTGGTTTTTACGCTTTGTTCTTGGTGTGGTTCTGGCGGAATTTAATTACTCAAAATGAATGTCGAGTAATGTGGATTTTCAGTATGCAGTACAATTATTTGTTCGAAATTGGAGATTTCCGTATTTCAATGCTGACGTAAGATTCCTTTATGGTATTTTTCAGACAGACGGAGTTCTGGTATGTAGAAAATTTGTTTTCGTATGTTAGCTGAACTATGGACATTGTAATTAGATAATTTTTTTCTTAATGGTTTTTACGCTTTGTTCTTGGTGTGGTCCTGGCGGAATTTAATTACTCAGAATGGATGCCGAGTAATGTGGATTTTCAGTATGCAGTACAATTATTTGTTCGAAATTGGAGATTTCCGTATTTCAATGCTGACGTAAGATTCCTTTATGGTATTTTTCAGACAGACGGAGTTCTGGTATGTAGAAAATTTGTTTTCGTATGTTAGCTGAACTATGGACATTGTAATTAGATAATTTTTTGTTTAATCAAGTTATTTAAACGTCAATATAGGTCAAGGACAGACTGTGAATATGTAACTATTACTTATCCAAATCTTTTATTAATTCACTAAAATTACGGAAGATGTCAATACGTGTTAAGAAAAGTAAATTCTTCTATTTATGAGAACTTAGAAATCAAATTTCTATGTTTGCTATTTCATTAATACTTATTTGGAATTATCCATTGTAAGGTTAAGGTAGATCTACCAAAACTAACATTTTTGTCATCAATAAGCAACAGTTTAGAAAGCAACTTTATGCTTTATCTATTTGTTATTAAAGCCACATTTAATTTGATTGGTACTGATTGTATCCAGTGCCCTTGTAAATGATTTTCATAAATTAAATTAATCACAATATAAGGAAAGAAAGATATTTTGTAAAGAAACACATAATTGAATACTAGAGGAATAGATTTTATTTTTGAACAAGACTATTCTTTTTATTAGGATAAATGAAAGTGATTCCATTTGAATTGAAAAATTTTTTTGAGTATATATGCACAAACAGTGCTATTCTTTGTTTAATTTTTTCACAGGTGTAGCAGTGAATTACTAAGATCAAGGTCGAGCCATAAGGTAAGAAAGTTCACGGATTATGTTGTCTATAATAAACAGTATAGCAGTTATAGAATAAAGGTTTCCGCATTCGCCTTGTACAAGGGACTTGAGTAAGGTCTTCTCTGTATAGAAAAATACGGTGGCGCCTTATTCTTCATGTTTTTGGTCACAATCTAACCCCGACCCACAGCTCATGTTCCACCCAGAGCATATAGTTCGACTAGCCGCTTTGCCTTTGAGATTTCCACAACTTTGAGCCATTTTCCATCAGAACTTGCCGTGGGCTCTATTCGATTATAGGAAATTCTCGTTAAACAAAACCCCAAAATAACTTAAAAGGCTATAATATATTTATTATATAAACATGTTTATTGACTTAATAAATTGAAATAAATGATAAGTGTTGAGATTACTTAACCAAACTGTAATGATGAAAACCAAACTCAAATCTTTAGCTATGGATGATGTTTACAACCAACATCTTCTGAATTCATTTTATTATTAAACGTATACTTGAAGTTCCACGTGTATCTCAAAACCCATTACAACCAACAGCTGCTACAATATTAACTAATCATTTTGTTATCTACTCGACTTTGCAAATAAACTGTATTACTAATAATTAAAGGAAAACTTTATTTCTAACCATTTACAAAAAGAACAATCATAGAACTATTACTCGTTTTATAAATTTTATAGGGCTATTTTCAGATTGCACATACTACACAAAATTTTGACTTCTTATCGAGATCTATAAAGGACACACAAAGCTCATTATCATTCATTTTGGGAGAAAGTTAATTTTGGACGCGGTGTAAAAAAACGCTCATTGCGCTTTTTTTAAAACTACACACAACTGTTTATAATAAAGAATTTTAGCACTTGTATATTTTACAATCCATGATATGCGAATGCATAGCCTGAATGTTTATAATCTATCTAATGCTAACAATAGAACCTTAAGTTAAACGTGCTGCAAGTTAATATCGCTTGGTTTGTGGGAAGTGAACGTGACTCAGGATGCAACCTTACATGTGATTTTCCAATGCTGTACCCGAAGGTACTACATTGGCCAGGAAGCGAGTTTTTTTACCTGGAAAGTTTGGAAGTTTTCCGAACACTTGCTGTTCCAAGCAAGATAGGGATCTTTAACGTGCGTGACAACACTCACACACGGGACCTCCATTTTAACTCTCATCTGAACAAGGGTGTATTTTTGTGAAAAATACTCGCCTAACATTTTTCAAGCGGACCGTGTCGGGATTCGAACCCGGGACCTTGGGCGTAGTAGTCACACACATACCACCACGCCACGGAGCCTCTTTCAGGACTGCGACCGCTTAAGAGATGCAGTGTCAAGAAGTGGCCTAACGGAAACCACTCACCCATGATTAGAATATGCTAGCGCTTTAACTATAGTTAGGAGAGTCTCAGACATATATCTAACTTTCTAGTGATAGCAATTTTTAGTTTTGCACTTTTTATCGGGCGATGATCACAAAGTTAGACACTACTTATCGATAATCCATGACTAATTGAACTGCAATTTATAACTCAATGTTTCTCAGAATTTATATTTCCTCGAATATTGTAATGTTGCGGTTATGATCTTAGGGAAATAATGGTAGTGGAAATGATCCATTTCTCCTATACCTGGAACACTTCCTCTTCTCCATGTTAATTTTCTTAAGGAGGTGGAGGATCTTCTTTGAGAAATTCAGCTTTGCATGGTTCCTAACTAACGCAGGTTAGCTCTACTGTTTTTTAAATTTTTTACACCCCCTCTTAAAAATTTGATAACCCCGTCACCAATAATTTTCCAGATACCTATCGGCGCCTATCGACTCCGCACGATTTCTATATTCTCAACTTTCTAATTTTAACCTTAGATCAACCCCTTACCAAATGACAACCACTAACCCTCTACTAACTTTTGTTTATAAACATTTTATTAGCGTATAATGTAATAAGTGGTATAATTATTTTTTTGGGATATAAGATAACGACATGGATTTTAATCTTGAACTAATCCCTAACAGTTATAAAATCCCTAAACGCCTACTTTTTATTTATGTACATTTTGTTGGCGTATAAACCATTGGATGCGCTTAAACTTTCTTGAAAGTCACAATTCGACATTATTTTTAATCTAAGATCAACTCTTTTCGAGTTACATCCTCTAAGAGTAAATTGTTTATTTTTAACATTTTTAGCGGGTAAAGTATTTGATAGACACAAATTTCTTTAGAAATACGAATCTGCAATTAATTTAGCCTTGGACTAACCCATAGCGAAGGCCTAAAAATTTATGAAGATGGCGCACCCCATACAACGCCTATTACTTGCAATTATTTGAGTATACGAGAATTATATATTTTGTAATAGTTTTATGGAGATAGTTACTCGCAGAAGCATAAAATACGAAGTCACACTGTAATTAAAAAGCAACTTCAAATTCTAATTTTGATTTAGATAATATATATTAAATAATATAGTAGATACTTTTCTACAAACAACCGTTTCTTTATTTTTATTCGGAGTTATTTTAACTTTTCTAATATAATGCTTATC
Source organism: Platerodrilus igneus (assembly GCA_036346225.1). NCBI lineage: Eukaryota > Metazoa > Arthropoda > Insecta > Coleoptera > Lycidae > Platerodrilus > Platerodrilus igneus. The sequence goes on from JARFIW010001107.1 coordinate 834,291, forward strand.
TTATAATTTAGATCAATACGTTCATCTTGTAGCTCCATTTGTAACCTATGATTGAGTAAGTACAGGGCGTCTTGATTTTCGAATTGGAGAATATAATGCACATCGCTTCTCTGATTTACTTTTTAATTCCAGCAATAATAAGTTCTGTTCCACAATCTAATTGTCAGTCTACAACACCTAGCAATGTTTGTACAAACCTTTACTTTTAGCCCAAGTATATCATTAACTTGTTTTACTTCTTTCTGTGTAAAGGTTGCATTCTGCATGTTTCTCCAGACAACCAAAAAAAAGATTAAGCCCTGTACTTTCAAAAGTGACTAACCACTATATGTTGTAATACATTAGTTCTTAATGTTGCAAAATGATCTCCTGTAGGCAGGTAAATCAAATCCATTCCGTCAGAAGAATTTAACGTGCATCTTTGTTTAGTAAGCTCTTCTCTTGCATCGCACATCTGAGTAAATCGGAGTTTGTAAAATCTCTTTAAAGAATATCCATCCTTATATTCATTCCTCTCTGCAGCAAATCCTACATAGGTATACGTTTCTCAGTTATTAACTGCAAATGCAGAAACATTATATACGTCAGATCTAGTAGATAGTAATAATCTCTTTCGAGCTGTTAGCTCCTCCAGCAAATTCTGTAACTTAACATCTGCTACTTTCGATTTGTACGGAATTCATATTGGATTTGTATACTTCTTGTTAATAATTTTCAGAACTTCTTTATCAATAATATATTTTACTCCTAGCGCCATTTTGTTCTGCTAGCGTGTTTATATTCAAAATTTGTATACCACTTTCGTTTATCCTCTATTCAATCTCCAGCTGCGATTGGAGTGCTTTTAACAGCTGCTACGCGATTTTAATCTGCACAACGCAAGCTTCTGCGTGTAACCAAGCAAAATTCTACATATCACAGTCGTTTTCCCCCACCCAATTCCTAACGATATTCAGGTGACTTCGACATTCCTCGATTTTTTCTAAAAACAAATATGACGAATCCTTATTGTGCTTGGGCTCTGGTGAATTTACTCCACACTTTTGCTTTTAACGTAATCTTCGACTTTGTCCTCACGCCTTTGAAATCCTTCGGCTTTTGCTCTATAGGGTATAGATAGCATCTTTTCTATATAAGTTAGCACTCGATGGTGATGGAAACAATACATATGTTTAGTAAAAACCGTGTACTAGATATAGGTGTCTAACTCGAATAAGTGAAGAGAAAATTACGGAATTTGAAATTTCAGTCGGAATGTTTAACTGGGCGAAATTGACCTAACGCTACACGTATAGCTATACAAACATATAGAGAATCACATAACGGATTTAATCAGCAAGATAAGACTTCTAGATCAAGCTTTGATAGAAAGTATTGTACTACAAGACTAGAGATATTGAAATATGTATTGATGCGATAACCCCAAAGCGCTTAACCAATTCGTAATTAATAGTATTTGCTTCTATTTTTAAATTGACGTCAAAATCAGCTTACAGGAATTTTATATTATTTAAATTTCCATCAGTTACCGATAGGCATCTTCGGTTTACTTATTTAATTAAATTTTAAGGTCGCTTTTTATCTTGAAGAATTTTCTATCTTCATTGTATATTACAAAATCAAATAACTGCATTTAGCAATTTCCATATTTATGCAGGTTGCGTTTAAAAATTACTTCTTTATTCACTGTTGCATTCGTAATTATTAATTATGGTATGCGTACGGCATTCTTCAAAACTACATGTTCGTGAATTAAATGAATTGAATCGAATTCAATCATTGAATTCCTTAATATCGATTTCTTCTGCTTTTATATAAAAATTATCTTTATTATAGAGTTTTGGAGTTGTACGAGATTCCATCCCGGACTACACATCTCACTGACGCAAGTTTCAGGAAACTAATCGGTTTTTTACCTCATTAGCGTGATTTATTTCCTAGTGACGTGCGCTGTCTCGTCCTTCTCTAAAGGTTATTGTATCTATTAATCTATCCAGTAGCAATGCGAAATATAATAAAATTAATTCTTATCGATTTTATGTGTTTGTAATGTTCCTGCGGCTTCTTAGAATAAATGTTTATTTACAAGTTAGGTATTTACGTAGTTCTAAGTACAGATAACGCATTGCTTATCAATCCCGAATATTTGAGAGAATTCTTTATTTAAAATTGAATTTATGTAATATAAAAGTCAATCTGAGTAATTAATTTAAGGTTTAATTGCTTTGTCATGCTGACAATTTGCATTCTTTACGATTGTATAAGAAAAATATTTGCTTGCACGATAATTAAAGCATGTTTTAATACACATTTATTAAAATTAAAGAGTTAGTTTTTAACAAAATTGATATGGTTCTTACGCTAAATAAAGTAAATGTTTTATGCAATCGGAAAAGTACAATAAGTGAATATAAATGGCTTTGTATTTACGCTTGAAAATAATTGATTTGTATTCGTATGTTATGCATTTTAAGGTATATCGTAAGTAATACGGCTTACACCGGCTGTATTATTTATTATTTTTAAATAGCGGGAAGTGTGTTTTGCTTTTACTTAAAACTTTTACTTAAAACAATACGTTTTTATTATACAAGGTGCTTATTTACACGCACGGAATTGCATTTTGGCTTGGCACATTAACGGTCAAAAGGTGCGCTTGTATTATACAGAATGTACCCATAAATTTTTGGAAATTTCTATTTTTTCCGGATTCTTTTATACCTTAGTGAGATTTATTTGTAGAATTTGGGTTTCAACGATCTCTCGTGTCCGCAATTATCACGTCAATATATATATATATATATATATATATTGTTGTGGATTTAAAGGGGTAAATAGCTGTATACAATATAATTTTAGCAACCATGTATATAGAAAAGAGCAAATTATTTACGCGCCAAATTAATTTAATTCATATAGTAAAAACAGACGAGTATTAAGGTATTTTTATATTTAAATAATTGGAAGGTTAGAATTACGTAAGGGAAGCAAGCTTTAAAGCACATAGAAGTTCAAGGATAACCATAATTAATCATAATTTTTTTAATCAAACGCACGAAAGCAGAAAGGGGAGCGTGCTTGCATAAGAAAATCAATAATGTTTAACGCAAATATATTCGTTAAAAACCAACGTTCATTTACACAGATAGAGAATCTAGGAATTGTTATTTTTAAACGGTCGATAATTACATAAAAATACCTGTTAGTTAAATGCTACGTTCAGAGAATTTGAACGGACGTTAATATAAAATTCCATAGAAATTGTTTTCAACCGTCAATTTGTGTAAGCAGCTATAGTAGCAAACATCTTACGGAGTGAGTGGAATGAACAATCGATAATATACAACAGATAGAGACAAATATAGAGCAAGCGTTGAATTGAAAGTCACGTAAAGTATACACGTGGAGTTGATGCAGGACGTCGACAATATCAATTTTTTGTAACGCAAGTGGGGTTTGAAAGCAGACAACAAACATGAATAGAACAGAGATGAACAGCGGTTAAGCGGAGCATTCTGACGACAGAAAATTTGTTCATTGGTTGAAAGCCAACAGTTTTCGAAAGCCGCACGGTAATGTAAAAATCAAATTTTCTGTAAATAGCACGTAGAACGGGGAAAATTTTGCGGAATTTAGAGACGGTTAAATTCAAAATTTTGAGAAGCCGCTTTGGAAAATAAGCTATTCTAATGAAACGGGTCCGTTAGGGGGTTTGAAAAATAATATAAATACCGGAGCGAAGATATTAAAGCTCTCTTCTATTTTACTTCGATTGTGTTCTAAATACGGGTTTAGTGCAAGATTATAGTAAAGCTTTTGGTTAGAATTTGTGTGTGTGAAATTATATTTAACATCGTATTTGAAAGTATAAAACTGTAGTGGCGGACCTCAAGTTATTAACGTGTGCACGAGTTAGTGCGTATTTAAATAAAAGGTCCGGCTACTACGATAAAATTATTAAATGGATGCAGGCTATATGGGGTAAGCAAACCGAAAAATTAATTTTGTATGCGTGGTATATATAGTATGGAATGGTACTGTGAGACGAAAAGAATATCTTGCATGGTAGCGGAGATATTAGATAGTAAAGACCTGTGGTTCCTGACATAAGAGCAATAGATGGAAACAACGCCGAGGGGTTCCTGGTAGCCATCTCCTGGGGTAATGAAGAATAAAGGTGCCTTCAGGTAACTAATTTAAAATTTCTGTTGTTATATAAACATTTGTGGATATTTTGTGTTGTGTGGTTGAATTTTTAGGTGGTATATTTATTGTTTTATAAACTTGTTTAAAAAGAGATATGTACAGGACAATTTAATAATTTTGGGTATTGAAAAAGGGGTTATTTAGAATATATAACAATTTATTCAGGCTATAAATTGTGTTGTAAAGAGTAAACGGGTCTGTAAATTTTGTGTTCAATAATGCAAGGTTTAAAGCATATACAAACAAAACTGGGTTATAATGAGCTCACAATACACCAGAGTGAAGTCAAATTAGGGATACATATGGGGCCATCTACTCATATATACTTGAATTTGTTCAAAATCATTTAAAAATCAAAGACTTTAAAACATTCCATAATTTGAGCTGGTAATTATTCTACCAAATTGTTTGGACACATGTGTAAATATATTTTATCTATTAATATGTGTAAATAAAAGATTGTATGGTTGTTGTATTAATTTGGTAATTTTAGTTGATGGTGTGCGAGTGTGAAAGTGGCATGTACGTAAAAGTAGGGATTCAAGAAAAGGCCGATTGCTGAGATAGAAATAAAGGAAATCGATGGCGTCCAAAAACAAGGGTAAGAAATTTGTTTTTTTAAAAACTTTATGTAAACTTCGTGAGGCTTGAGATTTTAGTAGCAGAGTCCACAGCAACTTTATAGCGGCCCAACGCTGGGGCTCGAATGATATTTAGGAAGAGGTTAGAGTGTTCTAGAGACGAAAAGAACACAGCAATATTATGACGCCCAAACGATGGGGCACGAATTTTGGTGACTTTTACGGCAATATATATATATATATATATATATATATATATATATATATATATATATATAGAAGTAAAATATATGATCCCAGACAAGATTTGAACCTGTATTTTTACCTTTCTGGGCTGATGTATTAACCAATTGCACTACCGAGACGGGTGAGGAAATTTGAAAAATTATCAAATCTAAATCATGCATGTCCCCAGACATCAACTTAACTTTCAATTACGTTTGGTATTTTTGTCAATCATTTCTGACAGTATCAAATTTTTGACTTATGGTACGATACTTTTTTATATTAAATGTGGATTAATATTATTCGAAGGCATCAGCTTGTTACAGAAATTGGTCAGTGCAGTTGTTTTTGCGTTAGTCAAGATAGGGCAATTTGATATACAATCTGACTTTACTTATGAAACTTGCATCGTGCTTAAAAAGACACTGAAATTATATGCCATTTATAGAAAGTGCATAACGAACACAGTGGAAGTTCCTCTGTAGCAACCGTAGTGCGCAGAACAGGCTAACCTTTGGCACAACGGTAATAAATATTAATAATAACTAATCTTTAATATATTATATATTAGTAACTTGTTTACAAAATATACTAGGCACTCTAACTCGAAATTGGGGCAACAATACTGCTATAAGTATCGGCACTAGACGTTGCAGCAGTATAGTTTGTGTTATCTAATCACTTTATACCTAAAGTATACATATAATAAAAACGGGCTGGTGTACCGAAAGCTTCAGATTTATGCATTTTCAATCATTAAACGATAGGCAAATTAGTGTAGGAAACGAGCGAGTAAACGTATGTATGCTTCGGTTCTGTAATGAGTATAAATCCTTTTGTATTATTAACGATGTTAGATTGATTAATTAAATCGTGCCTTGATTGTCAGAATGTTTTAAGCTTGGTAAACTATGCTTTGTGTTAAAAGGTGGACTTATCTGATAAATTAGTCTTAAATAGTGCACATTGAATGACTGAATAATTCTGCTAACAATAAATTACTCTTATTTTAAATAATAATGTACGTCAATCAACAACTACTTAAAACTGTACAGTTCTTACAAAATGCGTGTTTCTGAGCGAGACTGATTGTATTGTGTTGTGTTAGTCATTAGTGTATATAAAGTGACTCGATTGTCAAAAGTTTTAAACTTAGTAAGTCGTTTTTATCTTAAAAGGTGTAATTATCTAGAATTATTATTAATGTGTTAATATTTTTGACTTTAGTGTATATTCAAAATTCTACTTAACAAATTTCTAGAGTATACAACTAAATTTTGCAAAAGATTAACTAAATTCAACGATTGATGCTTATCCTATGTTAATGAAACAGCGATTAAGAACTGAACTTGCCATTATTTTTGCAAGAGATGAATAGATACATCTTATGGAAGCTGGAGCACTTTTACAATTGTTGATTAGTAATAATCTAAAGAATGTTTTTCGGAAATTTTAATAACCATTCTATGTCGGAAGCCGAACGTTGTTTTCTAAATTGAAACGAATTAAAAACTTTCTTCGTAACACCATATCTCAAGATCATTTTATAGCTTTGGCAACATCATCGATAGAACATAAATGTAGAACAACAATACCAAATTTCAATGAAAAAGTGTTAAGGCTTTTGCCCATTGTAAATAAATAGTAAGTTCCTCAGTGATCAAGGCACACGCTATTTTACGTCGATCGACGAAAGGAGGACTCTTATCGCAACAATAGAGATCGCTGTAATTAGTATGCCTTAAGACAGTCCATTAGAAGCTCTATTCGCGCCGGTTTAGTAGTTTTGTTAATATCGGATACCAACCCTATTTCCTTCCATTTAACCCTCCTTTAACTTTCTGTCTAAACAGATGCGTTATAGTGTTGTGATAGTTTTTAAATGCGGTAAGTTTCTTCACCACATTTGTTATTTTACATTCAATTTTATTTTATTGTTGCAAACCAGCGTCTCTCGTTTAGCTAAGGCTTGAACAAAAAGTAATTGACAAGTTTGCAAAAAAAAGAATTGGCGTATGGATTTTGTTTGCAAAAAATAAACGAGAAGTGTAGAAAATAGTCTTGTGTCATATTTTACTCTATAGGATCAAAACATGAATAACCGCTGTTTCAATATGTCACGAGCCGCCACTGAACAGACATGACCAAAAATAGGATTCATGTTTTATGAAACAGCATCGATCGTCAAATTATTAATTTTTGCAAGCAGAATAATGTAAAATATATTATTTAATTTTGCGTCTACCACTAAAATCTTTATAACCAAAAAGGTAACTCATGTAAGTCTTTTCAATGCTTTAGCATCTTTCTCATCCCTATAGAAGTTTAATTAGGGTAATTATATACATAATGTACTACATTAAGCTTAACTTTTACAAAGAAAGCCGCGACACCAAGGCGTCCTGTTCTTGCAATGGAACGTGAACGTTTTAGCAGCAATTTAAGCAGGACTCCTTGAATGGAGTCTGCAAAATGGTTCGTCGTTATATCGTATAATCGCGCACGTGCACACATATTTCTACCATCATTTGGGTGAAGTTACCTCATACACACCTTATGAATACTAAGAGCTTTAGTATTTACTTTCAATTCAGACGTAAAACTCAAAACGCCTAAGATTTTGGTAGATTTATATTACCATCTTTTATTTGTTGTTCTTTCTAAATTCTCTTGTCTTTGCATGAAATCTTAATGGAAAATATCGGAAATGTTCATTTATGTCTATAGTTGTAGATTTACCCAAAAGCAGCTCCTTACTAACAATAAATGACATCATTGAAGAAATTTTTATAAATTTAGGGGGTTTAGAACAATTGCTAATGTGGACATTCTACTCAATGACATACGACGAGTGACATCAAATTTCCTTTTGTTCCGGAACCCTCTGTTTAGTAGACAAAAAGGTTTAATTTCACGTAGCGAAAGCTTTACGGAGTTCAGCAAACAATGTTAGTTTGCGTTTATCCTTCGGGGCAGCAACTACGTCTATAAATCAATTTTCTTAGAGAGCATTATTGTATGCTTGAAGAAAACCTAGAATATATCCTAGAGTACGATAGAGTAAAGCTTTGTAGATGTACGTTGCGCAATATACTAACATTCACTTGCTTAAACTTTGAAAATTTGCAACACTCAAGTACTTAATAGTGATTGATTCACGAAAAGAATGCAATTATTCATTGAAGACAATCCCGTGGAGAGGAGTAGTGAATATCCCTTTATTTACACTTTTTATTTTAACTAAACTCTAAAGTCCAGAATTTTAAACAAGCACTTGGTGGACTGTGTGTTTGTTGAAATAAAACGACTAACAAAACCAAACTCTTCAAAATAATGTATGCCAAATGGTGTATTTCCAATACTGACTAATTTCGTTGTTATAAAAAACGCTATGTAAAATTGATATTACAGGAAGACCATATGTCTCACCTAGCGGGATATTTTGAACGCTTCAATAAAAATAACATTAACCGTGAAAAGAGAAAAAGTGCATTAGATATTATGATTGAAAATAATATTTATATTGAGATAAATTATGAAACGGAACAGTTTGTTTTAAATATTTTAGCAAAACCTTGTGTCACCTACGCCACCAAATTCTAATTCTTGAATTATTTATAACAACTAGAGTAGTGATGTAAGGCCGGTCTGACTTCAAAACGGTGCACGCGTAGGTTTTTCCATTAAAAGTTTTAATGTAACATACGTGTGCACCGTTTTGAAGCCAGACCGGCCTTATATTACTTTCAATTTTAACATACGTGTGGACACGTTTTGAAGTCAGACGCGCCTTATATTACTTTCAATGGTAGATACGTGTGTGACTTCAAAACACACGTATGCTACGTTGAAGAATGTAAGTGCGTGCAGAGAAAATGTGGAGCTGTTTTGAATTTGGTTCTCTAGAGAGAAGTTATAAAGTATGTCAGATGCAAAATATCGCATGTAAGTCAATTGTATTTAATTAAAGTGGATTCTGATTTATGTTTTTTACTTTTGTTTAGAGGCTGCAAATACACATAGGCCGGTTTGACATTGTAACTATTTTTGCTAGGCCTTACGTTGGATGGGTGCCACTGAAACGACTTCTGTTTTACAAAAGACTGAAACGTCTTTTTCTACATTAAGGCGCTAGTGAACCAAAATCTTTCGACATAGCTAGGGGTTTATTCCTGGGTAGAGCAATGAGAAATGGGGGGGTAAGTCGAATTCTGTTTGCAAACCAAAGTTATGCTAAATCAAATAGGCGTCACCATGTCCTGAGGTAATTACGATAATTGCAAAGCACAGTTCTAAGGGCGGACGTGGAAACCCAAAGATAAAATGATCGCCTTCGTTAACAAAAACCTGTCTTATTAAAATAAGACGCAGCTCCTGTAAGAAATTGCAAAGGTTAAATAAATAAAAAAGTAGAACACCATTTGTGTCCTATAAAAGTATATAAAGAAATAATAAAAAAAGTATTTCCAATATAATATTGGCATCAAATTATTATTCAGAAAAATTTTATCTTTATGTAATTAGATTTGATCGCATTTGACCAAAATAAAAGCCTTAAATTTTGAACTAATTGTTAACTAAAAAAAACTCTTTTAAAATATCGGAACTTGTAACAAAAAATTGTCATAGGAAACTACATCAAAGTTAAAGTTTTGACTTTCCTTTTTTCTTTCATTAAACAACCAACTGTACTTTAAACATGAACTTGTTATACAAATTAAAGTGATAATGATTTGTAAGCATAACACAGTGAATTAAGTTCTAACCTGGGCAGATCTTTTCAGGTAGATTACAAATTACTAGAACCTAACATAATAAGAATTTGATCTTTCATATTTACGTTTAATAATTTATGTATAGAAAAAGTTGATCACAAAAATAGGCATGTTTGTTTAAATTTCATTACAGCTGCACAAAGCATCTGCTTTCAAGACAACATCTGTCAACTGTGCAAAACAAAAAAATATGACGTCGAAAACATACGTTGAACTTATCGAAGGTTCATATGGAACAAAGCATGTTATTATAGAAAGCCAATTCGACAAAATTTCGTTTTACGGCTTATAAAACCAGCTCAACAATTAATTGAAATTTACACAATTTACGTGTTGTAAACATAATAGCAAGTTTACGTGTTCTAACCTTTAAAACACATGCATGAATTATCTTACAACTAATAACAAACCAAAAACTGCTTTTGCTGCTTCACGAAAAACTATGACGGGATTTCCGTTCTTCAAACAAGGTTACCAGCCATTCCAATTTGATACGACTGCATCCAAATTAACATCCATAATTTCTTATCAAACAAATTTCTTATTAGGCAATTTTCAAATCGACTGTTCCTACATAATGGTAATTCTTAACTTTTCTTGGATTTTAGTTGACGAATTTTGCATGTTTCATTCTTACTTTGTCGCGCGTTATTAGAAGATATTCCAACAATTAATAGTTGATGCGAAGGTTGCCAGTCTCCAACCGAAAATACATCTTAACAACGCTGTTACCGGCGGCCGACTGACTTGTCAAAACCAGAGCCGAGTGGTCGCGCCGTCAGAGGCGGGGAACACGAAACAAACAAATAGAGATGTGTTTGGAAATAGCTTTATGCGACACGGATATATTAATATAAGTAGATCCCTAAGGAACAATGCACGCTTAGCGCATTATTCTTGTAATTCAATGCAATTAAATTATGACTGAAAATAAAAATGTTACACTACCCGTTTCCTAAAAAAAAAAAATCTTTTACAACAAAAAATTTTAAGCAAAAAAAAACACAAAAGATGTTTTTTATACTAGCCTTTAATAAACTCCTAACTGACATTACAAATATCTACTAAACATCATACTTTACAAATTAGAATTACTAATTTATTCAACATCCAGAATAGCTACGAAAATTATGAAAACGAGGGGGACAAATATATACAAATTTGAGTGTGTCGGTAACTACGTGTACAAAACGTCCGTAGGGAGACAAAATCGGAGAGTCACAACCGGTATAAGTCAAAATCGAGAAAAGTCAATTTCAAAAGTCAAACACTCCACGGAACAAAAAAAATCAATCCAAGCTTAAATTTAAAGGAACTCTTTTACTAGAGCAAGAACTTTCTTACTCCTACCGAAGCCAGTATCTACCAACTATAACTAAACACAACACAAATTATCCAGACTTCCCAAAAATAACAACTCCACTTCCTGGAGCTCAAGCAACTTTATCAACCAAAAAGGACGCTATCATATTAAAACAGCATCACAATACAAAATATTATCAGCTTAAGGTGATAATCAAAACCACAATAATTAACCAGCAGGTTACTTACAAAAATCGAATACAAAATATTATCAGCTCAAAGTGATAATCAAAACTAAAGTAATTAACCAACAGGTTACTTACAAAAATCGAATACAAAATCGAACAGTCAGGGCTGAAATCTCCTTCACCCTACTGATTATCCTATCACTAATTTTCAAACATCATCACCAATTAGTGACAGATAAAATGGTGAGGTTCACCATGCAAACCTCTGACCTTACCAAACAAAAAAAAATTAACGAAAGGTCAAAATCAAGAGAAAGAATATGCCAATATTCTCCCTACCTAAATATGTAGAAATCAGGACTAACAATTTATCTAGTCGACTTATTTCTACTTTCTAACAATATCTTCTATTAGCGCGCGACTAACTTAACTGGTATGTACATCAACGTACACTACAAAACTACTATACAAAATTTTGGCTACAAGTTTCCATAACCATACAAAATTTTCCAAATAAAATATGTTGTAAAAGGACAGTCTTCATTTAGTATTAGTTAAGACCATACTAAATCAAAAATCAGAACAAAACAAAGCAAGCAAACAATTGATTTACTTATAATCAAAGAAATTACTGGACTGGAACTAATCGTCAGAATCATCATTTTCATCTGGATCTGATGCAGCAAAGGGCTTCAAGTCCTTAACATGCCATTTTCCGGCTTTTGAGTACGAAATAATTTATACATTTAAAAGAAATTAATCTCGATGATAGCTACCAAAAAAATATCAGTGTTCAGGTACACTCTCACCCTACTACTAACCGAACTGTCGAAACAACTACAATGCTTCACAACGCCTAAATTTGCTAGAGTGACAAACCATCTACGACGCTTACTTAGACTAACAATCAAAAATTACATCAACTCAAAAAAATTGTGAAGCAAAAATTTCTAGAGCGCCCAACTCACCTTGAGTCTCGTCTAGACTTACGTAATGCTGAGCGACCAACTCTTCCTGAGTCTCGTCTAGACTAACATACTGCTGAGCGACCAACCACGACGACAAGTTCCGCCTAGACTAAATTGCGTTGCAATGCCAATCTAAATAAAAAATTTGCTAACAAAACAAAAACGTGCCGATGCACACGAGCAATTCTCAAATGATATGGCGACAGCTCAAACCAATGTACCTAATTTACCGAAACATTATTTCTTGTACTCTGTATCTAGTAACTGTATAATACAAAATGATATGTGAATTATTATTCGAGTGATTCGCTTATTTTTGAACATGACTAACACGAAGCAGAAATCTCTTTATATTCCGTTGCAAACTCTACTTCATAACTCGAAAGGTCAATCAGACAACCAGGCTTATCGACTTCTTTAGCTAATAGACTACCGCAAATTTTTCTTTTCTCAAGAACTGGTTTCTCACTCACTACTCCTCTGGTTCTCAGTTCATGTTCCAGTTCCTCTTTAAGTAAACAAACAATTTGGAATTTTTCATACATGATTGCGATAGTCTAATATTTTAATGAAATTAAATTGATAAATCTAAATGATTTAAGCCTTACAAAAATTGTCAAAACAAATTCGGGCAACGAAAGGTCAAAGTCAGAAAGTGAATTTGGTAAAAATAGGTTTTTGCCAAAACACTATCAAATAAAATCTTTATCGGGTCAAAATAAAATTTAAAGTTAAAAATAAATTTGACTAAGGTAATTAACTGATTGAAGGAAGGTCAATGTCTCAACTAAATTTGTGCCAAAACAAATTTCAAGATCATTAGCAAATTTAAACAAACAAATTTTGAAACTAATAGCAAATTTAAACAAACAAATTTTGAAACTAAGTAAATTTTGAGCAAACACATTTCGAAGCCCTACACGTTGCGGCGTCAGTGTAACTATTTTTGCTTTTAGTTTAACTGGCCCCACGTTGTTTTCTGTTTTGTTTTATGGGCGTGGTAACTCAATGATAAGATGTTGCCTTCTTTAACAAAAATATGTCTTATTAAAACTAAAATGTAGCTCCTATAAAAAATTGCTAAAATTAAATAAATAAAAAAGTAGAACACCATTTGTGTCCTATAAAAGTATATAAAGAAATAATAAAAAAAGTATTTCCAATATAATATTGGCATCAAATTATTACTCAGAAAAATTTTATCTTTATGTAATTAGATTTGATCGCATTCGACCAAAATAAAAGCCTTAAATTTTGAACTAATTGTTTACTAAAAAAAAACTCTTTTAAAATATCGGAACTTGTAACAAAAAATTGTCATAATCAACTACATCAAAGTTAAAGTTTTGACTTTCCTTTTTTCTTTCATTAAACAACCAACTGTACTTTAAACATGAACTTGTTATACAAATTAAAGTGATAATGATTTGTAAGTATAACACAGTGAATTAAGTTCTAACCTGGGCAGATCTTTTCAGGTAGATTACAAATTACTAGAACCTAACATAATGAGAATTTGAACTTTCATATTTATGTTTAATAATTTATGTATAGATAAAAACTGATCACAAAAATAGGCATGTTTGTTTAAATTCCATTACAGCTGCACACAGCATCTGCTTTCAAGACAACATCTGTCAACTGTGCAAAACAAAAAAATATGACGTCGAAAACATACGTTGAACTTACCGAAGGTTCATATGGAACAAAGCATGTTATTATAGAAAGCTAATTTGACAAAATTTCGTTTTACGGCTTATAAAACCAGCTCAACAATTAATTGAAATTTATACAATTTACGTGTTGTAAACATAATAACAAGTTTACGTGTTCTAACCTTTAAAACACATGCATGAATTATCTTTCAACTAATAACGAACCAAAAACTGCTTTTGCTGCTTCACGAAAAATTATGACGGGATTTCCGTTCTTCAAACAAGGTTACCAGACATTCCAATTTGATACGACTGCATCCAAATTAACATCCATAATTTCTTATCAAACAAATTTCTTATTAGGCAATTTTCAAATCGACTGTTCTTACATAATGGTAATTCTTAACTTTTTCTTGGATTCTAGTTTACGAATTCTGCATGTTTCATTCTAGGTTGTCGCGCGTTATTAGAAGATATCTCAACAATTAATAAATGATGCGCAGGTTGCCAGCCTTCAGCCGGAAATACATCTTAACAACGCTGTTGCCGGCGGCCGACTGACTTGTCGAAACCAGAGCCGAGTGGTCGCGCCGTCAGAGGCGGGGAACACGAAACAAACAAATAGAGATGTGTTTGGAAATAGCTTTATGCGACACAGATATATTAATATAAGTAGATCCCTAAGAAACAATGCACGCTTAGCGCATTATTCTTGTAATTCAATGCAATTAAATTATGACTGAAAATAAAAATGTTACAACATCAAAACATGTCCACACGTATGCTACGTTGAAAAAATGTAGGTGCATGCAAAAAATGAGAAGTTGTTTTGATTCTTCTTAAGCTTCTTTGGGAATTAAACCACTCATAGTTTTTAAAATGATCTTTATTTACGTTTCGATCCATGACCTAGAATCGTTGTCAAAATAATAAAAACTTGAAGTTTGACGTTTATGACATAAATTGAAGGTTACTTTGATTTATTGATGTTTGAATCTGAATCTCGGTAAAATAAGACAAAATTAGAAATCTCTCAATTGTATAAATAGAAACATGTTAAAAAATGTTTCCCAAATTATTGAATTTATATAAAATTCACCAATAAAAATTAATCAGCTGATTTCACGTTAAGCGTATTAGCTACCTTAGGAAAGTCGATCCCAGGTCGCAACACAAATTGAAGGCAATCATTCTTTTAAACTTTAAAAATTTTTTGCTTAGTGTATTCAAACCAAATATTTCAAACATCAATAAATCAAAGTAAGCTTCAATTTATGTCATAAACGTCAAACTTGAAGTTTTTATTATTGTGACAACGATCCTAGGTCATGGATCGAAACGTAAATAAAAATCATTTTAAAAACTATGAGTGGTTTAATTCCCAAAGAACCTTAAGAAGAATGCTAAACAAACCACCACAACAAACATACAGGGAGTATTTACAAGTTGTTTTGAATTCGGTTCTCTAGCGAGAAATTATAAAGTAGGTCAGATTCAAAATATCACATCTAAGTCAATTGTATAAAAAACATTATATTTAATTATAGTGGATTCTGATTTATGTTTTTACTTTTGTTTAGAGGCTGCAAATACACATAGGCCGGTTTGACTTCAAAACGTGTCTACACATATGCTACGTTGAAAAAATGTAGATGCAAGTAAAAAATGTGGAACCGTTTTGAATTCGCATTAGATGTTCTCTAGCGAAAAGTTATAAAGTAGGTCAGATTCAAAATATCATACACGTATACTACATTGAAAAGAAAATGTAGGTGCGTGTAGAAAAAATGTGGAGCTGTTTTGAATTCAGTTCCTTTGCGAGAAGTTATAAAGTAGGTCAAATGGGTTATTCTGCAAATACACATAGGCTGGTCTGACTTCAAAACGTGTCCACACGTATGCTACGTTGAAAATGTAAGTGCGTGCAGAAAAAATGTGGAGCTGTTTTGAATTCGGTTCTCTAGCGAGAAGTTATAAAATAGGTCAGATTCAAAATATCACATCTAAGTCAATTGTATAAAGAATGTTGTATATAATTAAAGTGGATTCTGATTTTATGTTTTTACTTTTGTTTAGAGGCTGCAAATACACATAGGCCGGTTTCACCTCAAAACGTGTCCACACGTATGCTACATTGAAAAAATGTAGGTGCGTGCAAAAAATGTGGAGCGGTTTTGAATTCTAGCGAGAAGTTATAAAGTAGGTCAGATGCAAAATATGCTAAGGCCGGTTTGAATTCAAAGTGCGACCATTCTGCAATATGAAAAAAAATTGGTATGCATAATAAAAAAAAACCTGAAATGGTCAAAATACTAAAACTACTTTATAAGGATCACTTACTTTGAAAGGCTTTACTGGTTATCAAAAGAAGGGAATGTTAAACCGTCTTGTACCTGCAACACCTTTGATATTTTCCTAGATCAAAGACAGTTATTAGGTATAGATCTCCTTGCTTTCGGTTTTTAAAATTTACCGCCTCATACTTTACTTTTCTTTACAATACCTCAAGAACACTCATTAGCTTTTTCCTAAATCAAAGAAAATTTTTTTAAATAAAAGGCCTATCCCAAGCATGACTTCGTTACTGGGTTGGGTGAATACCCTTTGACAATCTATCTTTACCTATATTATAAAGAATTCCAAAATACTCCACATAAGCTGAATCTACAAGATTTGATAGTTAAATATTGAGATTGATTGGAAAAAAACATGTTTATTTAAAAACTAAAGTACGTCAACACGAACCCTTCCTTTCAAAATACTCATCTTCTGCAGCCACACACGAAGTACAGCGCTTTTTCCAGTTTTTATGACTCTTTTGAAACATTTCTACTCGCAGTCCGTAGAGTACCTTCGTCATGGATGTTTGAATATCTGTTATCAACTCAAGATGGATTTCTTTCACGATTTGTTTAGCCCAGGGAAATAGAAAAGGTCACATGATCCTGTACCAAAGGAATGCGGGACCTGGGGTAACACCGAAACGTTTTTCGAGGTCAAAAAGTACACCACACACGGCACGATGACTTGTCGCATTGTCGTGATGAATGATCTATGTATCCTTATTCCCCTGAAAGATTTCGGGGAAATATTTTTGCACAAAGTTTTTTTATGTACAAATCTTCAACCAAAATCTTTCTAACTATTTCGCGATTAATATTGTGTTTATCTGACAACATTGGAATAGTTAACCGCCGATTTTGCTGCACAAGAGCGCGCATACACTAAGCGTTGGAGTCAGTTCGTATTCAGTTGCCCTTCCACTTCGCGGTTGGTTTGTCACGCTTTTTCTTAAAGTCTTTGTGCCACCGAAGTACCTATGTACGACTCATAACTTCATCACTGAACACTTTAGCAACTAAATCTATCGAGTGCGTCCTAGATTGTCCGAGTAGTTTTACGAAAAACTTGATCGTGTACAGTTGCTCGATATTACGTCGCTCATTTTCGCGGCAACCACTACATACACAGACTTCAACAACACGATACAAATGGAGAACTAATCATCGTACTGTAATCGAAAACACATCTATTAATAGGTTAAAGTTAGAAGATTAACAACCCGAAGTGCCAGATTCGCAGTGCTATCACATGCGTGATAAAAAAAATCTCATTACATAGTTGTCGAGCCTAGTATTCACAGTAAATTCAGGAAATGTAGATACAGGTACAATGACTTTAAGAAAAACGAACTAACCTAAGGTAACAAGCAACAGGTCAAGTAGTGCTAATAGAAATTCTTAAACAAATATTAACCGATAATTAATATCATCAGATCATTGTTCCAGTTTCCAACATTAATCTATATGGTATTCAGAGTCCTCTTTCTGAGACTGCCTTTAAAACAATGCACAGAAAACATACTGCAATACCAACTTTATCCCGTGTCTATAATATAAACGAAATTTTCACTATTTAGCGTGCAATAATCCCACAAATAAACTTAGATTTACATTTTTCCTAATCTTTTAGGATGTTCAAACTTTCTTTAAAGATAATAATTATCCTTAAATTTAAACAAAGTAGTTCGTCGCCATTTCATAACAAAACAAAATAGTTACTTAACGGAATCTCAATTTCCTATCAAATAACTATGAACTTTTTACAACTTACACTTAGAATTCTACCCGTACATATTTATAAATACAAAAAAAGATCTAATTGTACTGAAAGTTAATTTCGACTGCATTTTTGAATTAAGGACGTCCAGGAACGCTAATGATTTCCCTATTCTTCTTAATTGGCAGAATAGGCCACCCCATTTCATGTATTTTAAATACAACTATTGCTGAAGAGAAAAATCAGTTTACCACCTTTTAATTGAATAATCTCATTGACCTATGTCCGACCCATGCTAATATAAATTCCACGATACACATGTGCTTGAACTTTCAGGCCACCTATCCGGCAAATTTGGAAATATATCGCCGCCGGCTACTCACACTGAAGGGCCTACGGTCTATTGTCCACACACCTCGGATGTCACTTAACCATCTTTTCTTTCTTAACTGTTCAGCTCCCTTCGAACTTAGTCGTTATATAACATTTTTCCGGTTTCAAGCTTCAGGCGTCGCCGTGGATCAATGTAGTAAGCGTAAGACTACTGATCCTAAGGTCCTGGGTTCAAATTCCGACACGTCCGTCTCCTTAGGAGAGATAAAATCTCGAAAGTTAAAGTTCTGAAAAGTGCTCAAGATTTAAGACATTAGTAGGTAATGGTTGTATGCATTGGCTATATAACATGAACAACAAACACTCTATTTCAAGATCTCTCTTAAAATAAACCCTTAATAAAAACTAATAGTAGGGTTATATAGCAAAAAGAAATAAAATAACGTTGCTAAACTAACCCAAACCGTATAAATCTGACTATCGGGATGAACCAGTATAAAATAAGAATAAAACCAATTTCTGGTGTGCAGTTTACGACTTCATTTACAGGGGAATGGTGCTTTAATACCAACTAGCTAGAAATTTATTCCAAAGCACTTACATTCGTTCGGTGTAACTACAGCTAAAGACTGGAGTTGTTGACAAGAACTCCATAACTCCAATAACATTGGTGTCTACTGATGACTATTCCGAATCTACTAAAATAAATATAGCTCAGTTGTCTGTCACTTTAATATGAATTTTAGTTTCAATCATCAATTTGGGTTATAAAGCCTCAAGAGCTCGCTTCAGAGTAGATTCTACGAGCTGGACAAATAGAAAACGTTAATCTGCAACTATAACGCTCAAGCATTATGTAAAGAAGTGTCTTCATAATGCACAGTTCCAATGTAATCCACGTAGCGCTGATGTGCGGCCGATAGTGTCGGGCCAAGCTTTATGAGCTTCTGCTCAATTTACGGCAGCCTGAATGCAAGAAGGCCTTGTGAATACGTGAGCGAGGTAAAATCGTTTAGCGATGCCGTTTTGTCACTGTCGTGATTTTAACAGACTGCTTTTGGTCTATTAGTGTTTTAAAAGGAAACCACTTTAACTGAATAGCGCCATTGCTAAATTGATCACTATTCAACAAGCGCTGCTGTAATTACGTCTGTAACAAATCGTATTTTACCTTCAGCTACCGTATGTTAATTCAAGCCCTAAATTACTTTACCACTAAAAATGAATGTTAATTAATTTATATGGGATTATTGTTTAAAAACGTGGGTAGAGGCTAAACGAGGTTGCGCATATCTTATGAATGCTGTACGAGCGTTTGGGCTACGTGCTATTTACTCTTTAGTTTATTAATATTCAACTATACAAAAGACGCAAATTAGTTTTTAGACGTAAACAGTAACATTGTATGTTGCAATAACTGACAAAGGGACAAGTCTTTAATCCAGTTCTGAGGTCATCAGTCAGTTTTAGTACTATAGTGCGTTTAACGAACAGATTCAGTAATTAAAATAATAGGATGGGCTTAGTTGCGCAGAACAAACTGAGCATAAGCTTGATTTACAGCGATCAAATTTAACACCTTACTGTAACTACAAATGCGTGCATCGGTTGAATAGTAATTTTCAAATATTGTGAAAGTATTTTCAACGTTCTGATTGGTTGCTCAAAACCATGTGGCAATTAGGAGTTCAAATAAACTCACAAAACTATACGATTAAATTTTCAATACATTAAAAATATTATCAGAGAGAATGTTTTATTATTCCCCACGTTTCAGTAAGAAAGGCAATATTAATTAGAACTTTAATTTTTTCATATTGTTTGAGTACCGAGAACGGATATGTTAGTTACGGAATTTTCCGTACTGTGTTGAATGTAATTTGAGGTTGAGGTCATGTTCTTCGTTATGTTATGCAAATAGAAAAGAAAATATTTCTGACTACAGATTTTTATGCCTGTCTAATGGCATTCACAAATTTGTTCTGCAACACTTGTTTAGAAACGTTTGTTATTGGTTTATGAAATCTTCACAGTAATTTATTGTAAGAATTATAAATAAAAGGTTTTGTATACAAAATGCATTTCAGAATCAAACTCATTGATGATGGTAAATAGGAATCGAGTGATGGCATTATTACAACAGCAACAATCACATTAATGATTAATGTTGATTAATGGCCAATGAATGAATCGTTAGGAATTTATAGTACATGATGTGAATAATTGACAATATGTTGATGAGAAACAGATTTCCATGCTATACTATTTTTTTTGGTACACATGCTATCCGTGTCAGTTATGTATTACGAAAATGGTGAGATAGTTAAAGAGAGTACGAGTGAACAGTGTGTAACATACTGTTTTAATAAGCTCCAATAGTTCTAGTATTCCTAAAAAATAGTTAGTTTCTAGTTTAATTTTAGCATGCTAATTATTAGAATTGTAGCGGCTGCAGGATCACCCAAGTAGCTTCTCAGCGAAGTTCCCAGAAAGATCTAATCCAAGAGTTAATCAATTTTTCTAAAGGCACTTACTTTAAGGGCACTAAACATGTCAAATTAGCCCATATCTATGATTAGATGTCAATCATGCTTTAGGATCCTATTTATGTCAGGGTGGTCTGAAGCAATTTTTCAATTAGCTGAGCACTCAACTAAAATCAATTCTGAGAGCTACGGTTGTGGTTATCTTAGGCATTGACAGTTTTAATTAAAATTAAAGATTTACGACCGGCGCATCCTAAGCCATCAAGAAAGGGGTTATTTTTCAATTAACCAAAATGTATATAAGGAGGCCAGCCGGTGGGAATCGGGGTTGTTTATTTCCAGACGCGTTAGAGGTTAAAGCTAACGGTTACTAGTGATGTGTTTATTTCTCTGCAGTCAAGTGCGGGCCGTTATGTTTTAAGTTATTTATTTCTCTGAGTAAGTAATTAGTATATGTGATATTACTATGAACTCAAGGCTGTGTTATGCAGCATAAGTCAGTTATTTGTTTGAAAACAGTATTTGTCGACTTCCATAAAATACAACTCCGGGTGAATGCCCAGTTCAAGTAAATTGATCCGTTTGATTATTGCTTTGGAGACCGCATCGTTTTAGAAGGGTCTTCTATTATAGTGTGTTTCGACGGTGTCAGAGGCCGTTAATCACTAATCCACGAGACTACCTAAGAATGCAAAGCTCAGGCCCGAAGTCAAGTGACGGTACTATTTGACCCTTCAGAAGGTCGTATTTTTCATGGTGTAGATGACCCCGTGGTTAAAAAGGGTCGTCGCACTATGCAAGATTACTTAGACTAGGGTAGCATTAATAAATGTTGTTATTGGTGTGGTACACCTAGAACTGTATCTATTCATAAATATGTTTGTTAGTTAAGTTTAGTTAAGTTGTGTTTGTGCTAGCCGGAGACTATAAGTGACTTATTTTCTGTTCTGCCATTTTGGTTCATCGCCCACGAACAAAGTGCGACGAGAGCTATTACCGCGTACGGTCCATGAGCCGTTTAATTCCCATGGTGGCGCCCTTTTGTACATAAGGTAATTACTTTATATTTTGTTATGCATATGTAATTAGTTGAAGTTTTAGTTAGTAGCTCATTCAATAAAACAATCGAATTTTCGTCTCAGTGTGTTTGTTTAATGAACCCCCCCTTCACCGACTGATGCAGCTTGCGAGGCCACGTCCCGAAACGTGAGGGTACGATAGTGTTAGAGGTCCTGTTATTTATTATTTATTGTTAATTGGATACCCTCACGCGGTAGGTAAATATTAAGATTACACTGGCGCATTAACGTGGTTAAAATTGTAAATATGGTAAACAACACACGGACGAATTTTTAGATTGTTTTGTTTCTATTTAGTGTTAGGCAGAATTACAGTTTAATATTAGTGATTTAGGAACAAGTTTCGTTATTGTTGGCTTTTACCTTTTATTTAGTCATGTATGTGGTAGAAGCTTTAAGAAGCGATGAGCTTAGTTATGAACTTTTAATTAGGAACGTTGAACCAACAAAGTTAAGTGTGTTAGAAAAGCGAAAATTATTGCGTAGAAAACTCATTGTTGAGAAAGTCGACAGTAATGTTTTTTCTAAGTATGAGAAAATTGAAATCGTTCAAAAGGACGAAATTGAATTATTAAAACTTAAGATTTTTGAATTAGAAAACTGTTTAAATTCTTTTACCATTCTTCCTAAAAGGACAGAATATATTAAACTTAACACGAGATTAATGCATGTAACACAGAGACTAAATTATGTCAATTTCGATATTGAATTTTAGAAGTACACAAAGAACTGCATTCCAAATGCATTAGAGCTTTTGAGATTTTAGAACAGGTAAACGGGGAAAATGAGATTAACGATAACCCTCTTTATTGTTCGGCTAGCAGTAATAAAGATCCTACAATAACACCAACAGCAGAGGGTTCATGCCCTGAAGCATCAGCGGTTTCTTCCATTAATACCCCATCGGTTTCGATTTCTAGTAATGATTTAGGTACGCTAATTAAGTCCTTGAATAAAACAACGACATCAGTCCCGATCCACAAGTGGGGATTACAATTTTCGGGTGAATCTGATTCTATATCGGTTTTAGATTTTATTCAACGCGTCAAAGAACTGCAAGTTGCAAGAAAACTTTCGTCAGATGACCTTTTCGAAGGGGCTATTGATCTTTTCACCAGTTCAGCATTGGATTGGTATAGAGCAACGCGGTGTACAGTAAATTCATGGGAACAATTAATTTTTAAATTGAAACAAGATTTTCTTTCAGCCGATTATGCAGAGAATCTTTTAATGTTAATTAAATCTAGACGGCAAGCGCCGATGAATCACCTACCATTTATATTTCAAAGATGGTAAATTTATTTTCCCAATTAGAAGATTCCATTCCAGTCAGGGAACAAATAAAAATTATTAAAAGAAATTTACAGACTTTTTATGCAACGCAACTGGCGTTAATTGAAGTGACTGACATTTCCCATTTGATTTCTCGTTGTAAGCTTTTAGAAGACATTAAGCCTACAAATTTTATTAAACAGGAACATTCGGATTCTGCCAACGTACCAGTTATCTTAGAACGTCAAGTTCGGCAGAGTTCATTTTCTAATAATAATTTACCACGGTCCGGCGTTTCGAATTATTTTAAAAACACAGCAAAATTTTCGACTATTTGTTTCAACTGTAAAAGACGAGGTCACTCGTTTCATACTTGTCCGGAGAAACGCGGAATATTTTGTTATTCTTGTGGGCAGCTGGAAGTTACGTCCACAAATTGTCCAAACTGCTCAAATAATTCAAAAAACTAAGGACAGGAAAGCGCGTAGTCAGCCGTTGCTTTTCCTCGTTTAATTATATTGCTGCTGACAAAAAGTCGTGGTCGGATGGTTAGTAAAAGTTAAAAATTTTGTAAATCATCTAAGGTTTTTCAAATTTTATAAAGTAAAAGGTGATACAAGACCTTATATTAATATCGAGATATTTAAGGAAACTTATACCGCACTGTTGGATTCCGGTGCGAATACCTCTATTTTAGGCAGACATGGTTTGTGTTTATTGGATAAATATAAGTTAGAATTAATTAAAAATGTAAAACGTCTATATTAACAACCGCGGATGGCACTGCACAATCAATTTTAGGTTCAATTAATTTGCCTTGACTATAAACGGGGTTACTCGGTCTTTAAATGTTTTAGTTTCCGACTCAATAGAGTGTACCCTAACGTTAGGGATTGATTTTTGTCAATTATTTGAATTGAAAGTAGATTTTTCAAAAAATGAATTTTATGCTCATTCTGCGGAAACGAATAAATTAAATTTCATTAAAGTCATGGCCGATTTAAATGAAGACCAGAAATTTGAATTAAACAAGGTTATTTCTTTATTTCAATCCCTGGATCGTCCTACCTTAGGCCGAACCACTAAAATTTCACATCATATTACAACGGAAGACGTTGAACCAATTAAACAAAGGTATTACCCATTATCACCGGCGATGCTGGAACATGCTAATAAAGAAATTGATGCAATGCTTGAACAAGGCATTATTAGCCCAAGCAATAGCCCGTGGAACTCCCCCATGCTATTAGTAAAGAAAAAAAAAGGTGAATTTCGTGTATGTTTTGACGCTAAACGATTAAATTCAATTACAAAAAAAGACGCGTATCCCATTCCGTTTGTAAATGACATTCTTGATAGATTACGCAATGCGAAATATCTAAGTTCAATCGATTTAAAAAAAGCTTTCTGGCAATTGCCCCTGAGTGATGAAAGCAAGGAAAAAACAGCCTTTACTGTTCCAAGGCGCGGATTATTTCAATATAATGTAATGCCGATGGGTTTGGCCAATGCTCCAGGCACATTACAGAGGCTCATGGACTCTATTTTTGATTTTCATTATCCCAATCAGTATTTGTTTATTTAGATGATATAATTATTATTTCAAGCACATTTAAGGAGCATATTAGAATTTTGAACGAAGTGTATGAAAAGTTGAAAGGCGCTAATTTAACAATTAACAGTTCAAAATGTGAGTTTTGTAAACCAGAGTTACAATATCTGGGATATATTGTGAATAAAGATGGTCTCCGAACTGACCCAGCAAAAATTGACGCAATTGTAAATTTTCCTCAACCCAAGACAGCCACTGAAATAAAACGTTTCACCGGTATGTGTTCTTGGTATAGGCGTTTTGTTTTGGATTTTGCCACAATTATAGCACCTATTAATGATTTACTAAAGGAAAGAGAAAATCGCAAGCGATTAAATGGACGGACGAGGCTCTTATTTCGTTTGAAAAATTAAAGATGTTCTTACAAAGGCTCCTATTTTAAGGAGTCCTGACTTTTCGAAAGTTTTTCTTTACAATGTGACGCCTCAAATTACGGCGTTGGTTGTGTTTTAACTCAGGGAGAAGGAGACGAAGAACATGTAATTGCTTATGCTTCTCGCAGTTTAAATTCAGCAGAGAAAATTATTCAGTCACAGAACGGGAACTTTTGGCGGTGTGTTTTGCTATTCAAAAATTCCGACCATATATTGAAGGAACTCATTTTAAGGTCATTACGGACCATCATTCTTTAATTTGGCTCCACAACTTAAAAGATCCTGCGGGACGTTTAGCTAGATGGAGTGTGAAACTCCAACAATTTGATTTCGAAGTTATCCACAGGAAGGGTAAATTTAATGTGGTACCAGATACATTATCCCGAGCTCCTAGTGGAGCCTATGCTATTAATTCTTTAAATTTTTCTTTAGACGAGGTCGAGGATTGGTACAAAACATGTTAAATAATATTAAGGAAAAGCCAGATCTATATCCCGATTGGAGAGTAGAAGATGATAAAATGTATAAGTTTATTCCGAATAATTTGAATATCAAAGCCAATTTAATTGAGTGGAAGTTAGTAGTGCCGAAATCATGCCGTGCACAAATTTTAAAAGAATGCCATGATGATCCAGTTTCGGCCCATTTGGGTGTATTTAAAACATATACAAAAATCAAAGAGCTCTATTACTGGCCTAAAATGCGGTCATATATTTCTAAATACATTAGTAAATGTGTTACGTGCTGCCAAAGCAAATCCAGCACGTTCAACCATTATGGTTTTATGGGCAAAGAGAAAAAAGTTTCATTTCCGTTTCAATGTTTGTCGATTGATTTAATGGGGCCCTTTCCGCGCTCGAAATTGGGGAATACTTACCTTTTAGTTGTTACTGACTGGTTTACAAAATTCACTTTATTGCATCCCATGCGCAGCGCTTCAACAAAACAAATTTGTAATTACCTGGAAAATTTTGTATTTTTGGTATATGGGGTACCTCAAATTTGTATGATAGATAATGGCCCCAATTTAAAAGTAATTTATTTTCCAATCTCATGACAAATTATAAAATACCTTCGGTTTGGTTTAACGCCAGCTACCATCCTCA
This sequence comes from Platerodrilus igneus, assembly GCA_036346225.1. Classification (NCBI taxonomy): domain Eukaryota; kingdom Metazoa; phylum Arthropoda; class Insecta; order Coleoptera; family Lycidae; genus Platerodrilus; species Platerodrilus igneus. The sequence continues at coordinate 860,512 of JARFIW010001107.1, forward strand.
AGTTAATTATGTAGAACGCGTTAACAAGGTAATTGAGCTGCCATTCGCAGTTACATTCAAGATTCTCATAAGAATTGGGACGATAATATTCACAAAATTGCCCATGCGCTTCGTAATGCTGTTCATGAATCCACAAAATATTCCCCAACATTTTTAGCTTTTGGACGCACGGTTCCTCTGTCCGGGGAATTCTATAATAAATTAAAGGATTTAAATCCAGAGGATCTAGCAATTGATACTCGAGAACAATTGGTTCAAGACCTTAATGAATTATCGCCCATCTTTAAAGAAGTTCAGAAGAACATACATTTGGCGTATGAACGTAATACGCACTCGTACAATTTAAGGCGCAGACCATTAAATTTCAAAGTAGGGATTTAGTGTGGAAGCGCAATTTTATATTATCAGATGCTTCTAAACATTTCAATAAAAATTAGCCCCGAAGTTCCTAGAAGCAAAGGTGATGGAAGTTTTAGGTTCTACCACTTATAGACTATCTTCCATGGACGGAAAACCGCTAGGGTGTTCCACGTCCAAGACCTAAAACCTCACTAATATTTTATTTTTTCCAATTTTTATTTTTCCTTCCGCCAATTTTCTGAAAAGACTCAGTTGTCTTAAACATAATTGCGGTTGGATGTGTTAATTTCTACATTTATTTTTTTCAATTTTCTTGAAATTCCTAAGAGCAATTTCAATTTTTCGAGGGGCTGTGTAACATACTGTTTTAATAAGCTCCAATAGTTCTAGTATTCCTAAAAATAGTTAGTTTCTAGTTTAATTTTAGCATGCTAATTATTAGAATTGTAGCGGCTGCAGGATCACCCAAGTAGCTTCTCAGCGAAGTTCCCAGAAAGATCTAATCCAAGAGTTAATCAATTTTTCTAAAGGCACTTACTTTAAGGGCACTAAACATGTCAAATTAGCCCATATCTATGATTAGATGTCAATCATGCTTTAGGATCCTATTTATGTCAGGGTGGTCTGAAGCAATTTTTCAATTAGCTGAGCACTCAACTAAAATCAATTCTGAGAGCTACGGTTGTGGTTATCTTAGGCATTGACAGTTTTAATTAAAATTAAAGATTTACGACCGGCGCATCCTAAGCCATCAAGAAAGGGGTTATTTTCAATTAACCAAAATGTATATAAGGAGGCCAGCCGGTGGGAATCGGGGTTGTTTATTTCCAGACGCGTTAGAGGTTAAAGCTAACGGTTACTAGTGAGGTGTTTATTTCTCTGCAGTCAAGTGCGGGCCGTTATGTTTTAAGTTATTTATTTCTCTGAGTAAGTAATTAGTATATGTGATATTACTATGAACTCAAGGCTGTGTTATGCAGCATAAGTCAGTTATTTGTTTGAAAACAGTATTTGTCGACTTCCATAAAATACAACTCCGGGTGAATGCCCAGTTCAAGTAAATTGATCCGTTTGATTATTGCTTTGGAGACCGCATCGTTTTAGAAGGGTCTTCTATTATATTGTGTTTCGACGGTGTCAGAGGCCGTTAATCACTAATCCACGAGACTACCTGAGAATGCAAAGCTCAGGCCCGAAGTCAAGTGACGGTACTATTTGACCCTTCAGAAGGTCGTATTTTTCATGGTGTAGATGACCCCGTGGTTAAAAAGGGTCGTCGCACTATGCAAGATTATTAGACTAGGGTAGCATTAATAAATGTTGTTATTGGTGTGGTACACCTAGAACTGTATCTATTCATAAATATGTTTGTTAGTTAAGTTTAGTTAAGTTGTGTTTGTGCTAGCCGGAGACTATAAGTGACTTATTTTCTGTTCTGCCATTTTGGTTCATTGCCCACGAACAAAGTGCGACGAGAGCTATTACCGCGTACGGTCCATGAGCCGTTTAATTCCCATGGTGGCGCCCTTTTGTACATAAGGTAATTACTTTATATTTTGTTATGCATATGTAATTAGTTGAAGTTTTAGTTAGTAGCTCATTCAATAAAACAATCGAATTTTCGTCTCAGTGTGTTTGTTTAATGAACCCCCCCTTCACCGACTGATGCAGCTTGCGAGGCCACGTCCCGAAACGTGAGGGTACGATAGTGTTAGAGGTCCTGTTATTTATTATTTATTGTTAATTGGATACCCTCACGCGGTAGGTAAATATTAAGATTACAAGTGTATCAAAAAGCAACTTTATAAAACAATGGATGGGCCTGCTGTGCATATATTAATTTAGCTTGAGTATTATTACAACAACTAACACAATTTTGAATAACCAGAAAAACCATGCGATGGAAGATCTAATTTATTGTTATATTACTATAATGATTAAAGTTAATATCTATTACAAAAATGTGTGCTGTAATCGTGATAATCATAATTTATAGAATAGTATGTACAGCAAATAAATGTTAAATTGTTCAATAAATGAATAAGTACACAGAGCATTAATTTTCGGTTTCTGATTCTTCAGACAAAGACGAATCATCGCCTCCTAATTGTATAATCAAGGGCTCCACTTGAACTTCCATCACAATGTCCAGTTGCCACATTTTAATCTCTAAATCTCGAACATGGCGAATAGAATTTTTCCAGTTGTCAATGTTACGTTTGCAACAGCTTCTTGAAACAAGGGACGAAGATCTGCCATTTTAAATGTTTTATTTTTTCTTGCAACTTCACCTTTTATCTGTGCCCATATTAATTCTATCGGATTTAATTCACAATGATATGGCTGCAGGCGTAATACTGTACGTTTAGAGTGTCTTGCCATTTCATCAACAACAAATGTTGGAATAACAGCTGCTCTCCTAACAAGAACAAGAAGTTCATCTTTGACCATATCTTCTTCGTAGTCGATAGATTTTTCAGTTAACCATTTTTGAATACATGCTTTTTTTGTTCCAGTATTTGGTATCTTTTCTAGTTTTCTACTATGATAAGGTGCATTGTCTAACACTATAACAGCATTTTCATCGACACTTTTAAGAATTTCTTCAAACCATTGTTCAAAAACAAGAGCTGTCATTTCTTCATGGTAATCACCTGTTTTCTTCGACTCAAACACTTTCAAACCACCGCTGACAAAACCTTCCTCCGAGCCAATATGGAGAACTACCAGACGTTTTCCTTTTCCTGATGGATCTTTTAACCCAGTCGTTAATCCATTAATAAAGGCTTGTCTTGGATGCAGAATGGTAGTATCTATCCAAACCTTGCTTACGGTATGGCCAACAGTAAGCCACGTCTCGTCCAACCAATATGTTTTTCTTCTCTCATCCCTGTATTTCCTTATTTGTCGTAAATAACGTCGTCTCCACGCAACTATTTCACTTTTCTCTTTAAGGACACTATTTCTGGACCTCTTTGAGTATCTATAATTCAACACATATTTTAACCACATCTATTCTGTTAAACTATATAAGTACATACTTAAAACCAATTTCATTCAAGAGGGTTCTCAGAGTGCTTCGCTTTAATTGAGGCATCTCGTTATCTACAGACACGGCGGATAAAATTTTGTTTAGTGTAGGTGGATCATTGTTTTCAAAAAAGGAATGAAGCATACGTCTAAGATGACTCTTAGTTTCATTGTCAATGTTGTCCAAAATTGCTCGTTGTCGATGGTACAGTTTTGGGGAACGTAATACATGAGTTTGCTTGTATTCACGTAGAATGTTGTACACACTTTTATCAGTAATACCTACAATGATAAGATTTAATAAATAAATGGTGTTCATTCAAAGTTATTAACATCACCAGCTGCTTTTGCAGTAAATGCAATATTTTCCGTTTTATTGTTGTTGAGATTTTGTTCAACACAAACTTTAAAAATATTTAAGATCTGCTGTTTATCCTCAACGGAAAAATGCCCGGACGGGCGCTTTTTAGGGGGCGAAAAACCCTGTTGATCCATGTTACACGTAATTAATTGTAAATAACCTACACAAATGTAATAAGTTATTGAAAAATACTGTTTTTGAAAAAAAAAGTACAAGAGCAAAAACTACGAAAGACGAGTGAACAAAAAATAAAGCAAAGACAAACACGAAAAACTAATTGACATTTGTAGGTTAATGTTACAAATTGAAATGTGTGGTTGTTGGAATCCGGCCAACCAATACAAAATCTTTATTTAAACTTGGCGATGATTTATGGGCGGAGCATTTACTGAATCTGTTCGTTAAACGCACTATAGATTCCAATAAAAATAACTTTTAGGATGACTTCAAATATAGTAATAAAGTGTGGGTAAATGTATGCTAATGAATACCTTGAATTACACTTGAAGAATATTGTCATTTAAAACAATAAAGGTTGGTAGATTTGTACAGTGTTGCCGCCAATTTCTTTTACAAATCCAAGCATTTGTCATTTGACATCTTGTCATTTTGTTGTCTTGCTGGTTCTTGTTTATTTTTGGTTTTATCGTTTATGTTTTTGGATATTTTATAAAACAGTTTTCTTCAGAAAATTTGAATTGTAAATACATAAAATATATACAGGGTGTTCTAAAAGTATGAAAATGGTAAGATATTTCGTTTGGAACGCCTTTTCGAAAAAAATGTCTCCAACAAAATTTGTAGGATTTTTGACACCTCATAAATGGTGACCTTGAATTCTACCTTGACCTTATCCTTAGAGGTCATTTGAAGTCAACTGTGGTTTTTCAAATTGGACTCTTTATTTTTTATTGCGGATTTGGAAAGAGAAGGAAATTTTACAGTTAAATATGACCATGACCCTGGACATGACCTTGACCACGATGATCTTCGACGTCACTCCAAAGTCAATGTTGTTTTTGCAAAAAGAACACTAAATAGCTTTGAGGAAATTAAATTTTTTGAAAAATGATGAGAACAAATGTTTTAGGATTTTTCCATGGCTATTCAATGGTTACCTTATATTTGGCATTGACCTTCAAGGTCATTTCAAAGTAAACTATGTTTTATTAAATAGAACTCCTAAGCCTAAAGCGAAAACGCTGGCGAATAAAAGCAAAGAGATATCACACCTATTTAAGGAAAAGCGAAGGATTCTGGCCAGTCGAGGCGAGGAGATGGGCCCTGGCCAGTTAAGGTAAAAATAGAGCCCGGCCAGTTAAGGCAAGGATAGAGCCCGACCAGTTAAGACAAGGATAGAGCCTGGACAATTAAGGCAAGGGTAGAGCCCGGCCAGTTAAGGCAAGGGGAGAGCCCGGTCAGTTAAGTGAAGGACAGATCCCGGCCAGTTAAGGCAAAGATAGAGCCCGCCCAGTTACGGCAAGAATAAAGCCCGACCAGTTAAAGCAAGGATAGGATCCGGGCCAGTTATGGCAATGATGGAGCACGGCCAGTTAAGGCACGGATAGAGCCCTGTCAGTTAAGGTAAGGATAGATCCCTGCCAGTTAAGGCAAAGATAGAGCCCGGCCAGTTAAGGCAAATATAGGGCTCGGCCAGTTAAGGCAAGGATATAGCCCGACCAGTTAAAGCAAGGATAGAGCCCTGCCAGCTAAGGCAAGGAGATAACTGTGCCCGTTGCGGCACAGCTTACAACCTGTGTTCAAAATAGCCTCCATCACCATCCTGGCAAATTCCTAGGCGGACATAACAATTTTCAATGGCACTTCTTATAATTTCTGGCGTTATATCAGTGCAAAAATTTACTATTCTTTGTTTCAGATCTGCCAGATCCCGTGGTAGTGTTACAAAAACTTTATTATTTATGTAGCCCAAAGGAAAAAATTCAGTGGTTTCAGATCAAGTGATCTGGTTGGTCACTCATAGGGATGGACACGAACCGAACAGGTTCGAGGTTCGGTTCGATTTTTCGAACCGAACCGAACCGAACCGGACATTTTATTTTCGAACCGAATCTCGAACCGGACCGGCAAATTTTCGAACCGAACCGAACCTAGCTCAAGTATTCGGTTCGGTTCGAAAGGTTCGATTTTTTAAATAAAAATTTAGTTTAAAATTTTAATTTTCACTAAGAACATGTCAATCTTAATTTCTTCCAAATGCACATTTAAAAAATCTCTAGTCGCAAGCATATAAGAAATAGAACGATAATGTATATGGTCATCGAATTTAAGCCAGTAGGTAAAAAATGTAATGGGTATTAGTGTTACACTTCTAATAAATTTTGTCATCGAGGCACGCTTGTAGATCAAAAAATTCTAGATTAGTTCGATTTGTTTAATGCTACTTATTTCAAGTTGTTGCTTGTTTATAACTAGTATTAGATATTAAAGAAACTCGAAATGATTTTGAGAATTTGGTTTTAAAAACAAGCTTATTTTATTTAATGAACAGAAGTCGTATCGCAAACCATCTTACACATATACAAGCCGACGACACGGTCTAGAAACTACAGAAGTTTTCAGAATAAACAAAACAATTTAATTCTTAATTATGTATGTATTACTAATCCACCATTTTGAATTTTTTACTTTTGTATCAAAACAAGCTCTCTATTAATATTTAAAAAGGTGACCTTGTAACAAAAACTAATCTCCTTTTCTTTTCTACATAATCGCTCAACAAATGGTGTTACAAAACTCATGGCACCATAATATTTACTGTTTATTTAGAGTGGCCATTAATTACCACCAACGTCTTTAGAAGCAGCCGATACTCCAGAAGAATGACCCCGAACTTTTCCTCAAAACCAAGGGTTAAAGTTTATGACTCATGGCGGCATAAACTTTTCAATCAATGCCGACATAAAATAACACAGTATAATGCAAATAATAAGCAGATATAATGCCCGTGCCATAAATACTGTTATATTTTATTATAAAAAACGTAAACGCTGTTTGAGGTTGATTTACGATTCTTTTCGAGAACCATCTGATATTGTCTTTTAAAAGAAATAATACTTATATAGATTTACAAAATTTTCCCTAGAATATGGGTCTATATTGATATTTCTAATGGCTATGCAAGGTTTCTATTTTATGTTTATTGCTGGTGTATTTGTACGTTTTGACCGACCAATCGTAAGCCCTATCAGTCGATGTTAGTTTCTTTATTGAAAAAGATCGAAAAGCTTTTGTTAGTTATTGCCGGTACTTGAATTTTGAAGGAAACGACTATTTAGAGTTAATGTAAGAATTTAAACAATGGCAGACTATGACAGTGACGAATGGTTTTAGAACGATATGACGAACTAAAAAACGTTGCTATGAACATACTGCAAAACAACAGTTCAAAAATATCTTTTACGTTAAACGGATAGACTTCGTTCCGTCTTACGGTGGACACACAAGAAAAGACATAGCTAAGGTTTTTTTTGAAACAGTAAAGAACTGCGGGATTGAATAAAGGATACAAGGCAAATTGTTGATAATGCTTCATCCAACACTTCATTCATGAAATAATTGAATATACTGCAACCGACATTTTGATAGATGCATGGCACATGTTTTAAATGGCCGTGCAAGATTCACTCCGTATATTGAACTTAAGACCTGAACGAACTGATGAAGAAGAAATTGAAGATGAAGATGAATTTAACAGTAAAGTCAAACTCAATTGTATCGAGAGAATTCGAATAGTCTTTAAGAAAATTAGAAGATTCGAGCTATTGAGACAGCGAATTAAAAGTGCTTGTCAGACTGTTGGTGTGTCTACAGAGCTTTCGCCGATTCTAGAAACTCCTACACAGTGGAATTCCACTTATAATTTGTTAGATATAGCTTTTAAGTTAAAGCGAGGACTAATATGCATGTGTGAAAGTGATCCTACTCTAAAAAATCGAAAACTTAATGAAAGTGGGTGGTTAATCTTAGAGAACATGTGTACATTTTTAAAAGGATAACTGATAAGTTAGAAGGAGACAAGTACGTTACCTTACCGTCCGTGGTAGTTTGTATTAATATTTTATGGGATAAAATAGAAGAAGAGATAAGACAATTAGATGATAAAGAAATAGATCTGCACTCGATGAGCAGTTGTGATAGCATACCAGGGTTCAAGAAATAAAATATTAAAACATTATCGTCTTACCAATTGACTATATTGTGCTGTATTAGTGCTCGACCCTAGACACAAAATAGAGCTCTTTGACCACACTAGTTGGGGAAAGTACTTAAAAGTGGAATCGCTGAACTTCTTCAAAAATCTCTATGAAGAATATACAAAGCAAGGGCCAAACCTGCAATCTCCTTTGCCCGAATCTTCTGAAGGTTCAGAAGACGATTTTAGTGTCTCTAAACTGTACAATTCCAAAAGAAGAAGGGAAGACAAGGCCGACGAATTAGCAATATTTTTAGCAGTACCGCGTTGCAATGGTGATGAAAATATTTTAAAGTGGTGGCAAATTGACAAGGAAAGGTTTCCGATACTGAGTAGTATGGCAAAGGATTTATATAGTAGTGTGACAGCAACCTCAATCCCTTCTGAAAGACTTCTTAAAAGCAGGTTTGGTTATAAGGAAGCAGAGGAATGAATTTAATCACGATTCAGCTAAAAGTCTACTCTGCCTTAATTTTTGGTTACGAAAATCATTTCCCAACTTAAACACTATAACTATACATAAGTAACTGCCATTATATTAGAATTAGTTGTATTATTATGCACTATAGATTACACATTTCCAAAATTATATATATATATATATATATATATATATATATATATATATATATAATTAACTACCTAAAATATTTATATATTATATATATATATATATATATAAATATAGTATAATAATAATAAAGTGAAGTAATACAATGATTTTAAATAATAAGTCAATGTAAGTATAGAATTTTACAAATATGTAAAACATTTTTATAATTTTTTATATTAAGTGTTTAAGGCGATTTTTGTAAGAATTTATTTAAACACGAATTGTTATATAAGCACAGTTTCTTTATTCCTGTATTGCACGAAGTGTATAAAATACCCTTATGGTTTAATTTTTAATTATAAAGATAAACTGACAATCAGCTTTTTGTTTATACTGTATCAGAAATCAGTAACACCTTATTTTCTTGATACTCTTTTTATACTAACTAAAACTAAAATGAAAGTAATCGCAAATATCGTGTGATGTCTTTCTTGCACGGTAAAATGACATTAGTAAAAATCATCAATTATTAACACATTTTAAATTTTAGAGGTGGTTTTCACTATTAACCTAATTGTAATTACGCTTCGTTAAAGATAGTACGTATTGAAAAATCAAACCTGGACAAATAGTATTAATATGATTTATGCTACTAAAATCTAAAGCAAACTAATGTTGGGCTTATTTGAAAGTAGCAACTACTAAATATGAAAACTACATTAAACATTTAAATTGTTGTAGTTGAACGCACATGTTGTTAATATCAAAATGTCGAACCGGTTCGGTTCGGTTCGAGGTTCGGTTCGTTTTTTTCGAACCGAACCGAACCGAACCGGAATATATTTTTTCGAACCGAACCTCGAACCGAACCGGACTAAAAAGTTTTCGAACCGAACCGAACCTAGGGCAAGGTTCGGCTCGGTACAGTTCGAATCCATCACTAGTAACTCAATCGTTCCTCTCCTACCTATCCAACGATTATTGAATTCTTCATTTAGATAGTCCCTTACAATTGTCCAAAAATGTGCAGGCGCACCATCTTGCTGAAACCAAATTTCATCGTATTCCTTACCAGCTATCTCCCGTATCGCTAGTACTATTTTCGCCTGCAATAATACCAAATACTTCGAACCATCTAAAGTCCCATCTATGAAAAAAGGTCCAACTATTCGGTCTCTAAAAATACCTGCCCAAACATTTAATTGTTGCGGGTATTGCATGTGATGTTCGCCCAAACAATGAGGATTTTTATTGCTCCATAATCTGCAATTGTGACGATTCACTTCATTATTGAGTTGAAAGGTTGGTCCATCTGAAAAGCAATGAGCGATTGAAAATTGGGATACTGAACAATTCTTTCCATCGTATTCTCACAAAATTCCAATCGCCGGTAGTAGTCATCTTCATTTAATTCTGGAAGAAAATTCATTTTGTAGGGGTGAAATTTAATGATCTTTAGATTCCTAAAAATCGACATCTGACAAATTTGAAGCTATAGAGAGGCCTTTTTAATAGATAAATGCGAGTCTTTGATGAATGATTGGGCCACTTCCATTTGTCGCTTATCTGAGGTTTCAATTTTCGACCTTCCAGATTTCGGACGATCCTTATTAGTCCCAGTTTCTTCAAATCTCCTGATTGTGTTTGAGACTGTGGACTTACTAATGTCTGTTAAGCCTACTCGAAATGTTTCATTAAACAATACCATTACTTCGTCATACGACCTACATCTATCACCCCAACCTCTCATCATTAATAAAGTAACTCTCTCTCTCGTTCTGTTAGAGTAGCCATAGCAAAAGAAAAGGAAAGAGTACCAAGAAATCAACCTTACTAACTACCCTAAAAAAAAAGGAATTAATAATTAACCTTACTAACTATACTGTCAGGGATGCGAATTCAGTGAAAGTAATTGTTATTTAAAAGTTATAAAATGACAATTGAAAAACATAATCGGCACTGTTAGAGAGTCGAATTAAAATTACAATTAAAACCAGAAACGGCATTAAAAGCAATAAACTCCTGTAACTATCCTGAGACGGACTGTTAGAGAAGCGAATGCAGCAAACCCGCCAGATCAATATACTCAACTAAATATTAGTGGTGCAAATACAGCAAAATTAAAAGAACAGTAGACGGGGATTGCCGAGATTTTCAAAACCTCAACAAATTTACGCCAAATTTGGTACGGGGAGCTTTCCGGTTGCCGATTAAGATTCTGCACTAAGTTTTTGGAAATTCAGAGTCCAAGATGGCGAGTTCAAGATGACGAACAAGATTTTCAAAAACTCAACCAATTTACGCCAAATTCGGTAACTGGTAAATCTCCCCTAGATTTATCAGTTGCCGATTGAGGTTATGGACTCAGTTTTTGGAAAATCAGAGTCTAAGATGGTGGACAAAATATCTTAACGAATTCAAGTAAATCAAATAAAAAATTGCATAATTTTGAAGATCAATACAGAACATACTTACATTAACAAATTAATGAAGATGATCATGACCGAGAAATTGAATTTTGTCAAAACATGATAGAAAGGATTGTTCAGTATTCTAATTTTGAGTTACTATTTATTCAAACAAATCGACACTTTAAGTCAATCGCTGCAGAAGGAAATAGTCTCAATGATTTATGAAATAGCTGTTAAAATTTTAAATTAATTAATAATTATTGGATAGAACGGAGAGTAACTATTCAACAGCTAGCTAAGATCCCTCATTTAACTCTACTTAATTTTTTCTTTTACGGTTACTTAAAAATAATCGTGCACGTTACTAAACCAAAAGATATGTAGTAATTGAGACAATTCAAAGACAATGGTTGCGCTAATATTATACCTGATACTTTAAGAGCGCCATTTAAAATGTTGATGTCCATCTGCTAAGATTTTGATGGAGAACATTTTGAACCAAGATTGTTAGCCTTGCGTTAACTGGTCTGGTGTCCTCTTCTTGTCTTAACTGACAGGGAACCTTCGCCTTGCCTTGACTGGCTTTTCCTTAAATACCCGTGATATCTCCTTGCTTTTATTCACCAGGATGTTCACTTTAGGCTTAGAGGTTTCATTTGAAAAAATAAAGTTGACCTTGAAACGATCTTGAAGGACAAGGCCAAGGTCAAATCCAAGGTCATCATTGAATAGCAAGAGAGAAATCTTAAAACATTTGTTCTTATCATTTTTCAAAAAATTTAACCTCCCTGAAAGTTATTCAGTGTACCCGTTTCAAAAACAAATTTGACCTTGGAATGACGTTGAGGGTCATGGTCAAGGTCATACTGGAATGTAGAATTTCTTGCTCTTTCCAAATCTGCAATAAAACTAGAGGTTCCCATTTGAAAAAACAAAGTCAACCTTTAAATGACCATGAAGGACAAGTCAAGGTCGAAATCAAAACCACGATTCAATCGAGCGTTGAAAATCCTACAACTTTTGTTCGAGACTTTTTTTCAAAAAGGCGTTCCAAGCAAAATATCTTACCGTTTCCAAACTTTTGAAACACAGGGTATATTAAGTTTTCACAATGCCTAAACCCTTAGATATGCGTGTTCAAGAAATGGTAGCCATACTAATAAACTATTTTGAAAAAGAACGTGATAATAATGGGCAGCTTCTACCACTCACTTCTGTAACAGACATGAGTAATTTCTGTACTTATGTGTTTGATTCCAATCGAATAATTTCAAATTTGGTGAGATTAAGTTAACTAAACAGTTTCATTAAAAGTTGTTTGTTTTAGCGAGTCGCGTCAGCATTAAATATTAGTACAGACACTGTAAACAGCATTGGGACTCGGTTCAACAAGGTTGAAGCGCTAACAGGCCCAAAAAAATACGTCCACGCATGAAACCTGTGGTTGATATAGATGATTTCGACAAAGATGCAATTAGAAATATAATCTACCAGATGTATAAACACAGTAATTTTTAAACCCCTTGAAACGCGAATAATTTTTTGTATTTCAGAGGAGCACATTAATATAGAAACGCTACAAGAAAACCTTTGTGAACGAGACTTATTCAAAGGAGGTGAATATCAAATTTCAATATAACAAGGATGATCCTCGTCGTGGACTGATGGAAGTGCATAATGTTGTTTCAAAAAGGGTGACATTTTTAAGACAATATATTCAAGCTAAAACAGAGAGGCTACTGCAGTTTGTATTTGTTGATGCAAACTGGATTATTAAAAACGGCAGTATTGGAAAATCGTGGCAGGATTCTGACGCTAGAAGTGTTAAAAAGCTTACTGTTGGTGGTGAACGGTAATACTAATGATTATCAAAATATAAGGTTTTACTAAGTATGCGTTCCTTTATTAGATATATAGTTCTTCACGCTGAGTGTGAAGAGAGATTCATTCCTAATACTGAACTCGTCTTTACTTCAAAAACCACGGAGGGTGACTACCATGACGAAATAGATCAAGACAATTTTATACATTGGTTTGAAAATTAGCTTTTAATTAATCTAAGCAAGCTATCGACTATCGTAATGGACAATGCTAGTTACCATAGTACACAATTCAATAAGGCATCAACAGTTCTGGAAAAAGTTGATATTCAACAACAAACCTACTCAATCAGCATTTTGCACCACTTACTCGAACAAAACCACAAATTCAATAAAACAAAGACGCTAAAATTTTACACCATCTCACCTCAAACAACCTTACAAGACTAGACCTATTACAAGAAATGGAAATAAATAACAATAAATTAAACAATATAAAACTATGTAACACCAAAAACCAAAACTTAAAAAACTATTACCCTTTATTCAAACGCATTTGACATCTCATACTTATAATGCACTCATTTTTTACTCCTTGTCAATTAATGACGTAATTTTTTTAAAATTTCATTTTATATTTAATTAATAATTTGTAGCTATATACACACTGAAGATGATTTAATAAAATTGAAAGCGCTCTGTATATTGTATTATATTTGCACGAATACACACCTCATCACATTCTTGATATAAATATTAACGTGCATTCGAATATGGGTACACAGGAAAAAAATGCAAATTGTATTCAGGTATCAAAGAAGAACTGCGGTAACAACGAAATACACGTAAATATTGTAAAATGCGAACATAAACTAGAGCCTATAAACATTCTGTTTAAGGAAAATAATGAGATGCTTTTTGAGGAGAGAGAGAGAGAGATAGTTGAGTGTAAGAAAAGAGGAAAATGTAATGCCGACTGTAGAAATTATGGCTGAAGGCCTGCCGACTTCAGTGTTAATAGACAGCAGACATGCGTGTCGTTAAATTTTTATGTCAAAATTAAAGGATAAAGCCCAATATTACAATCTTGCCGGTAAGCAGTACTGTCGTGGTAGGTGCCTGGACGGGAAAGGTAAGAAAATTAAACAACAAGCTTCACTGATAATTGAAATAGAAGATGTACACTTTGAGCAAATATATGTGGTGGTTCCGTTATTTAGTCGAAATGTCATTTTAGGATGTGATTGGTTAACGGAGTTCAAAATTGAGCTTTCTTTCGAGTCTTATAAGGCCAACGAAATTTTTAATGACGTTGTGATGATTTTTTCGTTTAAAGGGTGGTCTGAGATTACTGAAAGCTTAACGATGGCTGAAATAATGAAATAGAGGAAATTTCGAAAAAGGAGATGGTAGGGGGTTAAGAGATTAAATGGGCGATACGAGAAGCTGTTGAAAAAGCAGATTCGTTTGAAAAAAGTTAAAGGAAAAGTTTAGAAAGGTTGATATGTGAATTTACGGGATGATTTACTCATGAGATGATAGAGTGGGGGGTATTTGTGACGAGCAGACTGAGTACGTCTGTTCTCTGGTTGTTGTGAAAAAGAGTTTTGAATCAGCAATTGGAGAGGAATCACGTTATGCCTCCCAACCCGTCTGAATTAATGTACGAAATTACGCTTGGGGTGGTCTGTAGTATACTGAGTTTATCAAGTTTATATTGTTGGCAAGTGAAATTGTACGAGGCGCTTAGAAAGTACATGGAATTCACGTTTGAAGGAACTACATTTGTATTTCTGGTGCTACCATTCGGATTAGCTACATCTGTGGCTAGTTTTAACTGCGCATTTAAATTTGTATTGGGGGAGGAAACGAGTAGTTTTGTCATTCCCTACGTCGCTTATTTGTTGGTTGTGTCTCACAGACGGTAGTGCAACATTTACAAAATTTAAAAATTGTGTTTGAAAAATTGTCGCGAGCCAGCGTTACTTTAAAATTAAGAAAGTGTTGTTTTACTAAAACAAAAGTTACTTTTGTGGGTCACACGATCATATCTAAGGGCATAGAAATGAAACCAGCCCGTATTCAGCTGATTTAGAATTTTCAAACTCCAAATAGTGTTAAAACTTTAAGAGCCTTTTTAGGCTTAGTAAATTATGACTCGCAATTTGTAAAAGGATTTTCCTACTTGACCCTAGGGTTAAATCATTTATTTAACATGAACGCCAAGTGGTGTTAGTCGGAGAAAGAGGACCAAGTATTTAGTAAAATCAAAACGGTACCGAAGCGTCTGCATACGCCATTGGATCGTGTTTATACCAAATTAACGAAAAAGGTTGTGTAAATGTCCTCTATGCGTAATTGCATTAAAACATTGGTACACCTTGCTACTGGGTCACGATATTACGATTATAATGGACCACAAAGCATTGACATTTTTAACTTTACATGTGATTTTCCAATGCTCGACCCGAAGGTACTACATTGGCCAGGAAGCAAGTTTTTCACCTGGAAAATTTTGAATTTTGCCAAACTCTTGCTGTTCCAAGCAAGGTAGGGATCTTTAACGTGCGTTTCAACACTCACCCACGGGACCTCCATTTTACCTCTCATCCGAACGAGGGTGTATTTTTGTGAAAAATGTTCGCCTAACATTTTTCAAGCGTACCGGGTCGAGGTTCGAACCCGGGAGCTTGGGACATTTTTAACTACATTGTTGCATTTACAATGCTCCTTTTATTTAATTCTTTAATATCTAATTATATCGGCCTACAATTCCGTATCGCCCAGTATAAATTTAATTTTGAATATTGATTAACAGTTATATAGTTGTTAAACACGTGAAGGTTTGATAAGAGCGGACGCGCTATCTTTCAAACTAGTTCACATAAGGTGAATTGATATTCATTTTTGGGAATTGATAGTGCCCTGAGCACTCGTGGCTAATAAACCACATTTATCTCATCAAGTACCTGCGAGTACTTATTTATCGTGTTCCCCTAATACAGGGGTAAGTATTTAGTAATAATATCTTATTATACGTTTACCTTGCTCTGTTGTAATTCCCTTTGTATTGGTTATCTTAGGAAACTTTTGGGAGTTTGAAATTTTTGAAGTTTGAAACTTAGAAGTTTGGAAGCCCAGATAAATCTGGACAGGAGATTTGATACAGCACAACAAATATTGCGGAAGTAAGATTCCCGTATCGTAACCTGGTAAAACTAGTTCTGAATCTATTTTCAAACACTTACCGTCGATCTTGGAAACCCTGGTCATCAGTATTGTAACATAACACGCCCGGATGTACATCTGTTATACACCGTCGAGGGTCGTGTTCAGCATACGAAGCTAACGAATAACAAGGTGGTACATCTATTTCCTTATTTTATTTAGTTTGTTTGGATGCTACTATCAGCCTGTCAGAAGAATCAGGTGTTGGTAGATTCCTATAACATGTATTTATGTGTATAAACGATATATTGGAAAACTATATTATCCTGGTACTTACTAGTACTTGAGAGATCTAATTCCCAATTACGTTGCTAGTAATCTTATTGAAGTTCTTTGATGTTATATTTAAATATTTACAAGATTAAAATAGCGTACCTAATATTATTATCAGCTGGAAATGTATTAATCTACTCTATTGCTTAAATTATTGTTGCCATAATTTTTAACAACTGAATTCCACATATACGTAAACCTTTATGTTTTGTTTGTAACAACGAGGTAACCATGGTAACTGCGTTGATCGTCGCATGCTCTTGAAGTTTATAATAATCACTTTTTATAATTTACATATTTATTTATTTGAATAACTCGAGCATGAGAGCTTGTATTCAATATTATTTAAAATGACATTATATGCGATACGCTAAAAATTAGCCTCTCGACTACTTTATTTATGATAATTGATATCTTTTACATACGCTTGATTTACACTCAATTTTCCTGTTTCCGTCAGTGGACACGGTCTTTTGACAGATCCCGAAAAAGTGGAAGCTATGGTTCATTACCCCAGACCCGTTAATTATACCGAGGTCAAACGGTTCTTAGGCTTGTGCTCATGGTACCGCCGCTTCATTAACGATTTTTCTACATTAGTGACTCCTTTGAATGTCTTAATCAAGGGAGAAAGAAAGGACAAACGATATCTTGGTCGCCTGAAGCTGAAAATTCCTTTTTAGAAATCAAACAGGCCCTCGTTTATGCACCGATACTTTATCAGCCAGATTTCTCACAGCCTTTTCTAATTCAGAGCGACGCTTCTAATACGGGAATTGGAGGTGTGCTCACTCAAATACTTGATGGTGAGGAAAGAGTGATTGCTTACGCTAGTAGAACCCTATCTAAATCTGAAAGGAATTACTCCGTTACAGAACGCGAGTGTCTGGCAGTAATATTCTGTATGGAAAGATTTAGGCCATACGTGGAAGGTGTTCGCTGTAAGGTCATTACCGACCATCATTCGTTATTGTGGTTAAACAATATTAAGAATCCGTCAGGCAAACTTGCCCGATGGGCTGTACGATTAAGGCAGCATAACTTTGAATTACTACACCGTCCCGGTTCTTCTAATGTAATCCTTGATGCTTTAAGTCGTATTCCATCTGTAAATCTAATTACCGTCGTCGACAATGACAATGACAGACTTTATTCTCGACTGAAAAATAATATTTTAAATACTCCCGTTAAATATCCACAATGGAAAGTGGAGCACAATATCGTATATAAATTTATTCCAAATAACTCTGCTTTTCCTTCTAATACCAAAGAATGAAAAATATTAGTACCTAAGTCACAACGACATCAAGTTATTACCGAATCACATGATCCAAGTACATGCGCTCATCTTGGTTTTTATAAAACTTTTTCGAGAGTCCGAGAACTTTATTACTGGCCCAAAATGAGGGTCGATATTTTAAAATACGTACGCTGATGTGAAGTGTGCAACTCTCAAAAGTCTGCACCGCGTATCGGTCACATGGGCACGGAGAAAGATGTCCAATTCCCTTGGCAAATTATCTCAGTGGACGTCATGGGTACGTTCCCGGGATCAAAAAAAGGCCATACCCATCTAGTGGTCATGGGTGATTGGCTTACGAAATATACCGTGAGGTTTCCGTTAAAAAAGGCAATAACACCACATATCGTAAAATTTCTAGAAAAAGAAATATTTTTAGTATTTGGTGTCCCACAGTTTATTCTTTGCTACAATGGGACCCAGTTTGCCGGGTCCGTGTTTAAGAAATTCTGTGACTCGTATCAAGTCCAAAAGATCTGGTTCACCCCTCGTTACTCAACACAGTGCAATTTCATGGAGAGAACAAACAGAACTGTTGGTACAGCTATGCGATGTTATATAAAAAGCATGTAAATTGGGATGTAGAGCTACCGATGCTTCAGCATGCCATTAATACCGCTCAATATGAAGTCACAGGATATTCTCCCTCATTTTTAAATTTTGTACGTCACGTCCCGTTATCGGGTAAATATTATGGCGAAGTCACTACTACCGCTGATACTGAAATCGCTCCCGGCGACAGGCATGCATACGCCGCCAGTTTAGAACATTTAAAATCTATCTTTACCGAAATACGTAAGAACTACATTCCGTTTATGAACGCAACGCTAAACGTGTTTATACCAAATTAACAAAAAAGGTTGTGTAAACGTCCTCTATGGAGCGGAACGGGAGTTTGAAATTTTTGAAGTGTGAAACTTAAAAGTTTGGAAGCCCAGATAAATCTGGACAGGAGATTTGATACAGATCAACAAATATTGCGAAAGTAACATTCCCGTATCGTCACCTGGTAAAACAAGTTTTGAATCTATTTTCAAACACTTACCGTCGATCTTGGAAACCCTGGTCATCAGTATTGTAACATAACACGCCCGCCTGCACATCTGTTATACACCGTCGAGGGTCGTGTTCAGCATACGAAGCTAACGGATAATAAGGTCGTATATCTCTTTCCTTATCTTATTTAGTTTGTTTGGATCCTACTATCAGCCTGTCAAAAGAATCAGGTGTTGGTAGATTCCTATAACATGTATTTGTGTGTATAAACGATATATTGGAAAACTATTTTATCCTGGTACTCACTAGTACTTGAGAGATCTAATTCCCAATTACGTTGCTAGTAATCTTATTGAAGTTCTTTGATGTAATATTTAAATATTTACAAGATTAAAATAGCGTACCTAATATTATTATCAGCTGGAAATGTATTAATCTACTCTATTGCTTAAATTATTGTTACCATAATTTTTAACAACTGAAATCCACATATACGTAAACGTTTATGTTTTCCTTGTAACAACGAGGTAACCATGGTAACTGCGTTGATCGTCGCATGCTCTTGAAGTTTATAATAATCACTTTTTATGATTTACATATTTATTTATTTGAATTACTCGAGCATGAGTGCTTGTATTCAATATTATTTGAAATGACATTATATGCGATACGCTAAAAATTAACCTCTCGACTACTTTTTTTATAATAATTGATATCTTTTACATACGCTTGATTTACACTCAATTTTCCTGTTTCCAGTTGAATGTGTCACTGCGTCTATTACCGAAACAGATGGTGCCCAAAATATTTCCGATTTAGTCAAGTTATTCGTTTGAGATTTATATTCTCATTAAATTTTCTGCCCCTAAGTGGCCCTAATTTTATTCATACATAAACCCACGCCTATAGTGCTCTCCAACGAACCCCAGCAGTTAGCCAGCAAGGTGCGTTGTTGTTATATTTCCCTGCCGCTAATATTTTCTTTTAAAAAACAACACCACAACATGTCGGTTGTTAAATTCTAGGTTGCTAAGGTGGAGTGTATTTTTGCAATGTCTTCGTTGCAAATAGAATATTGTACTGGCGCGAGTAATTTCGTAGCGGATACACTATCGAGGTATTGTTTATTTAATTTTCATCTTGACTTTTGACTAGCTACAATATCACGTCGGAGACCGGAAACGGTCTTCGATGTTAGTTGCTTTTTCTCAACTATAGAGGGCGCATGAGAAGCAGTTGCACTATAAATACACTTTAATTTGTGTATTATTTTAGAATTTATTTGGCTGTTTTGCAAAAAGAGATGCGTCCGTCTGATGATCTGCAAGAACAGTAAAACCAGTAACGGGCCTTTTTTTTGCAAGATAACCAACAATTTGTATATTGAATTCGTTCCCTATGCTCGAATTACTTTCTCCACGCAGGCAAGATTATTCATTATTATAAAAAAGTAATAAATATGTCAATATAAGCTTTCTTGTGGAATTATTGTTAGTCAAAGAGTAAAAACTCGGTATTTTTAATGACGCATTAGAATGGCTAAAGAAAGAGTAGGTAAAGCGCTACATTTTCTATGTATTGCTATTAAGAGCATTTCCAGTAATAGGTTGTAAAATGGCATATAAATCAATCTCGGAAACTGGAACAATGGTGTAGTAGTATTGTTTATAGATATAAATTCCTCTCTTTTTAAGGAATTATGTAAACAGTACCTGGTCAGTTGGATATTATACTAGGTTTATTGTTTTAAGGTTATTGAACTGTATATATATTTCCGGAATTTAATGTTAATAGAGTTTAGGTTTAATTTAATTTTCATTTGCAGCTATTTACCACAGGTAAAAAGAATAATTGTGAAAGGGTGTCCAGCTACCCTAATGATGAAATCGTACTTGAGAAAAACCTTTATTTTGAAAATTTCTTTAATTTGACCAAAAGCTAATGCGTGGTTTTAAGTTATTAGAGAGAAAGTAACGTATAATGAAACGAGATTCTGGAATACCGAAAGCAATTGGACATATCCGTAATAATCGTTTCCCGGTTAGCAAAGATATCAAAGGGATTGCTGGGACAGGACGGTTTGGCGTCTTTTACTTTTGACTAATAGTAAAGCCTTTCAAGGTAAGTGATACTTGAAAAGTACTTTTTTATTTCGTCCACTTTAAATGTTGATTTTTGTAATATTTATCACCTTTTTCCACAAGAACCCATTCCTTCATCACTGTAGTTAGCTGGTGCATCCATAAAATTGTTAAGGAACTCTCGCCCTTTCTGAGCAAATCAAAATTTGTAACGTAACCTCATTTTTACCTTGCAACAACCAGAAATAGGTACAAGATGCTCCTTGACAAGCGTTCGACCAAGGTTTGATGGTATTTTAAACTGTATTCAAGCATCAGGTTCTCATTAAGTAGATAGTATTTGCATTAAAAATGTATAGAACCTAACAAATGTAATTATATTATTCTTAGGAATAAGTTAAAACTAAATAATTTACTACATTTATCTTTAACAGGTTATAATATAAATACATATAAATATATTTATATATATATATATATATATATATATATATATATACAGGGTGGTCCGGTTTTCATTAGCCAGCGTATATCTTCTAAACTATGCAAGATATAGAAAAAATTTAAAAGAAAAAAATTTTTGAATATATTTTCTCTACAAATCTAAAGCATTAAGTATTTTACATGGTCTGCTATATTTGAGCAGTAATATGTCACTTTGGTTTCTTAAATAGAAGACCCTGTATATTTTTTTGAAAAAATATTTTACTTGAAATTGTCTTTACCTCAATATTCCACAATCAATAATTTCTATTCAAAGTACGCTAAATAACCTAAATAATAGAATTTCAATAGCAGTCTGAATGTTTCTATTAACAAATGCATTGCAGTATTTCAGTTGTTTATCACAATTGTCTGTCACATTAATAAGTAAAAGTATTATTGTGTTCGTAAGTTGTTTCGAGAAAAATAATGGAAATGAATTATTCAAACAATGAAAAAGTTGATATGTTATGTTGTTTTCATAGGCCAAACAACAATTAAACGTCAAGTTGCAGTTTTATTTCGAAACATTTCCTGACCATAAACAGCAAAATATAAATACATTTAAGAATTTAAAAAATTTTTATGTCCAAAAGTAGCTCTCAACTACCACCAGAAATCAAGTACAACATAACGAAGATCGTGAATTGGTTATTTTGGTCTACTTTAGAGCTTATACTAAAGTTTCTACGACACAAGCTGCAGCTAAATTAAACGTTTCAAAGAAGGCAAGTTTTTAATGTTTTGAGGCGTCATTCAATGAAAACGTTTAAGGTGCGTTTGATCCAAACATTACATCCCAATGAACCCAACAGCGTAGTTGGTTTTTGTATATGGATATTGAATGTAGGAAGAGAATTTTTAGACAGTATAATTTGGACTGATGAATCTAACTTTCATAAAAATGTTATCTTTAACAGAAAAAATACAAATTATTGGAATGATAGAAATCCTTTGCAATTTGTTGAAACCCGTTCACACGTACGATTTTCGGTGAATGTGTGTATAGGTGTAGTAGGTGACCGCATACTGAGTCCGTATTTCTTTAATGGTGGTTTAACCCAAAATAGACATTTAATGTTTTTGCAAACTTCGTTTCAATATTTCTTAGATGATATTTCCCCAGCTATCAGGCGAAACTTATGGTTTCAACACGATTGCGCTCCACCACGGGATCGGTAATAGGGGACCGATTTTGTGGCCTCCTGGATCACCTGATTTGTCAGTTCTCGACTTCTTTGTTTGGGAGTTTTTAAAAGACCGAGTGTATTCTAACTCTACCCCTTTTCAAAATCTCAAAAAGTTAATCGGCACGACCCCGGTAATGTTGCAAGATGCTAGAAAAAATTTTATTATTCGAGTTAATAAATATTTAGAATGTAATAGTGAACAATTAGAACATTTATTAAGATAATTAGTTTTCTTGTTAGCTATTATTTTCAGATGTATGTATAAAATAAATTTCAATTGATTAATTAATGCAGTAAATAAACAATAATCACAATTTTCTAATGGACTTCTATTATTTGAGTTATTTACCACATTTTGACAAGAATTCATTGGTTATGGTATATTGCCGTATAGACAATTTCAAGTAGAATATTCTTTCAAAAAAATATACAGGGCGTTCTATTTAAAAAACCAAAGTGACGTATTATTGCTCAAATATAGTAGGTCATGAAAAATACTTAATGCCTTATATTTGTAGAGAAAATATATTCAAAAAATTTTTTCCTGTGAAATTTTTCTATATCTTGCATAGTTCAGAAGATATACGCTGGCTAATGAAAACCGGACCACCCATAGTTAAATAACCAATTAAGGACAGCTCATTTGTCTATCTGATAAGGCACAAAATAATAAATAAGGTACTAGCACAATGAAATAGTGGTAACAGTAACGTGCTTTATTTGAATCATTATTCAAACGGAAAATATAATGATACCAAGCAGTAATAAATATGATAATTACTTAAACGCTTGTGAAAGGGCTACAAACTCGTAGAAAAACCATTTTAAGAAATATCAATTCATTAGAAAATTTCGCGTACCCGAAATACGCCTAACAAAGGAAACATATAATGGTGTACGCTCTAAGCGAAATATAAACTCAATTTTCTAGTTACTGAACTTTGAACCATAAAAGTTAAATACCTTAAAGTAAGTAATTGCCAGTATATTGATTAATCAGTTAGAATATTAATTTGTGTAAAAGCACAAACCGAAAAAAGGTTTTGCCTGCAGGGAAATTCTATAACCTCTATTTAATATTGCAGTTTAAACAAAAATAATCTTTGTCCTGTATGTTTCCTACTTCTGGCCATTCATAGTTAATAATTCTCCTGATAATAAGTATAATTAAGATAGACCATTGCATATGGTAGTTATGCGCAATGCAAATAGAAAATTGCTTTAATAAATTTTGCTCGGTACAAAAATTGTATATCAACGAGCTTATTTTCAATTAAAATTACAATATGACCCATTAAATGTTATCACTAGAAAACGTTAACCACATGTTTAGTAATAAGTGGCTCACTTATAATCGCCACAAAATTGGCGTACAAAACAAAGCAAATAAATGGCATGCTATGTAGGTCTCTTACCTGATCCTATCCAGATAGGCAACACCACCCCTTAGAACCATTCTTAACCTAGAGTACACCACAGCAATACTACGAAACGGACGAAAGAGCAGGCGTAAATTTACCGAAAAAATTTTTTAGGTGCATACGTAAGTTAATGACATGCGGAGCAAGCGTCCAGGAAACGAAAAAGGGGGAAGTAAGAAAGCTGAAAATAGATTTGCTGTTAGTCACACAAACTACCTACGTGTATTGCTTTGTGAAAAATTTGCAGGACACAACACCAAACTAGTACTTATTAAGTGGAATACAAATTAAGAATGGTTCAATATCTGAAAAACGACCTTTACATTTGGTTGATTGGAAATACTCACGGAAAATCGATGTACATAAATTTGGAAATAAACTTCAAGCATTGAAATTAAATAAGGAAATCATAGATGTATGTTTATCTAAACACGCTAAATGGAGTGATTATATGATAATGAACATTTGCTTATGCATATAACTGGGAAAGGCAAAATAATTCATGAATAATTAAATTCATAATAATGAGAAGAAGCCTTTGAAATGTGGTGCTTCTGACATATGATGAACATATCATGGACAGAAAAAGTTAAGAACAAAGAAGTACTAGAAATGACAGGGAAATAAAGAAATGTGTGGAGAACTGTGAAAAATAGGAGAGATATGATGATAGGTCACATACTAAGATGTGAAGGAATAGTGCGAAATATATTAGAAGAAAAGATAGGAAAAAAAGAAGTAGATGTAGACCAAGGTTAGACTATTGCACACAGATAGTGAAAGATGTAGGATGTAGATGTAGAATAGAAATCGATGGAGATACGCATCCAACCAGTCCCAAGATGGAAAAACTAATGACGAAAAAAATAAATGTACTTAAACAGGATGATTATTATAAACAACTACAAGTATTGATCTTGCAATATTCTCAACTAATGTTTACGAAAGTATTTGTTGGAAAACTATTAATTCGGCAAATGGCTAAGTGTTAGGAGATCTTTGGCAGTCACAGACTGCTTAACCCCTGCGCATATCACTGAATCTCGGTGAAATAGGGCATATAATTAGAAAATAATTGAAGGGGTACGGAGCTGTATATAGGATGTTGTGGAAATTTCAGGAAACTGTGTAGGCTAGCCCAGAACATAAATAAGTGGATATACGCGTCCCACTAGTCTCAAGACGGAAAATCTAATGACTAAAAAATATGTGCACTTAAATCTGATAATTATTATAAACAATTACAGGTGTGGGTTGTGAAATATTTTCAACTAATATTGATTGTGCAAAATGATATATTGGAAAAGCTATCGATTCGACAAATGTTCAAGTGCTGGGGAACTTGGCAGCCACAGGCTGCTTACCCCCTTCATATACCACTGAATATCGGAGAAATAGGGTATATATCTGTAAAACAATAGAAGGTAACCGAACTATATCTAACAAGAAAGAATAGCGGATATGCTCAAAGACATCAAACATGAGACAAAAAGAAAAATACCCGTATGCTTGTTGTGGTTTGTTTATTATTCTTTTTAATCTTTCTTGGGAATAAAACCATTTTTAAAATGATCTTAATTTACGTTTCGATCCGCGACCTAAGATCGTTGTCAAAATAATAAAAAATTTTAAGTATGACATTTATGACATAAATTGAAGGTGACTTTGATTTATTGATGTTTGATATATTTGGTTTGAGTACATTAGGAGAAAATTTTATAGTCTAGAATGGCAATGGGAAGCCCACTATCACCAATCTTTCTTAATATATTCGTGGAGGAATTTGGAAAAGATGTAATATTCACACAAGAATTGAAACCATTAATCTAGTGGGGATACGTAGATGATGTCTATGCTATTTGGCCTCATAATACAGAACTATTTAAAAACATTGTAGAGTCAATTAATAAAATAGAACCAACTATTAAATTCACATATGAATTAGAGCAACATGAAAAACTTCCATTTTTAGATATTTTAATCTGCAAAAACGATACAAAAATTAATACATCAGTATACGGAAAACCAACGCACACAAACAGATACTTAAACTTCGATTCAAACCACCCACACTGTGTCAAACGAGGAATTATCCAAACCCTGAATAACAGAGCAAAATTAATATCATCAAGCGAAGAAATTTTAAAAAAAGAAAAAGATATAATCAGATGTACATTAATAAAAAACAAGTATCCTAAAAGAATAATAGAGAAATGAATAAAGTCCCAAAAATAAAGAAGAAGAAAACAAAAACAACGATACGCACCAAAAAGTGCTCTCAATACTATACATAAAAGGATTCTCCAAAAAATCCAAAGAATAGGAAACAAATTCAGAATTAAAACAGTATTTAGAACCAACAATACACTAAAAACACAATTAACAAAAAAAAAACCTAAAAACGCAATTCAAAGTTCAAAATACTGCATCTACAAAATACCGTGCGAATGTAACAAGTTGTATATAGGGAATAGTTTCAGACCACTTAAAGTTCGATGAAAGGAGCATGAATCATATAAAAAATAGAAAATTTAAAAACTCATGATTTGCTAACATGCATGGACTCCAGTAATAAAACAAAATGGGAGGACGCAAAAATTATTGACAAAGAAGAAAACCACCAAAAACTCAAAATAAATGCGTAGCAAACAAATCCGTGGCTTTCAGTAAACAATGGATTCCATTATTAAAAGAAATAACAAATGAAAATCAATAACCCCATATCTAAGTAGCATTGCAAGTTTTTCCTTGGTTTTCCTTGCGATATTAACATGAAATACAGCCTACATACATGATTTCCATTTATACATATGATAACTAGTTACATAACAATAAGCATATTAGCAAACCCTACACCCAATTGTATAAATAGATACATGTGAAATATGTTTTCCAATCCTGAAGCTTTGAATTTATATGAAATTTAACAATATAAATTAATCGGTTGATTTCACGTTAAACGTATTGGCTACCTATTTAAAGACGCTCCCAGGGCGCAACACAAATTGAAGGCACTCATTCTTCTAGACTTTAAAATTGTCTCCTAATGTACTCAAACCAAATATATCAAACATCAATAAATCAAAGTCACCTTCAACTTATGTCAGAAATGTCATACTTAAAATTTTTTATTATTTTGACAACAATCCTAGGTTATGGATCGAAACGTAAATAAAGATCATTTTAACAAAAAACAGTGGTTTTATTTCTAAGAAAGATTAAAAAGTAGAAGAAAATTGTTCAAAGCATATGTGTGGAGCACAGCACAGTATGTCTATGAAATAGGGGCAGTAGAAAAAGCAGAGAGAAAGAGAGAGAAGCTTTCTGGAATGTTTTCCTTGAGATGTATAAGGATGATAGCATGGACAGACAAGTTCAATAACAAATAGGTTATAGAAATGGTAAAGGGAGAAAGGTATATGTGGAAAGCAAAAAGAACATGGAGAAATAGAAAGATAAGATACGTTCTAAGGCATTTTTGAGGAATAGTGCGGGATATAGTACAAGCAGAGATAGGAAAAAAGAAATAGAGGAAGACTGAGATCAGACCTTTGCACGCAGATAGTGATAGATGCAGACTGTGCAATTTTAAGGGAAATTTGTAGGTTAGTTCAGAATAGGAAACAATGAGGGTGCGCGTCTAACCAGTTCCAGGACTGAAGACCTAATGATGATAGAGTATTTAGCAATAGAAACGTGCGCAATAAATGATACAACGTACTATTTACTTAAAACCATTAAAAATATTTGAAAAGTCGAAAATGAACCTAACAAAAATTATGCGGTTTTTCCAGTTTATGTAAATCTTGAATTACCGAAGTTTAGTTTATATTGATGTTACTCGTCCCATTATTGGTTTAATATTCTGAAAGCGATTCTGGAAGTTGGGAACTGAAATGTCAAATGAAGTTTTGTATAATTATATATGGTAATAAAAATAATTTTGTTAATGTTGAGTTAAATTACTTTTCAGCAAATTTTTCTACACTTGAAGTAAAAAACAGTTAAACAAGTTGCTCAAAAGTATGTATTTCTATATACCGGTCATTTAACAACCAATCTTGTAAATAATAACATTAGGTTTGTAGGTGTTTGATGTTACTTTATGGCGAATTCTATATATTTTTTTCCTTTTATGGTTATAATCCCAACAGAAAAGGATATGAACTATCCTCCTTCTTCGACTGCTGGTTTACGAAAGAGGATATTTTCCGACTTGCTAGAACTCTAACTTCTGCGAAGACCTATGAGACGTGGTCATGGGTTTATATGACTATACTGTACCAACAAAATCATAAGTAAATAAAAAACAAGGGCTCCACCAAGTCCTACTACTAAAGAAGAATAAGCAATGCGTACGATGAAACCATACGTGAAAACCGGAAATTTTCAGTGTATAAGAATAGCTTTTGCTGGATTAAAACCTAACCTCATAAAAAGGAAGCAGCTGCTGAAATAAAATTATTATTATTAATTAAATATGTTTAAATTTAAAAAAAAAAGTAAGAAAGAAAAAAACAAGATGTAAACAATAATTTTATCGATACAGAATAGCGATGGAGTCGGGCAAATGGCACGCAGAGCTTCTTAATGCACTTACCTGGTAATTCTATTAATACCTCGCACGTTTAATATTTCTATGAATGAGAATTATCTCTCTTACCCTGATTAAATGTTAGGACTAAAATTACATACTTTAAGTTATTCAGCTTTGAACACAAATGTTTAGAATAAAACAGTAGCACAGTTGTAAATGTGATTTAATTTAAACAGAAATATTTTCTTTTGGAAATAGCAGAATTTATTTTTATAACATAGCTTTGATGAAAAGAGGCACACCAAAACAATTAGTAGAGATCTTACGACTCACATTTTCATTAATTAATTTTTTCTTACTCTGAAAAAGTTCTTGAATATAGTGTATTTAAATTAAATCCGCTTTAATTAGCAATTTACACTCGTAAAACCAGAATCAATAAATTTAAGATTATTTTATACTATACCAAATTTAGATAACATTCTATATTAATGTCAGAGTACAACACTTATATTTTCCTAGAATCAACCATCATTTAATTATTTGTTTTTGCTTTTAAACAATATCGATTGAATGCACATTTTACATAAAAATTGTATTCTCGTGTTGATTAAAATAATAATAGAATTGAAGTTCGTTAGGATATTAACCACCCTTTCATTTCGAAGCTAATACTTGATATAGACAAACATTTTAAGAAAGCTTTTACACTTTAAAACGGAAGTTTATTTTATGGAAATTATAAGAAACATGTGTAGACAAAATACGTTATAAGCTATTGCCAGTTAAATTTCTACCAAGATTGAAATCATATAAAACAACTTTTGATTTTCCAACTACAGTGATGGTACATGCTGCTTACAAATAAAAGTTTAAACGTGTAAGCTTATCACTATAACGCTTACCTCGAACAAACACTAAACGCGGACCTAGTTAATTCCTACTAATCATCACTAAATGCTCACATAAAAAAGAAACTCGCAATCACAAATATTGCTTTCTTGCGTTCTCCCGTCAGAACTTAAAGGAAATACAAATGCTACATAAATTCGATGGTTTCTTGAAAATAAATTGTGATGTTCTTCTACATTTTCAAGCGTTATCTACCAACGACATCTTAAAACTGTATCTTGAAATTAAATGTTGAATCTTAATATTGAATCATTATATTGAAGCTGTATATTAAAGTTGTCTGCTAATGTTGTATGGTAATGCGCCAAAGATTTCGTAAAGATAGAATTTAAAAACGTAAAGCTATATCAAAATGCTAACCGTTAACCCGGTGATGATGTAAGTCCATCACTTTTATTACAACGCCCGTATTGTTAAGCAATAATCGCTTTCCATGCTTCTATCAAGACTAACTATCCTTGCAAGGTCTCAGATAGTAAACTATCTGAGACCTTGCAAGCGACCGATTACGAACAATATCCTATTGATACTCGACCTCGCAGAGCAATAAATGTCTTTAATCATCATTAGAAATCAGACGTACCAAATTATATTTGAATAACAGTCGGTAATTACGGTGACCCCATATATCAAGTTATGTGCTTCCCATAATGTGTCTGTATTAAATCTTTGCTACTCCTGTCCTGATGAGCCCCAATTAGGGTGCAACGCATCGACAGGATACCCCGTGCCTGAATTTGAATCAATTGCCAGTAATTCATTTTTACTTTGTATTAATTTAAGACTCATTAAACCTACTTTTCTTTTAAATTATAACTTTTGGCTATGGAAAAAGGCAGTTGAACCGGATCTCCTCCGTGCCGACTGTTGCTAAAGCCTGCAATTTCAGGAGAAACGACACGAAGACACAAAGCGTGAGCTAGGTGATGCTGTACTTCCCATAAGGAGTCTGTATTAAACATTACAGCTTTACTACTACCGTCCTGATTAGCCCCAATTAGGGAGAAACGCGTCGACAGGGTGCCCTCGTGGCTGAATTTGAGTCACTTGCCAATAATTCCTTTTTACTTTGTATTAGTTTAAGATTCATTGAACCTACCTTTCCTTTCAATTATAATTTTTAACTATGGAAAAAAGCAGTTGAGCCAGATCTCCCCCGCGCCGACTGTTGCTAAAACCTGCGATGTCATGTGAAACGCCACAAAAACACAAATTGTAAGCTAGGTGATGCTATGCTTCCAATAAGGTGCCTGTATTAAATATTACAACTTTGCTACCCCTGTCCTGATGAGCCCCAGTTAAGGCGAAACGCGTCGACTGGATGCCCTCGTGGCTGAATTTGAGTAACTTGGCAATAATTCCTTTTACTATATATATATATATATATATATATATATAATTAATACTAACAGGTTCTTTGGTCTTCTAGTAATAAAACTCTTATTTGTTTTTACCGAGCTTTTGATTTATTTAAATAAAAATTTAAATAAAAATTTAAATAAAAATTTAAATAAATCGAAATAAATCGAAAGCTCGGTAAAAAACAAATAAGAGTTTTATTACTAGAAGACCAAAGAACCTGTTAGTATTAATTGTATACACTGCTGGTCGTCACTTTTAACTAATTGTTATAAATAAATATATATATATAAATATTAAATTAAGATTCGATTTTGGGTTTTACTTCGTCCAAATGTCATAAATTAATCAAAATATGCCAAAGTCATTTATTAATAACTGACGTTTCGAAAAGTATGTTCCCTTACACTTAGTTCTATAATTAAATAGTTAACATATTTGGAGAATTTCTTAAATCTATACTTACATTTATTAAACTATTGTTTTTATGAAATTTTGTGATGAATGAAATTTGTGTTGGTTTTGTTTTGTTTTACTAATTACGTTATTAATACTAAAAATTACAGAAGTGTCAATTACAAATAAGAAAATAAAATTTTAAAAATTAAAGATGTTGTTACTTATAAATTATTAAAATTATGATAATCTACTGAAACATTATAATTAATAAAAATATTATCATTTATATACAGTTGTATATTACGTGCTAATGTGTTTGTATGTGTGCATGTGTGGTGTGTGTGTGTGTGTGCGTGCGTGCGTGTGTGTGTGTGCGTGTGTGTGTGTGTGTGTGTGAGTTATTTATACATGTAAAATAAATTATAATGTATGTGTGTATGCATTTGTGTGTGTGTGTGTGTGTGTGTGTGTGTGTGTGTGTGTGTGTGTGTGTGTATGTTTATTTTAGACTGCTTTAATGAGTTTAAATGGTGTTTATTACTTTTTATTTAAGGAAAATAGAAATGCATAACTTTTGTGTAGGTTATCTATGTCATTTTTAAAATTAATTGTATTGATTTGTTTTGGATATGATAACTTTCTAGAAATAATCTGTTTTGTATATACTTTCTGTATCTAATATTTTTGTGTTGTCAAAATCTGCTTGGTGTTGATATGCATTTAAATGTATAGTTAGGGCGCATGATTTTTTGTTTAATTTTTGATCACTTTTATGTTGTATTATTCTGTTCTTCAGCCACTGTTTCGATTGTCCTATATATTGTTTATTGCAGCTACAGGGATGCTGTATATGGTATTGCTTTTAGTGATTTTGGGATATTGTCTTTGGTCCTGGTAAATATGTTCTTAATGCTATTTTCATATTTAGTCGAAATTTTTATTTGTCGAGTTTCTAATAGTTTTATTAAAGATGGTGTTAGTTGTTGTATGTATGGAAGTGTTTTGTATTTGTTAAGTTCGGTTCCTATGTGTTTATCTGGATGTATTTGTTTAGTTTGAAAAATTAGTTTATTTGTGAAAGATTTAGGATATCCATTGTTTAGTAAAGTTTTTGTAGTTGTTTAAGATTAGTTGTAAGAAAAATGGGGTCGGAAATTTTAAAATTCTGTTTTTAAAGTTAGGGCAGTATTTATTTTATGTCTGAAAGTATGATTTGAGTGAAAATTGAGATAGCGGCCTGAATTTGTTGGTTTTTTGTATGAATCAAATATAAGTTTATTGTTGGAATCTCTAATGACGATGGTATCTAAAAAACTTAGTTTTCTGTTGGTTTCTGTTTCTGTAGTAAACTGAAGTTTTGGATGGAAATTGTTGAATGCTATAGTAGTTTCTTCGATTTTGTCTTTTGGGATAGAGCAAATTATGTCATCTACGTATTTTACGATGAAATCTAGTTTGAAGGGTAACTGTGGTTTTATGTTCTTCTTAATCTTCTTTGGGAATGAAACCACTCATAGTTTTTAAAATCTATTTTATTTACGTTTCGATCCATGACCTAGGATCGTTGTCAAAATAATAAAAACTTCAAGTTTGACGTTTATGACATAAATTGAAGGTTACTTTGATTTATTGATGTTTGAAATATTTGGTTTGAGTACACTAAGCAAAATTTTTAAAGTTTAAAAGAATGATTGCCTTCAATTTGTGTTGCGACCTGGGATCGACTTTCCTATGGTAGCCAATACGCTTAACGTGAAATCAGCTGATTAATTTTTATTGGTGAATTTTATATAAATTCAATAATTTGGAAAACATTTTTTAACATGTTTCTATTTATACAATTGAGAGATTTCTGATTTTATGTCTTATTTTACCGAGATTTTCCAATTCCCAAGTTATTGAATTTTTACAATAAAAATTAATCAGCGGATTTCACGTTAAGCGTATTCGCTACCTAAAAAAGTCGGTCCCAGGCCGTAACACAAATTGAAGGCAATTATTCATTTAAACTTTAAAAATTTTTGCTTAGTGTACTCAAACCAAATATTTCAAACATCAATAAATCAAAGTCACCTTCAATTTATGTCATAAATGTCAAACTTGAAGTTTTTATTATTTTGAAAACGATCCTAGGTTATGGATCGAAACGTTAATAAAGATAATTTTAAAAACTATGAGTGGTTTAATCCCAAAAGAAGATTAAGAAGAATACTAAACAAACCACAACAAACATACAGGGAGTATTTAAAAATATTTTTGTTTACAAAAGTTGTGCTAACGCTGTTCTAAGCATTTGCTCTCAAGGATACATCTGTCAGCAGTATACAACGGAAAAATAAGTGACGTCAGTAACACCTGTTGTTGTAACTAACAATTTATACTGAAGCAACGTGTTGTTTCTTAAAACATCAAATTAGTGAATTTTAATTTCGACACTGGAAATTACAGCTCAGCAATAGTTGAAACAAATATCATATTCGTGCTTTTACACATAAGAACAAATTAGCATGTTTCTAATTTGAAGCACGAAAAATTACTTAAAGCTAACTACGAACCAAAGACTGCTTTTCCCGCCTGAATGAGGTACTTGTTACATCATGCGATGTTTACTGCATGTAGTATGAACTCAGCTCATCCTAGACAGCTTCTACCACATGGAGTTGTTCCAGGTGTAGAATTACATACAAAGTAGCATCTTTACGCTGTATCACCAAGTGATCTTCTTTAAATTGGTTAAACTTTCCATCCTCTAAGTTGCATTTTACACGTCGTAAAACAAAGTGGTTTTAACAAAAGGGATTGAATTTCTTATCTTCTAAGTTGCGTTTTACACGTCGTAAAACAAAGTGGTTTTAACAAAAGGGATTAAATTTCCTATCTTCTAAGTTGCATTATTAATGTCGTTCGTGTAACAAAGTATTTTTAACAAATGGGATTGAATTTCCTATCTTCTAAGTTGCATTGTTCATGTCGTTCGTGTAACAAAGTAGTTTTCTTAAAATCGATTAAATTTTCTAATTTCAAAGTGCATGGTTAATTGTAGCAATGTGCCTCGTCGCGCGCTATTCAAGAATGTCCTCACTCATCAAAATTGATACGCAAATTGCCGGCCTGCGTTCCTTCATACATCTTGTCTCTTCTTCCACGTATGACCGACTGATTATCAAACTCGCTCGGGCGACCGGAGGGTCCAAGGAGGAAGTTATCAAACCTAAACGCGCCTGCGAATGGCTGTAGAAGACACAGATATCCAACCACAAATAGAATAACAAATAAAGATGCTGCTTTAACGTATTACTTTACTTGTTAAATGTATTTTAACATTATTTTAATAAAAGTGTATTATTATTCTCGCTCTTTGATGGAGGGATTTATTAACCAAAAAATAAAATTAATAAAAGTGTCTTATTATCCTCGCACTTTGATGAAGGGATTTATTAACTAACAATAAAATTGTTACAAGTTCCCCCAGCACCTGAACCTTTGTCGAATTAATAGTTTTTCCAAATTATCCTTTCGCACAAACAACATTAGTTGAAAATATTTCAGAATCAACACCTGTAGTTGTTTATAATAATCATTAGATTTAAGAGTACTTATTTTTTCGTCATAGGGTTTTACATCTTGAAACTGGTTAGACTTGCACCTCAGCTTATTTATGTTCTGAGCTAGCCTACACCGTTCCTGCAATTCTCACAACAACTGATATACAGCTTGATTCCCTTCTATTGTTTTCTAATTATATTCCCCATTTCACCGAGATTCAGTGGTATGTAAAGAGGGTTAAGCAGCCTGTGGCTGCCAAGGTTCCCCGTATTAATAGTTTTTAAATATATCCTTTCGCACAATTAACATCAGTTGAGACTATTGCAAAACCAATATCTGTAGTTGTTTATAATAATCACCATGCTTAAGTACAGTTATTATTTTTGTCATTAGTTTTTCCATCTTGCGGCTGGTTGGAAGCGTACCTCCATTGATTTCTATTCTAAGGTAGCCTATACATTTCCCTGAAATTCTCACAACCTACTATCTGTGTGCAGTAGTCTAACCTAGGTCTCCCTCTATTTCTCTTTTTTTCTATCTCTGCTTCTAATATATTCCGCACTATTCCCTAATGTTTTAGTATGTGGCCTACCATCCTATCTCTCATATTTTTTACTGTTTTCCACATAGTTCTTTCTTTCCCTACCATTTCTAGTACCTCTTTGTTCTTAACTTTGTCTGTCCATGGTATCTTCATCATACGTCTGTAGCACCACATTTCAAAGGCTTCTACTTTTTTCTTGTATTCTTCTCCTACTGTCCAGGTTTCGCAGCCATACAGTGCTGTGCTCTACACATATGTTTAAAGCAATCTTTCCCTTCTATCTATATTTGTGGTCTTTGTAAGTTTATGGTTATGAAAATTCAGGAAGATAAAATCTTTCTTAAAACAATTATTTGGAGCGATGAAGCCAATTTTGTAAAAATGGTATGTTTAATCGTGATAGCTCACATTTATGGTCACCTGAAAACCATCATTTAACTCGTGAGCCGCAATTTCAGGAAACTTGGCAATTTAATGTGTATTGTGGTATCAAAAATAATAATAGAATACTGTGCATGTATATCTATGACAAAAACCTAAATGGTTAAAATTAAAATGGTCTTTT
Source organism: Platerodrilus igneus (assembly GCA_036346225.1). NCBI lineage: Eukaryota > Metazoa > Arthropoda > Insecta > Coleoptera > Lycidae > Platerodrilus > Platerodrilus igneus. The sequence goes on from JARFIW010001107.1 coordinate 896,097, forward strand.
ACGAAATATTGTGACGCCAGCATTGGATAATTTGCCGATAGCGGAAGCGATGTCAGCATGGTGTAGACAAGATGGTGTACCAGCACATGGTAATAGATTGGTCACTCTATTACTTTATTAACTTTTTGATAATCGATGGATTGCTAATAATGGCCCCTTTCTATGGGTACATCATTCTCATGATTTAACCCCCATCGACTTTTTGTTTGGGGGTACATAAAAGAAAAGGTTTACACGACATCGCTTACAAACAAAGACGACGTCGTTGCAACAGTTTATCAAGCGTTTAATATGCTTACAGAAAATGAGATACAATGAGCAACACATAATGCTGTACAAAAACGGATTCTTTTGTATACAACACAACGGCAACATTTTTGAATATCGACTTTAGGAAGATTTAATAGTTTCCACCAATTCAATCAAAGTGAAACCATAACTTTCAAATTATATAACTTCTAATTAAATAATTAAATAATATTTTGAAAGCTGGGTTAAGCTATTATATCTAGAAATTATTTGAATATTACATGTTTGAAAAGCAGTTTGATCCTGATTGTTCATAACCTTAATTTCCAAAATAGCTTGAAAGTAACACAATTTAAAAGAAATAATTAAATAATCCAAGATATTCCAAATAACTAATTATGCTTGTTTCGTATCAAATAAAAGGAAACTTTATGCTCTTTCAGGTCGGAATAGAAAAATTAGGAGATTTAACTTGAAATAAGTTACCTAATTTGACAATTCGCGTTTTGTACTCGCATTCTCAAATGGGGAAAACTACATTACTCTTCTTATTAATAAACGTTTGTTCAGGTGTTATGGAAACTCTCTCGTACAAAAGGTTTTGAAAAAATATTTATTGTTGCTGTTTTTTGATGTTCCAAACATTACCTTTTTTGAAGACAAAGAATTTTATGGAGGCAAAACAATAGAAGTTAGTTTGCTACGTACCTAGATGTAGCCGAAAAAAAGTAAATACCAGGCCAACTACCAAACGCGGAGAGAGGGGGATTCGCCTACATACCAAAAATAAACAAAAAAAAAAACACATCGCCCACGATTACATATTAACAATAAAAATAAATAAGAGATTCTGTACAAACAAGCAAAAAGAAAATAAATTAGGTATTATTATTTCACAGCAAACAATTATATTGTACGGACAATTTAAGAATTTAGATACGAAGTGCGCATCTCGTATTTCACACAAAATAAATTTGATCAGTAGTAAATAAACCCGTGAGAGGTTTTGTCAAGCTTTTTTAAAATTTTTTCTAATACTTTTTGTAAATTAACGTGTGGGAGCTTTTGTCAGACATCTTTTAAATCGTACATAGTACCGTTTGTAAAATAAACCAATCAGTATTAAAGAGTAAGCTTATGTCTGTCCAACATTTCTAACAAAAGTACCTCACACCTGTAGAGCGAGAATATCGATTAGCAGCAACGAACAATAGTTCTACAATGTCACGTAACTACACCAAACGTTGATACGGAATATGCCATTGACACACACAAAAGAAAATAAGTTGCATACCTGTAGGTATACGGATACCTAGCTTGCAATCCGTCGGGGGTGAGTCAGCACAGCAACGCCATGGTTGTCAGGATCGATTTATTCTGCAGCAGTGGTCTACGACAAAAGCAGTTGGTCTACAGACAAAAGCAGTTAGTCTACAGAAAGAAAAAACCCATTTGGCCTCCAGCTAAAAAAGCTGAAAAGAGAATCTGCTTAGAATGGGTACGTGCGATAAAAAACACCTCCTAGTTGTCGAACAGAAAAAAAACCTAGGTGCATTGCTTTTGAAATACGGTGACGAATACTGTAGGAAATATTTCGACGTACAAGCTGTAGAATCAAATTCAACAATGGTTCAACTAGCAGGAATTCAAACTGCAAACGTTCGCTTACCAAAGCGCGATTGAAACTGAAAAATCCGGGTTTTATCGAATAGTGCGCGACATTATTTCAACCAGTCTATACATCGAAATAATAGAGAAAACCATTATATGCGGTCGTAATGTATACTAAGATAACAGGTACCTAAAACAGAATATAAACTATTTAATTGTAGCATAAACTTGTCGTTTCGAAATAAATAAGTTCAAAATAAAAATTTGTAGCAAGCGTACTTGTAAACAGGATGTTGTTGAAAAATTTAAGAGATTACCGGATACCTAAAACAAGGCATAGACCATTTAATTTATGGAATAAATGTTCGTTTTAAAAACAAAAGGAATTTGAGTTGAGGAATTTATTTGTGAGCGTGTTTATTATTAATTATGTTCAAGGATTTAACAGTAGAAACGGAATTTATTCGAGCGGGTATTGAATTAACAAGGGAAAAATAAGGGTAATTAATTTATGCTGAAAATAAACGTAACAAGTTATATAAGCCCTCATATTAAAATAATTCTTTGGTCAAGGACTATTCAAATATCTAATAATATATAGGGTGTGCTATTTAAAATTACGAAATCGAGCCTTATTTCAGGAATAACCGAAAGTTGCACGTAGCTAGGATTATTTGAACTGAACCTGTTTTGTTCGATAACTCTCGCATGCAAAATTTCAGGTTTGTAGCTTTTGTAATTTTTGAGGTATCTTTAATGAAAGCTCGTTGTAGGACACCCGGTATATTGAATTGTTACTTAATTAATACTTCAATAAAACGATTGAAGACAGAAGGGCGTCGTTAACAAATAACTCAGAATGTGGTTCTCTACTACTAGAAGGCTGAGAAACACTGCAGTGGTATCTTAACTGATCAATAACCGATTGTTGTTCATACTGCAAAAAAGGTGGTAAAAACTTTAAATACAGGAAGCAAGTGTATGAATGCTATTGTAATACTGACTTTTTACAGTTAAGTGTTTTAAGTACAAATTTACATATAAGTGAAAGTTTAATAGAACTATTCCAAATCTTCTTTTATATCCTTGTGTCGTCCGATACATTGCAGGATTTCCACTATTACATTTAGAACTTCTACTGACACTATTTGTATAGTTCCCTGACTCATAATTTTACTAAAAATTCCGACAATGGCACAAACGTACGTTACCAGTAACACAAATTAAATGTTTACAAATGAAAACATCTAACAGATTATCTTCCCTGGGGTCTGCTATTAAAAATGTAAATAGACATTAAGAGAAGCGGCATAGGAATGATATGCAGTGACTATAATACTGCGGAAACTCTAGAACAATAAAATTCATTTGCTCTCCAACTCACAAACTGTGTCAAACATTAAGAGCATAAACTCATTTGATGTACTGTATACTAACGTTAATATTCCACCTTGGAAAAGCTAGGTTCTTTAGTCATTTAATAAAATTATAGTAATTCTGAAAAGAGCTGTGAAATATTCATGGGGTGTATGGCAGACAAAGCGGTGCTACGGCAGCATACAACTAATATGAGGAGGAAGTAACGTCACACAAGGGGCCCTGAAAGCGTGACCGACGGAAAATTACCCCCTTAGCTGATAACAGCTGCTGTTCCCTTGGGAACGTAGCGTTGGGTTGCATATCTATATATCCTGGACATTGTCCGTTACAATAACAGTCACTTTATGAGATTAATTTGTTTTACTGTTGTGCTCGGTTTCATTTGCTTTTTATTAAAAGATGCGTAGAATATGAAATTTTCATGCAAACATTATGCTATATTCCTGATATGAAAACAATTTTTGTTTTGCTTATGACGCTTTAAACGTTAAATTAGCACACGTATTTATATATACTGTGCAAACATTGGTTTTTAAATTTAGGATGATTTATAAGAGCACTTAACTTTGGTCATTTGTAAATTGTCTTCGTTTTAAATATATGGCTCCCGTAACTCATTATTTGATGTTTTGCAGCAGGTGTTATGACACTTACTACGTATTTCAAAATTAATAAAAATTACCGTAGAAAAATTGATCGAAAATTATCCAAAAAAAAATTGTTATCCGTAAAACGAGCGGGCCAGAAAGAAAGGAACGGAATCAGTAATAAGGAGTGAATTCGCCCGAATTAGGGGGTAACAAAAGAGAGAGAAGAAAAGAAACGAATGTCACGCTAGTTCAGTCGAAGGCTGCAGGGGTCTAAAGAAAGAATCGGCAGGAGAGACGAACCAATTCGCTTCTTTTAGAACATCTGTGCCTAAAACGATAATTAAACACAAAGCGCATGCAAAATTAACTCTAATAAGTAAATTTTCCGTTCCGAATAAACCTGTACCTTAACGAAGTTCTATAGATTACCAGAACGGGTGGAACGGCTTGAGTGTTCCAATGAGCTAAGGATCCGAACCAAGGGTTTTACCAAATTGGTGGGGCCTTTGGTGAGGAACCAGACTAAGATTTTCGGAAATAATCACATTACCTCCCAAGTACAGAGCGTACGTAGATTGTAATAAACGTGATTGCATTCTCTGGGGTAAAAGATTTCGGAGTTAAAATAGTTCCGCATTCGGATCTTCGGGATGGTACTACTCTGGAGGATGCGATAGGAATGTTCAGAATAAGATTTGGAAACGTTTAGCGAGTCGGAGCGTAGAATGGAAAAAGTATGAAAAAAGTAGATAAGCTAGAGAACCTGAAAATTGAGATGAATAGGTTAATACTATTAGACATAGTAGGGATCGATGAAGTTCGGTGGCAGGAGGCGTGGGATTTTTAAATGGGAGACTTCAGGGTGCTTTATGCAGGAGTAGAAGAAGAAAATTCGGGGGCGGGGAATAAAGATAGTAGAAAATTACTTACAAAAGAACGAAAAGGTATACTCATGGATAGATTAGAATCTAAAACGGCAAATACAGTAATAATACATATTGAGTGAAGCATTTTCAATTCTGGCTGACGAAAGTGCAGATATTGCTGGGGTAGAACAGTTATCACTTGGAGTAAGATTTGTTAGTAATGACAATTCGGTCAGAGAAGAATTTTTAGGCTTTGTAGTCCTTACATCGATGAACGCAGAAGGTATAACTGCTGCAATTATAAACGCTTGTAATGAATATGGTTTTGTATGGATAAATTAGTTGGATTAGGGTTTGATGGTTACTCGACGATGGCAGGTCATGAGCAGGGAGTCCAAAAACTTATTAAAAATAAATATCCAAAAGCGATATATTTTCACTGCGCGTCCCATAGATTAAATTTAGTGATAAATGATTTGAACAAGATTCCGGATATTTAAAATTCAGTAGGTACCATTAAAGAAGTAATTACTTTCTTTCGAGATAGTCCATTAAGACGTAGATGTTTCTAATATTACACTATTATGTGAAACACGCTGGTCCGCCAAATATAAATCAATGAGGTTGTTTGCGGAACATTTTGCAGATACTATGAACGCTCTGGAAAATTTAGCTCATAACCGTGAAATAAATGCTCAGACAAGAAATAGGGCATCAACTTTTAAATTGCGTTTCTTCGTCGAAATTTATTCTTTGTCTGCATATTATGGCCAAATATTCTAGCAAATTGGAACCTGTTTGTAATGCACTGCAGTCTAAAAGTATAAACTTATTTTCCATTAAACAGCACATAGATGAACTACTCAAACTTTTTAAGGCACACCGTAGTGATCCTGAACAATATTTTAAAGAGGTTTATAAAAAAAGTGTTGAACATGCCCATGGTTTTGGATTGGAAATTACATTACCACGTATTGCACCAAGACAAACTCATAGGTCTAATTATCATATGAGTAGTGTTGAAGATTACTTTCGAGTAAGCCTTTTTATTCCTTATTTGGATTCTGTTATACAGTCTATTTCCACAAGGTTTTCTGAAGATGCTACGACTTCTTTTTTACTCTCTGGATTACATCCAAATAACTTAAAAGACACCAATATAAAAAGAGCATTGTTAAATAAAAAAGAAGAAATAGCCAGAAGTTACAACATTGATAACTTTTCAGAACAGTTGCAAACGTGGGTTGAACTTTGGAAAAATAGAGAGATTCAACAAGATACAGACTCTGTACATTTGCTTGATAATGAAGTTTCTTTTTTTCCGGCCATCAAAACTGCGCTGAATATTTTTTTGGCATTACCTTCAACTACTGCAACAATAGAAAGGTCATTTAGTACGCTAAAGCGGGTAAAATCGTGTCTTATATCAAGCATGTCAGGGGAAAGATTATCAGGTTTATGCATGCTTAGTGTACATAAGGACATGGTAGGTAGGGAGAAACAAGCATTTATAAATGAAGTCCAAATAGATTTGGTCAAGACCGAAGAAGATTGATATTTTTATTCAAAAATGATGATGATTAATAAAACGCGAGAACAGTCCTATTCAGCAGTGCCAGTTATAATAGTTTGTTGTACCCTTCCTAGTTCTTAGTCATGTTTGTTTGTGCAACAAATATTAAAGACACTATTTAAAGTGCCGGTGGGATATTTATTTACTATTAATTAACATCTGTGGTTTGTGGCCATTTGATTGACAATGTGGCTTTTCTGTTTTCGTTAACTATGGTTGTGTCGTGTCTGTATTTTTACATTTTCTTACGGGCGGCTTATTACGTGTATTGGAATAAGTCCATTCAATTTTCAATTAGTGTGTGTTAATGTAAAATCCAATCTTTTCCATTTGCTACCCTGTGCATCATCAAGCCAAAAGAATTGATAGCCTGCTGCACCAGCAATTTACCAGATTGGTAGGTAACTTTACACTTTATGAAAATTCGATTAATTACAGAATGCTGCATTTATTAAGAAACTATCAATCCTACGTTTTTCTTTCAATTTCAAATACTATAGCCGAAATCTCGAAAGAATGCATTCGCGTCATAGGTTTCTGAATTAAACACCGACATACTTTTATTGTATATCGCTTTTAAATTCAGTAACCTATGGCGTGAATGCATTCTTTCGTGATTTCAACTATAATATTTAAAAACGCTGCATTATCGATGGTCCTAACTGCTTTTGAGCTACTCTAAGAAAATAAGATTTTATGCTTTACATTACTTTCCAATAGGTCCGGTAACGGGGTTGCATTAACAGTGTTCATCCTTTGTGTAACATAACTAATATTTTTGAAAGTAGTCTTGACCCCCTCTACAAATTATTCTGTGGGCGGCCTTGTTAGACACCAAGTGTTTTAAAATTACCAACCATCCCTACCGGTCACCCGCAGTTTCCCAATTAGCAAAAGATAGAATGCCTGAACAGCAGCTTATTAAGATAACAGGATACTCCAATTCTTCATCCATACAGCCCTATTTTACAAATGGATGTAGAGGATCATCCAAACATTTTAAATAAATTAAGAGAATGTAAAAAAGCTGAAACGTTAGTAAAAATTGCTAACTACCTACATCGTCGAGCGGTTCAGGAAGTGCAATTTACAATAACTGTACATTTAATATTTTATAACAACAAACAGCAATTGAGCGCTGCATGTTGCTAATTTGTTAACTTGTTTTTTATTTTTGTTTATTTTAAACATAAGTATAGAGTTTACTTTATTAAATCCACTTTGGTTCAGGGAATAATCTTTTAAAATACAATGCGACCTTGATAAACTAGCGGCTATTTTATAGTGTTAGTTTTCTTCGAGTGCTCTGCATTCCGACTCGACCAAATTGCCATTAATAATCAAAGACTAAAGCCCGCACTGAAACGTTCGAGCTTTAGTCATATTATTAGCAGCAATTTGGTCTTGTCAAATTGACATGCATCGCACTCTCGAAAAATTTATCACAATAAAATAGTCGACTATTTATCAAGGTCTTATGGTATTATGGTATTACTGTTTCAGTTTACTTTAGTTAACTGGAATTGGTATTTATTTTCTGTTGGTGAATTTAATGTAACCAGATGCCATTTTCTATTTTTTTATTTAAGTATATCCTGTTGCTATAAAAACCCTTTCCAAAGTAAAACCCGTTTTATTGCCAATTTGATTTTTATAAAGTTAGTTTTCTGGATATTCATTACAAATAAAAATGATAACGAGAAATACATTTGCTATTTTATAACTCGAGCGTATGATATCTAACGTTATTTTCCTCATGTGGAAATAGACAATTATGCTTTTACCAGTACGTTGTTTAACGAAAATATTTTTGTTACTACCAAATCTGATATGTTAACACTTTATAATTGAGCAAGTCACCAGATTGATGGTCTTTACCGGAAATATGACAGCCATAGCACAATTTAATTACGAAGGTAGTCATCTAGAGATAATAGAAGATTGTCTTCAAAAGAGAAACATTCACCATTTGCGTTCAGAAATTATAAGGGGGATCAGAGTAACTTAGTATACTCAATGTAACAGTAAATTTTGATGTACATAGCAATGCATTTTATAGAAACTGCAGGAAATATTATTCTGTAAGCAAGTTTTTCCGTATTTAATTCTACAATAGCTCTTTTTTAAATTAAAGGTAGCTTGCTTCAATCGTAATCTAAATAAATGTACCAGTCAGGGCAATCAAGCAATGTATGTTGCGTGTTCAAGAACAAAGTTTTTTCAATATACGGGATGTGTTCTTTTAAGTGTTACAAGAGGATATCTTAAAAATGGTTTAAAATTTGTTTGTGAAATTTTGTTGAACCAATTGGGATATGGAGGAATATATTTAGACGTGCTTCTGACAGTTCTCCAATCCCCTATATTGAGGCGTGGGGGGTAGATTTGGATTTTTAAATAGAATGATGGAATTTTAAAATAAAAAGAATGCAGGTAATAAACTAAGTATGTGTTCTAAAAAATATTGTTCTGCACTTTCGGTTACAAAATTATGACTTTTTAGGTTCAAACACAAAACAATAATTTCGATTTATTTATTAACTCTCTTACACAGAACGGTGATGTTGTTTATTATTTATTTGCACGGAAACGCATTATTTTGACTTAAGTAAGTTGAAAGTTTTTGTCCGGTCAACTGGCCTGCTAGATCAATGAATTTGACCTCCCTTGATTATTTCTTTTGGGGTTTTGTAATGATAGAGTGCTGGCAATTGCACCTATAACTTTAGATGATACGAAAAACAAAATCAGCTTTGCCTGCTCATTAGTGACACCTGAAGTTTCGCAGAATGTACGGAATTAATTTAGGAAAACAGTGAGAAAGTGTTTGGAAGTTGAAGGGCCATATTCCGAACAATTTCTTGAGCACGACAGACGTGGAATAAGTTAGAATTTAATGGTTAACATTATTTTTATATTTAAATTTAAGAAAACAGATTTTATAACCAAAAGGGCAATTCAATTTGTTTTTGGCACAAATACTTAGTTTTTACCTAGATTCGAATTCTATAAAAATTTCATCATTCCATGTAAAATTCTAAAGTTACCCCGTAAATACGGCAGGGGAGAAATGTCAACAATAGACTTAAATATGTCCTAGCGTTTCCCAATTACTTCACGAAATTTTCGCAAAAAAATCTTATACCGTTTTTTAGATATCTCATTGTAACTCTTTAAAAAACTCACCCAGTATAACACTTCTTAATGCACATTGTACTAGGAAATCAGAGGTGAACAACCCCATCACTTCGAAACACAATTCTGAAACCAAAATCAATATTTACACGAAATTTGAATTGTATTGATAAACTGATACATAATAACGAATTGAATTCGTTATTTCATTTGATCCAAAAGCTCAGAACATACAATACCATATTTATATATCTAGTATATCATTTTACTGAATCATGTAAGTCATTCTTATAACGTAATGAGTTTTTTATGTCGATATCTAGTTTTTGCAATGAGACTGCTATAGAAAACGTTTATTGAATACTGAAACTTCTTCATTTTTACTTGAAATGCGCTTCTCGATACATTAATAGCTAGCAATCTAAGTTTGAAGCACTTTAAATTTTCAGTGTGATGAAAATAAAATCACAAAATATTTCAATTTCGCGTGAATATCAACGTCAAGATCGAGGACCCAATATTGGGTTGTGTAAAACAAAATATTTTGAACATATCCGTTAAATACGTAAGGTAGAACGTAGAAGAATTTAGAGGTAATCCGCTGAGCAGTTTTCTGAAAATATAATACCTGAAAAGGTCTACAACCAGTTGTGGTTTCTGCTATAGACCACTCGAGCAATTGCAATAACTAAAGTAAAGTAACCAATCATGTTCTTATAAAAATACTTACATTTCGCCATCGAAGAAAAGCATTACGGAGAATTGCTGTTTTCCAGTTTTAAGAGCTTCTTGTTTGATCGAAGCTTTTGAACTCTATCGATTGCACTTTGTGCTAATCACGGGGTAAAATATATTTCTGTATTTGTAATTTGAGAACTCTGCTATTTGTTATGAGATACCTAAAATGAACAAACTATGAAACTTACCAATACACCATTTGCAAGTTTGTTCAATGTACAGATGAAGCAATTAGAAAACTAGACACATTTCAAAGAAATTTATATCAGCAGAAAGACTAAGTGCATTACCAGTGGCACCCTGTGAGAGAGTGTTTACTAATTCTATTCAGAATTTTGAAGCCTATTGATTGACTTATCTATGCCAAAGGAAAGTCGTTGCTACGAGTAAAATAAGCCTGAAGTTAATTAATTGTAATTTTCGCCGAAGGGTGTCGACCCCGTAACAATATAAGGGTGCGTCGGCTAACTGCACAGGTACAGGAGTGGATTATTATAAAAGAAATTATAAAAAAAAATAAAAATTGGAAATAAAAATAATAAATGAATAAAAATAGTATATAAAATAACTGAAATGCCAAATCCTACGTTACACGAGCACTTGCTCTGAAAGATTTTTCTATATCAAAGTCAAGGGGCGCCAAATCGCTTTTGGTGTTATCTCTACACGAAAGACGGTTATTTCGCATAAATCTTCCTTGCTTCAGTATCCTAAATTTTATCACTTTGTATACTACCTTTCTCGAAATGCCTTAAAAACATTCATTAATTCAGTCATAATTAAAGGAACTTCTCAAAATACAATGCCTCTTCCAAATAAGATTTCATCACTAGTGTAGCTGGACATCTTTTACAATTAGCTGAGTTTCCCCAGTTCTTAAATGAATTCAAATAAAAATTTAAGTTAAGCTTAAACTCTATTAACATAATATTATTAATAAAAATACAAACTTAGTTTTCTAAAAAAACAATCCCTTAAACTCAAATCTGGCCGGTTACTGCTATTATAAATTAAAAAGAAGGCATCAAATACCGCCGTATCAATAAACAAAGCCTAAAGAAGCCGTTAAATTACATCCAGCAATAATAATTTATTCCAAGCTCTTTCCGTTTCCCATATGGATGAAGTGGCATTGTAAATTCCAGTTTGGTTGGAAAAATAACAGAGAATAATAGAAAGCGACTTCTCCGTTGGAAACGCACTTAATAACAGATGCAAGCAACTTTTCCGTTCTATTCCTCCATTGCCCATTCCAAAAGAACTAAACTTTGGCCATACAAACAATTACTTTAATTCTGGTAATTTTTTGTTACTGAAATACATACCACTTACATTTAAAAACTCAAATAACGGCGTTTTAAAAAAATTACATAAAACGCATGATATTATTTCATTTTTATTTCCAGGATTTCCAATAACCGTCAGTATGTTTCCTTTCAATCGTTTCTTAAACATCCAAACACAGCAACTCCCTGAATAAAAAATCTCAATTATTAGAACGGCGAACTATCAAAGTTCCTAACACATTTATACAGTCTGACATTTTATTCGCGCCCCGCGCGTAATTGAATATTGCACCATAACTTGCCGGTTTATTTCACTTTTGTCTCTTGACGCGCTATTTCACTGCGGGAAGACAAGACATATCTTAAAGTTCTGTGTCGTTTCCCTTAACTTTTAGCTAGTCTTCATACCATCCCCAACGTGTGGTCACGTCCGCTTCGCCCCATGTAACTGCATTTTAATGTTTTTCATTTAAAATTTCGCGGATAATTGATTATTTATTCTCCATCGAATACCTAACTACGGTTATACTTTCCCCATTCTAAAATTCTATCACGTGAAAAATACATGGTTTATACGACGAGGGTAATTTTAATTCATGGGACTAAGTTAATACATTGTAACGCATTGTATGTAAAAGCTTAAATTGTCTGCAAACTAATATCCGTGAAGCTCTCCTAGTCAGTATCTGCATCTTTACCTTGTATTAAAGAATGTTTGAGGTTTTATTTATGGTAATTACAACTACGAGGGTAAGGTGAAAAGTTCTCGGCCTGACACAGAGATGCCGTTCCAATCAGCAAAAATTTGTGCTTCCCACCTGCGTGCACATGTCATTAGTTCGTATGACAAATTTCAATTTGCTATCTCAAGTAGTTTGTTTACGCAAATTTTTTCAAGCAGACGTTTTATGCATGTTTCCTTAAGATGGATAAACTTGAATATTGTGCGGTCATAAAATTCTTCGTTTTGGACGGATCAACCCCTCAGGAAATTTATGCGAAGTTGACAAAAGTTTACGGAGACTCTGCCACTTCCCACTCAACCGTTAAAAAGTGGGCAGCTGAATTGAAACGTGGTCGCACGTCTCTCGAAGATGACGCATGCGAAGGACGACCAAAAATCGCAACCACACAGGAAACGATCGAAAAGTGCATAATATCGTGTTGAACGATGGGCGAGTGGAAGTGAAGGAGATAGCTGAGGCTGTAGAGATATCGGACGAAAAGGTGCGAAGCATCTTACACAAAGAGTTAGGGATGCAAAAGCTCTGCGCAAGATGGGTGCCGCATTTGCTGAATGCCGATCAAAAGCAAATGCGAAAACGAGTTTCGCTGCAATGTTTGGCCCGGTTTAATAAGGATCCGAGCGATTTTGTGCGGCGATTTGTCACTATGGATGAGACATGGGTCCACCATTACACGCCAGAAACGAAACAGTAATCAAAGCAGTGGGTGAAAGCTGGTTGCTCAGCGCCAAAAAAAAGCGAAGTGGATTGCATCTGCCGGAAAGGTGATGGCCAGCGTGTTTTGGGATGCGAAAAGGATCCTGTTAATAGATTACCTTGAAAAGGCATAACAATTACAGGCCAATATTACTCCACTCTTCTTGACCAGCTGGATGCCAAAATTTGCGAGAAGAGGCCTGGCTTGAAGAAGAAAGACTCATCTATCACCAAGACAATGCACCTGCACACAAGGGTGCGTTGGCGATGGGAAAATTGACGTATTTGGGGTACGATATGCTCGGCTATCCTCCTAATTCCCTTGATTTAGCGCCCTCAGACTTCTATCTGTTCCCAAACTTAAAGAAATTTGTTTCTGGGAAGCGCTTCATGTCCAATGAAGAAGTTGAGATGGCCGTATACGAATATTTTCACAGCCTTCCAGACTCTCACTTCCGAGAAGGAATACTGATGTTGGAGAAACCCTGGACCAAGTGTGTTGAAGATAAGGGGATTATGTCGAAAAATAAAATTTTTCTATTACTGAAAATTGCAGTCCTTCATTGTAGACCGAAAACTTTTCACCTTACCCTTGTATGTATATTAAAGCAATGCAAAAATGGAATTAAACTTTTTAACCCTTTAGTGCGCAATTTTTTTAATTTTCCTGAAAAAATGTATATTATGTAAATTTATGTACAGAATTCGAAAAAAATAGTAAAAAAAAATCTATTGTAATTTTGTTTATTTATTTATAAATTTTATAAAGATGCACTTATGCACCATTTTACATAATAGAGTGTATACTGGCTTACCCCCAGAATACAAAATGTTGCATATGTTACTTGACATACATATTATCTGAGTAATAAAACAACACGTAATGCAGTTTGTTTCATTTATTGATGAAATTTCTTAAAACAATTTTTAGCTGCATTAAAACATAAAGAAGCGTTACATTTCTCGCACACAATATGCGTATAGCCTGTACATTTTAGCAGTTTACATCGTAGACGTTTGCTATTCCAAATTGGCCAATGTGCCAGTTGGTCTTGGCGTACACCTTGAGGAGGAATATAGGAAGCCGGATGATGTCGTTTTCTATTTTGTAACTCCTGCTCAAGATTTGATCTTCGTCCTCGTTTTTTGGTAACTCCTAAGCCCGCCAATCCTAGGTGCATAGCAACTTCAACACGAAAATTTGATAATGTTAGTAACCTTGATGTACTTTTTTGTTGAGCATGTACACGCTTGTACAGTAGCCAAGCATTTACTAATGACATCCATCTATAAGATGATATAACATTCGAAAATACCACTTCTTTGTTTTTATTGTAATTTTATGCCTACCAATAAGACTATCTGTTAGGTCAACCCCACACATATGTCGATTGTATTCTTTGACTAGCATTGGGCAATCTACTGCAACCTTTTTTCCTTGCGTTTTATTATATCGTTGGACTTGTTGTACTGGTAGCAATCCATAAAAGTTTGACAAAAGTGTTTCGACTTTGTAGTCTTTCCATGCTACACATGTTGTGTCAATAGTGTCAATTGTAGTTATGTACTCATGCATACTCCCTCTTGGTGATTTTTCAATGTCTGGTAAATTACAATTCAGTAGTATGTATCTGCAAACTGTGCCTAAGGCTTGAATACCTTTTTGAGCAAGATGTACCATAAGGGGAAGTGTAGTATAGTAATTGTCAAAATAAACTCGATGGTTAACTTTTTCAGGTAATTTTTGAAGTAGCCTTGTGACAACATTAGCGCTAGCTCCAAGATTTGGTTGTGATGCTGGTCTATTCTCCTCTGTATTTTATTGGCCAGTATATACTTCAAAATTATATGTATATCCCGAAACTCCTGACAATACAAAAAACTTATAACCCCATTTATGGGGTTTTGCAGGCATATATTGCTTCAAATAACTTCTTGCTTTTGTTGAACAGATTTGCTCATCAACTGATAAGTCACGTTCATATGGCACAGTTTGAAATTGCTCCAATAAATAGTTTATAATTGGACGCAATTTATACAATCTATCGTGATTTGCATTATTGCGCGTAGTCATATGTGAATTATCATTGAAATGTAAAACTTTACGAATATTTTCAAAATGTTTTTGAGGCATCATTTGCTTGATAATTTCTATACCAATTGATTTAGACCAAAAGTTCTGGGTACTTGGAAAGTGTATGACAGACATCAATACGCAAACACCTATATATTTTTTAATGTCCACTAAAGTCAAACTGTCTGGATGGTCTGGTGAAATTTGAGTTGAGTATAAATTGGACTGTTGTGTTATTTCAGCATACAAATTATTCGTAAAAAAATGTTTGAAGAAATCAGATGGTATATGCATTTCCAAGAAGGCAGCTGGAAGTCGAGTGTCAGTTCTAAATTCTATAGCACTTTCCGGTATCTGTAGATTGCCTTTTCTACACTTTATATCTGCATACTTTTCTTTTAATATTTGAAGATCGCTTTTGGGTTTAATTTTTGTATTGAAAGTTTTATCTACTAAATTTGTGTCCTTTTTATTTTTCTTTTTCGTAGTTTTTTATGTTTTTGTTTATCTTCAATATGAAAAGAAGATGAAATTATATTAGCATCTACTGTTTTTTTAGGCCTGCACGTTGCTTCTTATTTTGAATAGTTTCATGTTCGTCAATACTTTTTGTTGCTAGAGTTTCTTCTGGATTTTGAAGATCATATTTTTCTGGTATTGAAGTAGATGGTAAATTGGTTGTATCCATCAAAACCTGGAATTCTTCTGGAATTTGGGAATCATACTCGAGATGCTTTGATGTAGAAGGTAAATTATGTGCATCTTTTTGTGTCAAACTTTCGATTTCTTCGCTGGTGAAGTAAACTGGCATATTTTCAAAATCAAATAATGCATCAGATGTATCGTGCAGTTCATTCCCATTATCATCAGAAATATTTTCAATTTCAAAAGAAAAATTTTCATTTTCAAAAAGAGCATCCTCTTCATCTGAAAATATCTGAAGATCATCTTCACTTTCGGGTAAATTAGCAATTGAGTCTTCTAATTCTTTTTCTGTAAAGGGCCTACGTTTCTCATACTGCTTCCTGAAAGACATTTTATGTGTGTTCCTGAAAAATAATTATTTAGTTATACGATATTGCATATACGCATCATTTTGTTTGTTGAGCATATTTGTTTATCATTGTCTACATGCAAAATGGTGCATATAAGCACCACAACTTAAAAACAGTTTCACACAATTACTACCATGTCGGTAATTATATATAAATTGAAACAAAACAAATATATATATATATTTGTTACTTGATAATAATTTTTCTAGTCACAATATTATCAAATTATATGTAGTTTCACTGCAACTCAAACGATACAATTTATCTAATTGGACAGCCACTTTTGCAGAGGATTGACACTGAATAGCACGTAAAACATAATATCCGCTACCCCCTCCACTTAAAATAATGTAGAAGATTGTGTTGCCTATGTGTACCATAACGCCCATAGTTATTTTGAACATTCAATAGATTTTTAACGTGAAATTTATTTTATGTTGCACATATACATCAAAATGCAGTAGAGGGTTAACTAAAATTTATAAAAGTTCTTTTACAAAAGAAATGACATGTCTCCACTACGAAGGTTTACGTTCTCATGGTTTAAAATACTTTACGATCTTGAATTGTCTTAATATGTATTTAGCAAAGATAAAATGATGCGTTCTGTGTTTTAAGTTTACGATTTGAATAAAACTACAAATTTTACTGCAAGGTCTTAATCACTGTACACTACTGTATATTACATCAAAATATACAAGAAACAACAACATGAATTTGGTCTGTTTTAGATTACTTTTCCTTAGCCATTTAATTTTTATATCTATCGTAACCCGTCCGCGTTAAACTATAATAGGCTTTCTACCTACGTCACCATTACCTACCTAATTTTTTTGTTGATTAAATGCTTCTTTAAATTTAGAATTCCTTTATCTAATTTTAGAGAAATGAGCCGTCACTATTTACAACATGAGCAAATTTTGCCGCACGTAGTGGATAGTATGAGCAGACGACCAGAAAGTTACGCAGCACTTTATAAGTCGTGTTAATTATCCTTCGACTCATCTAGACATTAATTTCATTATACATTGTAAATGGGGTATTTGCTCGAGTGTTTTCTTCATTAATATAACCAGTCTATTATTAACGTTTTTCGCAAATTACCTTTCGGTGATTGACTTTGGTTAATATTTTTGAAGGATCTTGCCGTTTTACCACGTCAGGGAGGTTGATACGAACTGTCTGTTTGGCGATCCTTCCTGGCGCGCTTCTGGACTACTTGCTAGTAGTATCCCTTTTATCGTTATTATCTATGACAACTCTTCTGAGCTACGCCATATTCGCACTAGGTATTGGTCAACGGCGACCACGTGTAGTACCATAGTTATATATCGAGCAGAACCTTCAGAAATTCTGTTGCCACTTAGATAAATTTATGGTTACAATGCGTGTGGACGTTAGGAAGCTTCTCTAAAAGTTGATTTGCTTTGGCCAACATAAACGGAGTTATAATGTGTTTTATTACGGAATTTTATATATTGCATTTCCTTCTTTATTTTATGGAATTTATCTTTTATTTTAGTTTATAGTTGTGACTTAGCTTTCGATTATTAAAATATTGTTATAATTTGTTGTGTAACCTTGGAACATATGGTAGCAGAATATATTTTATGTTTATACTTTGTTTCTATTGTTTACTGCGTCATTGTTGTAATGTAAATAATACGTTGTCTAAATAAACCACTATTAAAACTTTGTGAACGATTATTGATCTTCTGTATATGTTTAATACGTTCAATTTATTTTCTCTAGTTTTAGCGTCTAGAGCGTTAATCGCTCCATCTGCAAATCCAATTACCGTTGTTAGTATAAAATAAGATATCTGTGCAGCCGAAGGGTAGCTGCTGTTTGCAGTAACAGGTATCTCTGTGGCGTAGTTGGTATGCATGTGATTACTATGGCTAAGGTCTCGGGTTCCAAATCCGCACGCTGTGTTTCAAAAATGTTAGGCAAACATTTTTTACAAAAATACGCCCTCGGAGGATGAGAGGTAAAATGAAGATCCCGTATGTGTGTTGTCACGCATGTTAAGGATCCCTACCTTGCTTGGAACAGCAAGGGTTTGACAAAATTCAAAATTTTCCAGGTAAAACAGAAACTCGTTTCTTGACCAATGTAGTACCTTCGGGTGGAGCATTGGAAAATCAAGTGTAGTGTCGAAGTAACAAGATTTGTAAACTCTGCATAATTTTTGGAGTGCTGGTTTTCAAATAGGTGTGAATTAAGGTTTTCTATGATTTACTTCTTAATATTCTTTTATAAATTACCATTAATTAGTCATTAACACACAAGGTTTCTGAAATATTGAATCTATAAATATTTCAGAATGTTTTTCGTATTTGATTTGATCGTTTGCTTCAAACACAGGTAACATGAGGAAAGTGACGTCAAGCGCTTGGCGGATTAGGTAGGTGAGTAGCGATGGACCGTTCCACGAAACCGTAACTCACATTTTGCGTGCTAGGGTTTTACAAAAATAATGTTCTTATACGTTGTTCGCCAGTTTTAGAGGACACGTTTTAATTTAACGAATATGAGAAGTGTGCTAAGTGCAAGGATAATCAAGAATTTGGTGCGTAAGTTTGAAGAGACTGTAAATTCAAAACTGGATTAATCGCCAGGAAACAAAAGGGCATCAAGAACGTTCATGAACCTCAAGCGAGTTAGCCAATATGTTATAAAGCATTCCCACACAGTCACTACAATTGCGCTTTGATTATCTAACAGTGCATTGCATTATATGCAAAAATTTACATTTTCGCCCCCACAAAATTACGGTTGTGCAAGAGATGATGCCCGATGATCTATGACCATGCTATACGAGTCAAATTCTGAGGGCAATGAAAAACCGTTTTTGGAGCTTCAATAAAGTATGGTTCTATGATGAATCCAAACTTCACATTTTTTCTATGGGGTTACTTAAAAAGTCCATTTCAAATGGACCTGCACCTTGCCGAAGTTCTAGATTACTAGAACAGATGAAATGGTTTGCGTGTTCTGATGAGCTAGAGAGCCAAACTATAGGTCCAACCAAAGTAGTAGAGTCGTTAATCAGGAACCAGGCTGAGACTTAGATTGGCAGAAACTATATGGGTCGGTATGGCAGTCTAAGACACACTACCGCGATGTGGAAGGCAACGGGAAACCACCACATTACCTCCCAAGTACACAGGGTACTTAAATTGAAATAAACATAATTGCATTCTCTGGGGTAAAAATTCCGGAGTGAAAATAGTCCCCCATTGTGATCTCCCGGAGGGGACTACTTTGGGGGATGCGATCGGAAAGTCCAGAATAAGAGTCGGGAACATTTTGCGAGTCGGAGCGTAGAATGATAGAAGTATGAAGCAAGTAGGTAAGCTAGAGAACTTGAAAATGAAAATGAATAGGTTAGCATTAGACACAGTAGGGATCAGCGAAGTTCGGTGGCCAGCGGGGGATTTTTGGATTGGAGACCTCAGGGTAACTCATACAGGAGCAGAGGAAGGAAATTTCGGTGTGGGGATAGTTATGCAAAAAAAGATAGAATACTGAGTAGGAAATTACTTACAAAAGAACGAAAGAGTTCTCATGGTTAGACTAGAATCTAAACCGGTAAACACAGTAATAATACAAGTATACATGCCCACCTCTAGCTACAGTGACGAAGAGGTAGAAGCGATCTACAAAGATATCGAAGACATATTAAGATGCGTAAAAGGCCATAAAAATTTAATTGCGGGGGATTTTAATGCAGTGGTAGGTGACGGTAGGGAAGGGGCGGTAGTAGGGGAAATAGGCTGGTAGAATTTTACGACAAAAACAATTTAATCATCACTAACACATTATTTCAAAATCATGTTAGAAGACGATATACGTGGAAATGCCAGGAAATATTGGAAGATATCTGAATGTGTTTCTATCGACCAACGGCTTTTTAAAACAGTTAATCAATTAAAAATACACTAACCTGTAATGGTCGCCAGTTGCGCTGGTATGAACAAATGTAGTGGACTGTAATCTACATCTTGCACGGCCGCCGTAAACTGCATAAACGAAAAGTTCACTATTCTGGAAGCGTTTTCACCATTGAAAGTGCCATGGTCAAACACACCGAACTGATTGTTACGGTCACTCCCGTTGCCAAGTTAATACTCCTATGTCCGATGCTCGACTTCGACTGTGTACGAACACCAAGAGGCACTTGCGCGCACACTTTCCAATATCCAGAATTGTATATATTTGTTATAGGATAGGCGGTACAAGGATAGGAACTTTGATAATGTAAATATCAAACCAAAATAATATAAAGTGATCGTATGTCATCAAAAATGCTATAAAATGCATAACAATATCAAATAGATTACATTCTTGTTAGACAACGGTTTAGGAATCAAGTAAAAGACTGTAGAAGCAGATATAGACACTGACCACAACATCGTAATTATGAATGCCGCACTTAAATTTAAAAATTTGAAAAAAAAACTGAAAAAGGCACTTTGACTTTGAGAAACTAAAAGAAAACGATATTCAAAAAAGATTCGAAAAAAGTCAAATGAATCGCTGAAAGATATCGGGAAAATATCTGATACTAGTGAAGTAGAAACCTAATGGAATAACTTTAAATCCAGCCTAAACATGGCGGCCAGAGATATTCTGGGATATACACAAAAAAAGAATAATAAACCACGGATATCTAAGGATATCTTGAATTTAATAGAAGAGAGACGAAAATACAAAAATAAATCAGACGACACAGGAAAACAAAGATACAAATCCATAAAATGGGAAATTATTTGCAAATGCAGAAAAGGTGAAGAACAATGGATTGATGAAAAGTGCAAAGAGATACAAACTAAGATGGAAGTAGGAAAGACATATGAAGCATACAAACTAATTAGAATCAATTTTAGGGATATAGATCCGTATAGCAAAATAAAAAAGACGCGGGAGGAATCGTCATTATAAAAAATTTAAAGGAAGCGGGAAGATAACAAGAATATATAGGGAATTTTTATGCAGGAGAAAAACTAACAGCATTTGAAAGGAACAGACATTGAAAATGATGACTTGGGATATTCTATACTCAGAGATGAGTTTGGAGTAGCATTAAAGGGTCTGTAAAATGATAAGACGCCGGGTACAGGTAAGGTGCAAGCAAAAACTCTAAAAGCCACTGGACAAGCAGTTAACAGAACGTCTCTTCCAACTTCTAAGGTATCTGCATGAGATAGGCGAAGTACCCAAAGATTTCAAACGTAACATCATAGTAACTATACCAAAAAAGAAAGGCGCGTATAGATGTGAAAATTTTCGAACAATAAGTTTGACAGCACACGTGTCAAAAATATTAACTAGAATTGTACAAAGACGAATGGAAAAACGAGCTGAAGAGATACTATGAGAAGATCAATTTGGGTTTAGGCGAAACATGGGAACACGGTATGCTACTTTAGCTCTGAGGGTGATAATGGAGAAAACAATAGTAAAAGGAGAAAGCGTGTATATAGGGTTTGTAGATCTGGAACAAAGCATTCGACAATGTAAAATGGAAAAAAATGTTCAAAATACTCAAAAAGATTGGAATGAGTTATAGGGATAGACGAATAGTACATACCTTATACAAAGAGCAAACAGCAGTAATAGAATTAGAGCAGAAACGTAGAGAAGTAAACATTAGGAAAGGGGTGAGACGGAGATGTGCACTATCCCCATTAATTTTTAACTGGTACATTGATGAGGTAATGAATACCGTCAAATACAGGAAGACGTTTGGAATTACTATGCAGGGACAAAAAACTGATATGTTTAGATTTGCAGACGATATAGCAGTATTAGCATCTAGCAAAGAAGAGTTAGAAGCTGCTCTTAATAAAATGGAAACAGTTCTAACAGAGGGATATGGTATGAAAATTAACAAAAATAAAACTAAAGTGCTAGTAAGCAAAGGAGGGTAAAATAAATCAGAAACAAGAATACAAATAAGTAACAAGAACTTACAAGAGGTTAAGGATTTCTGCTACCTAGGAAGCCATATAACGCAAGATGGAAAAAGCGTAAAAGATATAAAACAAAGATTAGCATAAGGTCGTGTTCAAAGACAAAAAACATAGAAACAATAATAAGATTGCTTAAAACATATGTGTGGAGCACAGCACTGTACGGCTGTAAAACCTGGACAGTAAGAAAAGCGGACAAGTAAAAGGTGCTATAGACGTAAGATGCAGATATCATGAACATACAAAGTTAAGAACGAAGATGTACTAAAAATGGTTGGGGAAGAAAGAAATATGTGGAAAAAGGTAAAAAATAGAAGAGAAAGGATGATTGGCCACATTCTACGGCATGAGGGAATAGTGCGGAATAGATTAGACGCAGAGATAGGAAAAAAAGAAGTAGAGGTAGACCTAGGTTAGACTACTGCGCACAGATAGTGAAAGATGTAGGCTGCAGAAATTTCAGGGAAGTGTGTAGGCTAGCTTAGAATAGAAATCAATGGAGGTACGCATCCAGCCAGTCCCAAAATGGATAAGTTAATGACAAAAAAGTAACTGTACCTAAACATGATGATTATTATAAGCAACTACAAGAATTGGTTGAGCAATTATCTCGAATAATGTTATTTGTGTGTAAGGATTTACTGGAAAACTATTAATTCGGCAAATCTCTAAGTACTGAGGGATCTTGACCGTCACAGGCTGCTATTGTCAAAATAAACTCGATGGTTAACTTTTTCAGGTAATTTTGAAGTAGCCTTGTGACAACACTAGCGCTAGCTCCAAGATTTGGTTGTGATGCTGGTCTATTCTCCTCTGTATTTTATTGGCCAGTATATACTTCAAAATTATATGTATATCCCGAAACTCCTGACAATACAAAAAACTTATAACCCCATTTATGGGGTTTTGCAGGCATATATTGCTTCAAATAACTTCTTGCTTTTGTTGAACAGATTTGCTCATCAACTGATAAGTCACGTTCATATGGCACAGTTTGAAATTGCTCCAATAAATAGTTTATAATTGGACGCAATTTATACAATCTATCGTGATTTGCATTATTGCGAGTAGTCATATATGAACTATCATTGAAATGTAAAACCTTACGGATATTTTCAAAATGTTTTTGAGGCATCATTTGCTTGATAATTTCTATACCAAATGATTTAGACCAATAGTTCTGGGTACTTTGAAAGTGTATGACAGACATCAATACGCAAACACCTATATATTTTTTAATGTCCACTAAAGTCAAACTGTCTGGATGGTCTGGTGAAATTTGAGTTGAGTATAAATTGGACTGTTGTGTTATTTCAGCATACAACTTATTCGTAAAAAAATGTTTGAAGAAATCAGATGGTATATGCATTTCCAAGAAGGCAGCTGGAAGTCGAGTGTCAGCTCTAAATTCTATAGCACTTTCCGGTATCTGTAGATTGCCTTTTCTCCACTTTATATCTGCATACTTTTCTTTTAATATTTGAAGATCGCTTTTGGGTTTAATTTTTGTATTGAAGGTTTTATCTACTAAATTAGTGTCCTTTTTATTTTTATTTTTCGTAGTTTTTTATGTTTTTGTTTATCTTCAATATGAAAAGAAGGTGAAATTATATTAGCATCTACTGTTTTTTTAGGCCTGCACGTTGCTTCTTATTTTGAATAGTTTTATGTTCGTCAATACTTTTTGTTGCTAGAGTTTCTTCTGGATTTTGAAGATCATATTTTTCTGGTATTGAAGTAGATGGTAAATTGGTTGTATCCATCAAAACCTGGAATTCTTCTGGAATTTGGGAATCATACTCGAGATGCTTTGATGTAGAAGGTAAATTATGTGCATCTTTTTGTGTCAAACTTTCGATTTCTTCGCTGGTGAAGTAAACTGGCATATTTTCAAAATCAAATAATGCATCAGATGCATCGTGCAGTTCATTCCCATTATCATCAGAAATATTTTCAATTTCAAAAAAAAAATTTTCATTTTCAAAAAGAGCATCCTCTTCATCTGAAAATATCTGAAGATCATCTTCACTTTCGGGTAAATTAGCAATTGAGTCCTCTAATTCTTTTTCTGTAAAGGGCCTACGTTTCTCATACTGCTTCCTAAAAGACATTTTATGTGTGTTCCTGAAAAATAATTATTTAGTTATACGATATTGCATATACGCATCATTTTGTTTGTTGAGCATATTAGTTTATCATTGTCTACATGCAAAATGGTGCATATAAGCACCACAACTTAAAAACAGTTTCACACATTTACTACCATGTCGGTAATTATATATAAATTCAAACAAAACAAATAAATATATTTGTTACTTGATAATAATTTTTCTAGTTACAATATTATCAAATTATATGTAGTTTCACTGCAACTCAAACGATACAATTTATCTAATTGGACAGCCACTTTTGCAGAGGATTGACACTGAATAGCACGTAAAACATAATATCCGCTACCCCCTCCATTTAAAATAATGTAGAAGATTTTGTTGCCTATGTGCACCATAACGCCCATAGTTATTTTGAACATTCAATAGATTTTTAACGTGAAAATTATTTTATGTTGCACATATACATCAAAATGCAGTAGAGGGTTAACTAAAATTTATAAAAGTTCTTTTACAAAAGAAATGACATGTCTCCACTACGAAGGTTTACGTTCTCATGGTTTAAAATAATTTACGATCTTGAATTGTCTTAATATGTATTTAGCAAAGATAAAATGATGCGTTCTGTGTTTTAAGTTTACGATTTGAATAAAACTACAAATTTTACTGCAAGGTCTTAATCACTGTACACTACTGTATATTACATCAAAATATACAAGAAACAACAACATGAATTTGGTCTGTTTTAGATTACTTTTCCTTAGCCATTTAATTTTTATATCTATCGTAACCCGTCCGCGTTAAACTACAATAGACTTTCTACCTACGTCACCATTAACTACCTAGTTTTTTAGTTGATTAAATGCTTCTTTAAATTTAGAATTCCTTTATCTAATTTTAGGGGAATGAGCCGTCACTATTTACAACATGAGCAAATTCTGCCGCACGTAGTGGGTAGTATGAGCAGACGACCAGAAATTTACGCAGCACTTTATAAGTCGTGTTAATTATCCTTCGACTCATCTAGACATTCATTTCATTATACAGTGTAAATGGGGTATTTGCTCGAGTGTTTTCTTTATTAATAAAACCAGTCCATTATTAACGTTTTTCGCAAATTAACTTTCGGTGATTGACCTTGGCTAATATTGTTGAATGATCTTGCTGTTTTACCAGGTCAGAGAGGTTGATACGAACTGTCTGTTTGGCGATCCTTCCTGGCGCGCTTCTGGACTACTTGCTAGTAGTATCCCTTTTATCGTTATTATCTATGACAACTCTTCTAAGCTACGCCATATTCGCACTAGGTATTGGTCAACGGCGACCACGTTTAGTACCATAATTATATATCGAGCAGAACCTTCAGAAATTCTGTTGCCATTTAGATAAATTTATGGTTACAATACGTGTGGACGTTAGGAAGCTTCTCTGAATGTTGATTTGCTTTGGCCAACATAAACGGAGTTATAACGTGTTTTATTACGGAATTTCATATATTGCATTTCCTTCTTTATTTTATGGAATTTATCTTTTATTTTAGTTTATAGTTGTGCGCCCTGTATGTGACTTAGCTTTCGATTATTAAAATATTGTTATAATTTGTTGTGTAACCTTGGAACATATGGTAGCAGAATATATTTTATGTTTATACTTTGTTTCTATTGTTTACTGTGTCATTGTTGTAATGTAAATAATACGTTGTCTAAATAAACCACTATTAAAACTTTGTGAACGATTATTGATCTTCTGTATATGTTTAATACGTTCAATTTATTTTCTCTACTTTTAGCGTCTAGAGGGTTAATCGCTCCATCTGCAAATCAAATTACCGTTGTTAGTATAAAATAAGGTATCTGTGCAGCTGAAGGGTAGCTGCTGTTTGTAGTAACAGGTACCTCTGTGGCGTAGTTGGTATGCATGTGATTACTATGACTAAGGTCTCGGGTTCCAAATCCGCACGTTGTGTTTCAAAAATGTTAGGTAAACATTTTTACAAAAATACGCCCTCGGAGGATGAGAGGTAAAATGAAGATCCCGTGTGTGTGTTGTCACGCATGTTAAGGATCCCTACCTTGCTTGGAACAGCAAGGGTTCGACAAAATTCAAAATTTTCCAGGTAAAACAGAAACTCGTTTCTTGACCAATGTAGTACCTTCGGGTGGAGCATTGGAAAATCAAGTGTAGTGTCGAAGTAACAAGATTTGTAAACTCTGCATAATTTTTGGAGTGCTGATTTTCAAATAGGTGTGAATTAACGTTTTCTATGATTTACTTCTTAATATTCTTTTATAAATTACCATTAATTAGTCATTAACATACAAGGTTTCTGAAATACTGAATTTATAACTATTTGTTAGTATTATTAAGAACGTCTCAGAATGTTTTTCATTTTTGATTTGTTCGTTCGCGTCAAACACGGGTATCATGAGAAGAGTGGCGTGAAACGCTTGGCGATTTGTGTAGGTGAGTAGCGATGAACCGTTCCACGAAACTGTAGCGCGCTTTTTGTGTGCTAGAGTTTTACAAAAACATTATTCTTATACGTTGTTCTTCAGCTTTTCAGGACACGTTTTAATTTAACGAATACGAGAAATGTGCCAAGTGCAAGGAAAATCAAGAATTTGGTGCGTAAGTTTGAAATGACTGGAAACTCAAAACTGGATAAATCACCAGGAAACAAAAGGACATCAAGAACGTTCATGTACCTCATGCGAGTTAGCCAATATGTTATAAACGATTCCCACACCGTCACTACAATTACGCTCTGATTCTCTAACAGTGCATTGCATTATTTGCAAAAATTTACATTTTCAAATTGCGGTTGTGCAAGAGATGATGCCCGATGACCAGGCTACAAGAGTCAAATTCTGAGGGCAATGAAAAACCATTTTTGGAGCTTCAATAAAGTATAGTCCTTTGATGAATCCAATCTCCACATTTTTTTCAAGGGGGTTACTTAATAAGTAAGGTCTCCAACTCATTACCACCCAAGAGAATGTTTAAGTAATGAATCTCTGACCAAAACAATCCTATTCCAAAAAGATGCTCCAGCAAGTAAATAAAAATGTCAGTTCCAGATGAGTGCGAAGAAGGGGGTGGCGGACATTTACAACTAGTCATTTGTAATGAATAAAAATTCAAATCCTGCTCTTTAATTTAACGGTGTTTAAAACGAGTTTCAACTAATTTTACTGTTCTATTTTCAAGTATAAAGCTAAAGCATTCCGAGACACTCTCTAAAACCAGTCATTTCTTCAATATAGTAGTGCATTCGAAAATCCATAGTTCAAAATGTTAACATAAGCAGGGTTAGGTCAATTATACATCTGTGGGCGCTCAAATATAGTCACCAATTTACGGAAAAGAATAAAAAGTTTGGGTTAGTAATCCGCTTACGAATGAATGTCTTGAGAAAATCTGCAATGTACTCAACGTATAAGTACCGTATAACAATATTTACACAAGCAACAACCACGCTTACGTTTTCGTCCAATGTAATAACTAAGGGATAATAATTGGGGTTGAAACGGGTCCACGGTGACTGCTTAGACCATAATTGCGCGATGATTAAACTGCTCAAGTGCTACAAAACCCAACTATCGTACTTCCTTATCCTTTAGAAGCAGCATACTCGCGAAAATTATAAACTCCCTTAAATGACTTTTTTATAACCCAGCAGTTATGAGTAGGATGTTCCATTAAAGCAATAATTAGGCCGTTTGCGGCATACAACAAACAGACTCATTCTCAGCTCTTACTTTATAACTATATACCTACTTATACTCGGGTGCTTAAACAATTTGGAACGATTTTAATGTAAAATATGATTTCTCAATATGCAACAGGATTAGTGAAGCCACTCAACTTCATAATTTCGGTTACCGGGGTTTTTGATTACGGAATTTAATGAGAGAGACCTTTAAATAAGAAATGAAGACCTACAAAGAACGTCAGCACATTTACGAGATCGCATCAAGAGAATTTCATTGCTACGAATAAGTTTGAATAATTTTCTGTTGGTGGTGGTGGTTTAATAAAACCTTACGAAATAATAGTTTCCGCAAAACTTTATCCTATAGATATTTATAGAGAAGGTTTGGTCAGCTTTGTATTGAACTATACGTTATATTACTAGGTTTATTCCTGACAAATCTGTAACCCAGTTTTACAGTAGTAATTTGCGAATAACTTCTATAGCAGAAACGTATTGTGTAATTACACAGACGTCGTTCGCTTAACAAATCTTTAATATTTATCTGCAAAAAAAGCTGTGTCCCATGTTCGTTAAAGATAGGGTAGATTATATGTTAATCTTATCTATGTGAATTCGAGCGTGTACATGCACGCGTGCATAAATGTGTGCTTACAGAGGCGTGTACATATTCAAGATCCGACGCACACAGAGTGCACACCAAGCGTTCTTATCCATATTCGGGTAAATGATCTCGTTCGTTCAAACTGACTTACAGAACACGTCGGACAAACAACTTTTTAACCGAGTAAGACTTGGATTAAAATTGTCCTGCATGCGCAGTACGCTTATAGACCACAGCTGATTTTGTAAACCATATTGTTTAAACTACAGATTCTTATGAGATAAGCTCATGAACAAAAATCAGTAGTATAGGATTTGATGGTCCTAGCGCAGCGCCACCGCCGCTAATCGTTTTTTAATGGGTTTTCTTATTAAAAAACTCATTAGCACTGCCACTAATCGCTTTTTAATGCGTTTCTCGTTAAAAACACAAATTAGCACTAATCTCTTTTTTTAGGTCATATCATACTTTCTATCTTGTTTAGCTCATCTTTCGAGATAAATCTAGAAATTTTTTAGATAGCGTCACCCCTAAGGTGGTATGGTATCCCAAAGGCTTTTTTACCAGCAGCGATTTCTGACCGTCCTTATAAATTTTTTAGCCATGCGACACATCAAATTAGCCTAGAAATTTACACAGAATTCGAATCTGTAAATAGATTTAAAATCCGACCACCCGTTACCGTTTTACCCAAATACCCTCTAGCAAACATATAAAAGATTATTTTTGTTTCTTTCAAGATAAATATATCTTGTTTGGTATCAAATAATATTAGATTTTTCTAGGGAGTCCAAATCTGTAAATAGATTTTAAAAAGGACCACCCTGTTAAAGCGTCGTTTCTTTACAATGCACGGGAGCACATTTTCCAAAGACCAACCGGACCCACGTGCTTCAAATTCCTCTGATTTTGTTCTCATGATTTCGCTTAAGAACTCATATTTTCCAGATTACTGGAAGATGTTATAACCATATTTTTTGTGTTAAAGGGGCGATCTGTTAATTAGACCTGATCCCTAATTTCCCGGGCAATCTACCCGTAGGGGGAAAGAGCTTAAAAAGGTAAAATCTTAAAACTACTATATACAAAAAATTTAAATACTGTGCAACTTAAAACTATGTAAAATGAAAATTATTAATTTTTCGGTGCCCCCAAGCGTACATAATTATTTAGGTATAGTTTTCTGTTTTCGTGCGTGATCTGTTAATTGGAGCTGTACCCTCGTTTCCCGGGCAATCTAACCCTGTTTGAATTTTTTTAATCAAACTATCCCTAATATATACCAGAAACTTGCGTGCTTTAGAAATTAAAAATTTGATTAATAAAAAGTTGGAAGTACAAACAGCCTACCTTAAACAAGAAATTACCAATACCGAAAAAAAAATCCAATGCTTGCTTAATGATAATGTATAAATGGGAAAGTCAATTGATTTCGTTCGGTGAATAATTAATGCAGCCTATCCGAATTTCACTGCCTACTACTAGGTAGACAATCATATCATACTTTTTCAACATTATTTTAATTAATATATGACTGGCTTTTAATAATGCTAAAATTTGTCATTAAACGTTATGTTAATGCATATATAATAGCGAGAGTGGATGACTCCTGTTGCATTCTTTCTTAATATCCTATATTTACCATTATTTAATTTAAAGAAAACTCGATATACTTAAAACAGTGTTTTATTAATTGTAATAATTACAGTCTTCCTTTTTGTTTTTTTTTGCGAGAAATTATTTTCTTCCCTTGAGATTGGAAACTTTACCATTTCTTTATTAAAAGGTACCCGTTTTGCGACAATTTTTGCAGTGTTAGTCCTCCTATTAACGATGTTTTCATTTTTCCTTACGTTTATACATACATTTCTCTCAATATATTAAAAATCAATTAAGGCTTTTGTGAATTAATTGTATTTACTGGAATTAAAAATTACCGTCAGCCTTACTGCTCATTTTGAAAAAAAAATTCCCATACAAATTTCTAAGATGTATTACCGTTTACGTTTCCAGTATATATTCAAAAGGAACGCCTTGTATGCCTATAGTGTTTTTCATTGTTTGTGAGGTAAGTGCTTACGTTTGTGACTTGTGATTTCCAGCCGTTTGTTATTTTAATTTGAAAGGGTGAGTTTTCAATTACTTCTATATTTTTGCTGCATTTCCTACCACTTTAAACATAGGAATAAAAAATAAGATAGTTTAATACGTCTATTAATAATTTTTTGCTAATGTTGGCGATACAAATAAGTACAACAACCTTTATCAAGGTATATTATATATGTTAATAAAATATATACATGTATTGAAAACATCTATTAACCGCTGTGGTAACTAGAGTCTGGCGAATTTGGGATAACCAAATATCTAAACATATAC
Organism: Platerodrilus igneus; assembly: GCA_036346225.1. Classification (NCBI taxonomy): domain Eukaryota; kingdom Metazoa; phylum Arthropoda; class Insecta; order Coleoptera; family Lycidae; genus Platerodrilus; species Platerodrilus igneus. The sequence goes on from JARFIW010001107.1 coordinate 926,877, forward strand.
GCAAGCGATTGCCTCGTAGTCGTATCTTTTAAGTACTGGATGGGGTAACATTTAATAATTTCTAACACTGTCATGTAATTTAAATTGCTGCAATCATTAGGCAGAGAAATACTCGCACAGCTCTCTTCCTCTAATAACGTTTGAAAACTTTCTTCGTCCGTCGTATTTCCACATACATTTTTTATATCGCCTTTTTCGTAAAATTTTGGAAAGCTTCTACACCTCAGCTCCTCCATTTATAACAGATTAATTCTCGCAAATTTAATAGGTTGATGCACTTGCACTCAGGTAGCACAATAACATTTCGATCTTTTGTAATTTCCATATTATATAAATTTTCTTCTTGGAATTTATTCGCCACCGATACACTTTTATTAAATGTTGCGGCAATCAGTTTCAATCTGAATTTACGATACAGTTGTAATTCTAAAACATCTTCGCCAGGAAAACCATTCAATCTTACATTTGCTGCTTCTTGGGTAAATTGTATGATTCTAAATTCCGATTGAAATTGCAAAACTCTCTCCATTTAAAGTAGTCCATTTTTGTAGCATAATTTTGGCACATTCTACTATTGCAGATAATTTGTACGACTGGTTGCAGAACACCGTATAAATCAAAACCAACTTCTTCCTTATGGTTGTGAAAATTTGGTGGAAATACTAGGAGAAGACCAATTTAGGTTTAGGCAAAACAGGGGAACACGGGAGGCTATTTTAACTCTGAGAGTGATAATGGAGAAAACAATAGAAAAAGGGGAAAGCGTGTATATAGGGTTTGTAGATCTGGAAAAAGCATTCGACAATGTCAAATGGAAAAAAATGTTTGAAATACTCAAAAAGATTGGAATGAGCTATAGGGATAGACGAATAGTACATAGCTTATACAAAGCGCAAACAGCAGTAATAGAATTACAGCAGGAACGTAGAGAAGTAAACATTAGGAAAGGGGTGAGACAAGGATGTGCCCTATCCCCATTGATTTTTAACTTGTACATAGATGAGGCAATGAATACTGGCAAATGCAGGAAGACATTTGGAATTACTATGCAGGGACAAAAATTGATATGCTTAGATTTGCAGATGATATAGCGGTATTAGCGTTTAGCAAGGAAGAGTTAGAAGCTGCCCTTAATGAAATGGAAACGGTTCTAACAGAGAGATACGGTATGAAAATTAACAAAACTAAAACTAAAGTTCTAGTATGCAAAGGTGGGGAAAATAAATCAAAAACAAGAATACAAGTATGTAACACGAACTTACTAGAGGTTAAAGATTTCTGCTACCTAGGAAGCCAAATAACGCAAGATGGGAAAAGCACAAAAGATATAAAACAAAGATTAGCGCAAGGTCGTGCTACATTTAGCAAGAAAAAGCAACTACTGTGCTCAAAGACCACAAACATAGAATCAAGGAAAAGATTGCTTAAAACATATGTGTGGAGCACAGCACTGTACGGCTGTGAAGCCTGGACAGTAGGAGAAGCGGACAAGAAAAAGGTAGAAGCCTTTGAAATGTGGTGCTACAGGCGTATGATGAAGATATCATGGACAGACAAAGTTAAGAACAAAGAGGTACTAAAAATGGTAGGGAAAGAAAGAAATATGTGGAAAATGGTAAAAAAGAGGAGAGATAGGATGATAGGCCACATACTACGGCATGAGGGAATAGTGCGGAATATATTAGAAGCAGAGATAGGAAAAAGAGAAGAAGAGGCAGACCTAGGTTAGACTACTGCACACAGATAGTAAAAGATGTAGGCTGTAGGGGTTTCAGAGAGATGTGTAGGCTAGCCCAGAATAGAAATCAATGGAGGTACGCATCCAACCAATCCCAAGATGGATAAACTAATGACGAAAAAATAAATGAGCTTAAACATGATGATTATTATAAGTAACTACAAGAATTGATTGGGCAATATTCTCGAATAATGTTAAGTGTGTGTAAGGATTTACTGGAAAACCATTACTTCGGCAAATGTCTAAGTGTTGTGGGATCTTGGTAGCCACAGGTTGCTTAACCCCCTTCACTGAATCTCGGTGAAACAGGGCATAAAAGTAGAAAACAATAGAAGGGGAACGAGCTGTATGCACATGCTATGTGAGAATTTCAGGGAACTATGTAGGCTAGCTCAGAATATAAATAAGTGCAGGTACGTGTTCAACCAGTTTTGAGACGGACAACCTAATAACGAAAAAGTAAGAGCAGATAACTCTGATGTTAGTATAAACAACTAGTTGTTGGTTGCGAAATATCTGCAACTAATGTTGACTGTGCGAAAAGATATATTGGAAAATATATTAAATCGGTAAATGGTTAAGTGTTGGGGGAACTTGGCAGCCCAGGCTGCTTACCTCCCTTCACAACCACTGAAGGTCGGAGAAATAGGGTATATAATTGTAAAACAGTAGAAGGTGACCGAACTGCATCTAACAAGAAAAAACAGCGCCTATGAGGAAAGACAACAAACATATAACAAGAAGAAAATTGTTGAAAGCATATGTGTGGAGCACAGCACAGTATGCCTATGAAATACGGGCAGTCTGAAACGCAGACAGAAAAACGGTAGCAGACTTTTGAAATGCTGTGCTTCAGATGTATGAGGACGATAGCATAGACAGACAAAGATAATAACAAATAGGTTATAGAAATAGTAGGGGAACAAGGATATCTGGGGGAAAAGATAAGAGAAATAGAATGGCAGAATACGTTCTAATGCATTTTTGGGGAATAGTATGGGATATATTACAAGCAGAGATAGAAAAAAAGAGGTAACTGTAGACCTAGATCAGATAGTTATAGATGCAGACTGTGCAAATTTCAGGAAAATCTGTAGGTTAGTTCAGAATAGGAAACAATGATGGTACGCGTCTAACCAGTTTTAGGACCGAAGATAAAATGTAACAGATTTTTACACCTTTAAAATTTTGGGGTTAGACAACATTTTCAAACTTGCATGTTTAAACTGCGACTTTTTAGTGCTGTTCTGCAACTTTACCTGCAAGACACCTTTTATATTATCCGTTTGTAAACTTAAAGCAATGAATACTTACATGTATAATTCAAAAACTGTTAATCATTATTTTTCTAGAATAAACATCTTAAGTATCTTATGCAGTGTGTGTGAAAGCGCTTTTACTATAAAACTTCGCATTGGAACTAACCGTTAACGTCTTCTTCTATATTTATATACTCATCGAAATTTACCTATACGCTAAATGAATTTACATACAATTTTCACAACCATAAGGTAGAAGTTGGTTTTGATTTATACGGTGTTCTGCAACCAGTCGTACAAATTATCTGCAATAGTAGAATGTGCCAAAATTATGCTACAAAAATGGACTACTTTAAATGGAGAGAGTTTTGCAATTTTCAATTGGAATTTAGAATGATACAATTTACCCAAGAAGCAGCAAATGTAAGATTGAATGGTTTTCCTCGCGGAGATGTTTTAGAATTACAACTGTATCGTAAATTCAGATTGAAACTGATTGACGCAACATTTAATAAAAGTGTATCGGTGGCGAATAAATTCAAAGAAGAAAATTTATATAATATGGAAGTTACAAAAGATCGAAATGTTATTGTGCTACCTGAGTGCGAGTGCATCAACCTATTAAATTTGCGAGAATTAATCTGTTATAAATGGAGGAGCTGAAGTGTAGAAACTTTCCAGAATTTTACGAAAAATTTGTAGGCGATATAAAAAATGTATGTGGAAATACGACGGACGAAGAAAGGATTCAAACGTTATTAGAGGAAGAGAGCGGTGCGAGTATTTCTCTGCCTAATGAGTGCGGAAATTAAATTTTCTTGACAGTGTTAGAAATTATTAAATGTTACCCCCTCCAGTACTTAAAAGATACGACTACGAGGCAATCGCTTGCGCATATGTTTAGATATTTGGTTATCCCAAATTCGCCAGACTCTGGTTACCACAGCGGTTAATAGATGTTTTCAATACATGTATATATTTTATTAACATACATAATATATCTTGATAAAGGTTGTTGTACTTATTTGTATCGCCAACATTAGCAAAAAATTATTAATAGACGTATTAAACTATCTAATTTTTTATTCCTATGTTTAAAGTGGTAGGAAATGCAGCTAAAAATATAAAAGTAATTAAAAACTCACTTTTGCAAATTAAAATAAAAACGGCTGGAAATCACAAGTCACAAACGTAAGCACTTACCGCACAAACAATGAAAAACACTATAGGCACACAAGGCATTCCTTTTGAATATATACCGGAAACGTAAACGGTAATACATCTTAGAATGTTGTATGGGAATTTTTTTCAAAATGAGCATTAATGCTGACGGTAATTTTTAATTCCGGTATATACAATTAATCGGTTCGTAGGAATATTTGAGTGTCACTTCCAAATAATTTACAAAAACGTAAATTGATTTTTAATGTATTGAAAGAAATCTACGGTAGACTTAAGAAAAAATGATAACATCGCTAATGGGAGGCCTAACACTGCAAAAGTTGTCGCAAGCCGCATATCTCTTATAAAAAAATAGTAATGTTTCCAACCTCAAGGAAAGAAAATAACTTCCCGCGAAAAAACCAAAAAGTAAGACTGTAATTATTACAATTAATAAAACACAGTTTTAAGTTTATCGAGTTTTCTTTAAATTAAATAAAGGTAAATATAGGGTATCAAGAAAGAATGCAAAAGCAGTCATTTACTTTCACTAGTATAACTGCATGAACCATACGTTCAATGACAAATTTCAGCATTATGAAAAGCCAGTCATATATTAATTAAAATAATGTTGCGAAAGTATGATATGATTGTCTACCTAGTAATAGACAGTGAAAATCAGATACTGTATTAATTATTCACCGAATAAAATCAATTGACCTTCCATTTATACACTATCATTACGCAAGTATTGGCACTTTTTCGGTTGTTGGTAATTTCATGTTAAAAGTAAAATGTTTGTATTTCCAACTTTTAATTAATCAAAATTTTAATTTCCAAAGCATGCAAGTTTCTGGTATATATTAGGGATAGTCCAATTTGAAAATTTTAAACGGCATTAAATTACCCGGGATATTAGGGTTCAGCTCCAATTAACAGATCACCCATGAAAATATGTACGAGTTCTTAAGCGAAACTATGAAAACAAAATCAGAGGAATTTGAAGCACGTGGGTCCGGTTGATCTTTGGAAAACGTGCTCTCGTGCATTGTAAAGGTACGAGGCTTTAACAGGATGTAACTTTGTAAGGGGTGGTCCTATTTAAAATCTATTTACAGGTTTGGGCTCCCTAGAATAGTCTAATATTAGTTGAAACCAAACAAGATATATTTATCTTAAAAGAAACAAAAATAATCTTTTATATGTTCGCTAGAGGGTATGTGGGTAAAACGGTAAAGTGTGGTCGGATTTTAAATTTATTTACGGATTCGGATTCTGTGTAAAGTTCTAGACTAATTTGATGTGTCGCAAGGCTGAAAATGTATAAGGACCGCCAGAAATCGCTGCTGGTGAAAAAATCTTAAAATTGCGATACTGCTTTAGGTAGCGCCGCTATCTAAAAAATTTCTAGAAATTCAGGTAGTTGAGAAAAATCTAATATTAATTGACACCAAGCAAGATAGATTTATCTCGAAAGATGAGCTATACAAGTTAGAAGATATTATATGACATTAAAAAGCGAATAGTGCTAATGTGCTTTTAATGAGAAAACTCATTAAAAGCGATTAGTGACAATGGGTATTTAGTGAGAAAACCCATTAAAAAACGATTAGCGTTAATGAGTTTTCTCATCAAAAAGCGATTAGTGCTAATGCGTTTTTGCTGAGAAAACCCATTAAGAAGCTATTAGTACTAATGGGTTTTTAATAAAAAAAACCATTAATAAAGAATTAGCGGCGGCAGCGGTGACGCTGCGCTAGGACCATCCAATCCTATACTACTAATATCTTTGATTTATTTTGTGATTTCATCATTGGTCAGTAGCTGATCTAATCTATGTTTTGTTTTTCTGGTGTCGGAGGTTATTATTACTATACTTTTGTCTTTTAATTTATGAAATGATAAAACAATTTCGTCACCTTCAATATCGTCATTAGATTTAAAATTCATTAACATATTAAAAACCCAATATGCATTCATAACCTTCTCCAAATTATTTTTGAATTAAATGTAACAGTTGAAATTGACACACCAAGCGTTCAAATTCGAGATTACTATGTGACAGTATCCGATTATTATCTGTGGGACGTTATTCACTTGTCGTGCGTTCAGATCTAAACGCGCTCCAGAAGCGCTCCTGTAAGCATACGTGTGTTTGCGATACGGGTGCGTACGTGAATAAATGCGTGCGTATAGAGGACCTGCTCTGAGCGTACATGCACATACGTTGTGCGTGCGTGCGTGTATATGCGTTGGCACGTATTCGTGTTATGGTTGGCATTTGTATTCCTAATCGCGTATGTGTGGGGAGCCACTAACGTGTATGTAAGCGCTTACAAACCGGCTACGTGTGCAAGTGTGAAGGTATCTCTATATGAAATCACTTCAAGTTGAACTTGAAAGTAATACTGTTCGGTCATCACAGAACATCTTATTGGTGACAAATAATAATACTAGTAGTGCAGTTAGAGCTACACTAGTTCGTGAACGCTGCTGTACATCGTGCTCGCGAACACACCTTATTTTTGTGCTTGTGTATTGGCAGAAGTGATGAAAAATAATATTTCTACGAAGGATGTCATGAGAGATGGTTTGAGTGTGCTCCAGGCGTCCAACAATTAATTTGTGTTTCGTAATGTGCTTTCTAAGTTGACTCAAGCGGCACGCTCCTAAAGGTTTTTATATGAGCCTGTTTTCTACTTAGCCATAAGTACATATGTATACCGATTAATTTTACATACGGCCATGGTCGGTACGTTTTCTGTCCTGTTTTTGTTAGCAATTGGTCCTTCGCCCATGTATTGCTTACTCAAGTACTCAAGTAACCCCATAAATGCGTGGCCCTTTCTTGCTCGAATTGGTAGGTGGTGCCTAAACGGTTTCACCATCGAGTGATTTGTGGCCGTCTCAACCAACATTGTCAACCTCACTTACCGAAGTAACCACAGAATAGGAAGTTCTATCTTCCAACTCAACCCGCACCAAGCGTAATTGACATTTTATTAAGTCGCCTTTCGTCGTCAGATAAAATCTAAGTCATTCTAGCTTATATCTATGAATTTTCTAAACACACAGCTCAACGTCCTATGGCGCTTTTAAAAGATATGAATTACACGATGCACTTATGGTTATTGTGAGGCATGTCCTAAATGACGCATTTTCTAAAGGAATACATTCAGTCAAGGCAAAATCTAAATTAAAAAAACTTTCTCCATTTCTTCACTCGCAAAATATTTTTAATGTAAGTGGGCGCTTGATACACTCTTCGCTCTTTTATTTCAAAAAGTTCCCTGTGTTATTGCTTAAGCGGCATTGACTAACTAAACTTATCATTTGTTTTACTCAAGAAAGGTGTCACCGTTCTGGTGTGAATACCACAGCTTACCGTATACAACAAAATTTTCCAGTTGTTTCTATTAAAAATTCGATCCGGAGTTATTTATCATTCTCTCATAAACATTTTCGTTCAAAGTCGTTCATAGTGATGGCTCTTATGGGTGACTTACCAGCGTCAAGGATTTCTCAAGTGAAATATTCTACTACTGTCGGTGTTGACTTTGATGATCCTTTTTTAATAAAGTCTAGTCAGCTACAAGATTTTAAGACTCAAGCTTTTATTTGAATTTACATTTGTTTTGCCACCAAGGACGTTCATGTCGGACCTATTTTCAACTTGCCCACAAACGCGTTCCATTCTGCTTTACGGCTATTCATTGCACACCGAGTAAGTTGTTTTCAAATATTTAGTGATTGTGGTACCAATTTCGTAGGTGCCAGTCGCAAGTTTATGGGTTATTTGCACAAGCAGAAACCTGCGGAAAAATAAAGTGGTCGTTTAATCCACCACGCATTCCTTACGTTGGCGGCTTGTGGAAAAGCGGTGTTAAGTCGTTAAAGACACGCCTAGCTCCAGTAATCGCTGAACAAAAACTTATTTTTGTGGTGCTTCACACTTTCTGATCCAAATTGAATATTTCTTGAATTCTAGACCACTTTGCGCCTTAAGTCCGAATCCAAATGACCTGCAATATCTAACAACAGCTCATGCTTTAAGAATGGAACATCTTTCCGCACACCAGGATGAGGACCATACTAACAAAATCTTATGGTTAAAAAGTTAGTGGAAGCTTCTCCAAGAACTTCATCAAGATTTGGGCTCACTGAAGTGTTGAATACTGACATACTTTCAATCAAAGAGTTAAATGGAATTTCCATGTTGGTATCCAGCCAGTGGAAAAGGGAGCTATAGTCTTCATCAAGGACGACCTTTTCTCCCCATATCAATGGAGGTTATGCTGCATCATTAATACCTTCCCGGTGCAGACGGTATCGTGCTCGTCGCTGAAGTCTAAACTTCACGTGGTACCTTTAAGCGACGTTTGGTCAAACTAACACCACTACCAGTGTTATGAACTTTTCTCGCTTATAAATGTAGTTCACGATTTTTTACACGCGCTTTGTAGTATAACGTAAACTTTTATATAATTGGTATTTTTGCTCTCTATAGCCTATTCACACGCCATTATGGGTTTCTTCTAGCATGACCAAATCATCTGCGATTTCCTTTCCAACCCATTTCCCTCCTTGTTTATATTTAATGAATTTGGTGGACAGTATGCTCCCCCTCATAAAATATTTTAATACTCTTTTACAGTAACACTGATAGTGCAATTAGTTAGTGCTACAACAGCTTGCGAATGAAGCCATACATCTTGTTTACAAATACACGATTTAAGCGCATTCCTGGCGACCAACAATTAATTTGAGTATATACTCCCTGTATGTTTGTTGTGGTTTGTTAAGCATTCTTCTTAATCTTTTTTGGGAATTAAACCACTCATAGTTTTAAAATCATCTTTATTTACGTTTCGATCCATGACCTAGGATCGTTGTCAAAGTAGTAAAAACTTCAAGTTTGACATTTATGACATAAATTGAAGGTGGCTTTGATTTATTGATGTTTGAAATATTTGGTTTGAGTACACTAAGCAAAAATTTTTAGAGTTTATAAGAATGATTGCCTTCAATTTGTGTTACGGCCTGGGACCGACTTTTTTTAGGTAGCCAATACGCTTAACGTGAAATAAAGTTGATTTTAAAAACTATGAGTGGTTTAATTCCCAAAAAGTACTCAGAAGAATTAATTTGAGTGTTGTGATTGCTTTCTAAGTTGCCCCAAGCGGCACAGGTTTACATGTATTTATATTCGCTTGTTTTGTATTTTACCGCATGTATATATGTATGCTGATTAGTTTTACATATCGTCATAGCCGTCACTTTCACTGTATTGCTTTTACTAGTGATTGGTCCATCGCCTATGTATTATTCACTCAAATACTCAATAGGCCTCATCATTAAAAATCATGGATCTTATAAGCTAACCGCCCAAATACTACTAACAATAATTTGAATTTCAACAACCTATAAGCAATCTACTATTTCTTATACAACTTTAAACTAAACTCAAAACAAGAATGAACGCAATTGAAGCATGTAGAGCATTTCAATGGTTTTAAAGCATCAATCTCAGTTGCTTTGTATTGCAGACATTTTTAACTTGGGCACAACAATTTGGTATCGACCGATTAAAATTTGTTTATTCCACAATTGGTGGCAATGCTGTAACATTCTCCAGATTACGATGTCAAGGAAATTAACATTTTGATAAATTTGGTGTATAACTTTTTAAAATATGCTACGTACAATTACGTAGCCAGAAGAAAACGTAAATATACCAGGCCAACTACCAAAACGGAGAGGGGAGGGGTTCCTAGCAACACAAAAATAATACATTGCCAACGATTTTCTATTTACAATACAGAAACACAAATATAGAAATTTCTATCGAAACAGCAAAACAAAATTAACTAACGTTACTATTTAATAAATAATTTTTATTCTATGGACAAATTCACTATTTGTTTCACAAAGTGCGCAATTCGTAGCTAACATGCAATAAATCTAATCAGTACCAAAAAGAATAACGCTGATACTTTCGTATAAGCGGGTGGGTTAATTAAAAAAAATAATTAAATTTAGAAACCTTTCTAGTAAAAATTTTACCATACGAAGCATTTGTTGTAACTGTAATCAGTAAAAATAAAATACTGCTGATACTTTCGTCTAAGTAGATTGGTTAAGTATAAAAAGCAAAAGCATTAAAGTTCGAAACTTTCCTAGTAAAGATTTTACGAAAACAAACATTAACGTATTTAATTCAAATTGAGTTTATACCTGGATATGTTAGAAAAAAAAACAAGTCACATACGTGTGTCGGGATACTTATCTTGTCATCCCTCAGGAGCGAATTGACAGCATCGCCGCGGTAGTCAGCAACAACCATGCTACTACCGTAATTACAACGACGGTCTACATGCAACAGCAGTTGATCTACATCAAGAAGTAATCGGGCTACGCAACAAGCAATTTAGCCTCCAGGTAAGAGCAAATCTACACATTTGATGGAAGAGAAACGTGCATCGCTCTTGGAGTATCAGAACGAGTAGTTTTTACAAGTGCATTAACACACAAGCTGCAGAATCAAAGTTTAAATAAAAAACAAAATCCGCGTTATCAAAACGCGATTGAAACTGGAAAACCAGGCATATATCGGATAGTTCAATACACTATGTAGACGAATGTTTAGATGAAAAACACATAAGATGCAATTATACGATATCGGAAGGTTTAACAAATTGAAGGTTACTTAAAACAGGACATAGGCTATTTAATTATAGCCTAAACTTGTCGTTTTGAAATAAAGAAATTCAAAATGAAAATTTGTAGAAAGAGTATTTATTATTAATTATGTTGAAGGATATAACAGATTTATGGTAAAACGGGCTTATGAAGTAACAAGTAAACTATATAGGGCGTTGTTGAAAAATTTATGAATTGAAACGGAGTTTATTCAAACGAGTAATGAATAAACAAGAGAGAAAAATAGGGTAATTAATTTATACAGAAAATAAACGTAACAAATATTATCTTTTGGTAACAATTCATTCCATGCCGCTGATGAACGAATGATGTTTTACTTGGTTTCTATTAGAAATATTGAACTTCAAGATATAACTTCAATCTAATACCTTACAATTACTTCTTATTTTCCACAAAAAAGAAAAAATTAGGTAATATGCACGTTGAAGCTGCTTTAATCTATCTGCTTAGACGCAATTGGTTTCTGAACTAGCACTGAACAGAATTTATGCATTAAAAAATTTTTTAGCACACGTAAAAATGAAATGAATTTTTAACTACGATTAGAATTTATCATTCTCCTTTGCTAAGCTTTACGGTATAACCCCGTATATTTAGTAAAGCTGCAGAAGACCAATATTATACGAACCCAGAATTTCACTGTAAATTATATTAATTATCTGTCCAGTTTGTAGGAGGTTTCCAATGCCGGATACCAGCAGTGAATTAATTTAGTTAAATCGAATTCCTTACTGAAAGCTTCCTCTAAGTAAATTTTTAAATAAATTATGCTATTTAATCGAATAGCAGAGTAGCCAGCGCTCTCCGAATATAAATCGAAAGTTGACTATTAAGTAAATTATTATACCGAAAAACCCGATTACAACGTTCTGTCACAACAAATAATTGAATTTTCCGTAAAAAATGCTTTTAGGTTTTAGGTTTTAATAATATGCGCGACTACTGTAGCAAAGATTTTCATAGATTTCCTTTAATTTTTTTATTGAAAATCTATATCAACAACATTTATTCCATCCAGTTGTTAGGTTTTTTTTTCGTGGCAGCCACGTTGGGCGCCAAAGTTATGTTACGTTGGCTCGTAGCCGTGCGTAACAAAAAGAAAATCAAAGAAGAAATTACCGGGCTCAATCGGAGAGTAGGGGGGGGGGGGGTTGTAGAAAGCAGACCACCCTATAAGGGACGCGGCTGTAAGGAATTAGTAACAGTACCTGCAATAGAATTAATTAGTTAAGCAAACCTGAAAAAAAAAAGAATAAGCATAGCAGCAATAAGTCTAAATTATACAGTACTTTGTAGAATGTAAGAAAAAAAACTGTTTAGATAAACTCTATAATATAATAACGGTAAAAGCATTACAAAATAAATTTTGATTACAAAGTGAGGTAATATTGGAGAGTAGCAGAAACGTTTCCTCACACACCAATTAAACATCAATCAGACAACATGTTAATAAAAGATAAAAAGATAAGACACAATTGATATGAGTAATTCTAGTAGTATTGGGTTTTCTTTTCTTTCTTTTTTTTTTCTTAAAAGCATGCAGTTGTATTGCAAAAGGTCTCAGAACGACGAAGATATGGCAAAAACAACGGGTAGATATTTAAAGTAATACTAAGTGGGAAATAGTTCAACTTACAGAAAGTCCTTCAGTAACGCTTCCTTGTAATTGGAGTGGGGGATTCACGATGTCCTACACTAACGAAGCACTGCACCCTTGACTGTGAGGGTGTGGATGGAATTGCTTACACTTTACACTAACTCACACCTACGCGTTTCACTGGTGTCAGCAGCAGACATTATCATGCTGATGGAGCTATGTAGCATGGAGAAATTTCTTGTGAATTCTATTTCCTGAGACAGTAATTTCGAAATATTTTATAACACGAACCGTACAAATTGTAATAACAATTTAGAACTACGGTCTTTCAAGGCACGATGTAATGCATGTCATCTGATAAGTTCTTGCATTAAACTAACAGTAACGTGAGGTGTTTTATTTGCTACTTATGGTAACAAAGAAAATCTAATGCTTTTAAATAACGAAATTTGCGCCAGCAATGATTCATTTTAGATTCTTCGGTGTTAGCAAATTCAGCAACTACAGTAACAACTGTATTCACCGGTGAATGAGATACATATTTACAAAAAGCAACCTTTTTCTTTTTCAGATTCCTTTCCCGGAAATCCGATCTTCACAGTTTAAGTATCACAAGACAAAGCAAGGAACAAAAACCATAATGAGTAAAGCACGTGCAGGCAATAAAACCCGTCTGTCAATGTTCCGTACAACTTTTACTTCACAAGCAAAACAACCAAAAAAAAAACAATCAGTAAGCACGCGTAATCACTAAAGACTGTCCGTCAATGACCTTACAACCCGTGCGGTCGAGTAAACACATTCTAAAGTTAAAACACACCTTTCATTTCACAAAAAAAAACAACCAGAATCGTGCCGCGCCTGTTCATGAACCACACGAAAACTAAATCCCGCATTAATTCTCACTATTTTTAAAGCAAAAAGGAACAGTATTTTTAACGTACTTATTAAATAGGAACAAAGAACAGAACGACAACTCTTCGCTATTATAACCGCTTATCGACTCTTATCTACCTCGCTAATAACATAAGGAACATCTAAAACGTAAATGTAACAATCGTATCTAATAATTAATTACAGGCTGTTTATCGTTCTCGATAAGTTGGAATTTATTTATTAATGAGAATCAAGCTTCAATTTATCTATCTTTAATTAAACTACTTTTAAAATTAATACACGCGAGTCAATAAATATTAAATATAAAAATAACAGTTGCCAAAAGGTATTTACGAATTGAGTATTAAAGCGTAAAAATGTGATTTTACAAAAATTGCACGTTACACAGTGGAGTGATTACAACAACACATAGAGTATAGCAATCCGATCATTGTACGGTGGGTTAAAACTCAAGCACTATTGCTTGTTTTTGTAGAAAATATATATATATATATATATATATATATTTATAGTATTATATAGTATTTATCAACTTATCTTGTGTAATTAACTATTCAAAATATTTATATATTTAATATTTGGCTTATAGCCGTCATTTCGAGCGTAGCTTCCTGTCTATAACTGACATAAGTCAAAAACTTGACAATGTCAGATATGACTGACAAAAATGCCAACCGTAATTGAAAGTTAGGTTTATGTATAGTTGTGTACCCGATTTAAATTTGTAAAATTCCCAATTGTGTCATCGGTCTCGGTGGCGTAATTGGTAAACGCATGGTTCCGGCAAAACCAGGATACAGGTTCAAATCCTGTCCAAGACCTTATATTTTCCATCTTTCAATTACTAGCTCGATTTGAAATGATTATTTGGGCTTTGCATAGAAGTCTAAATTATTATTTCATCTTATTCACTGTAATACTATAGTATTTATCGACTTACCTTTTGTAATTATTCATTCATTCATTAAGGAACAATTTTTTATAAGAACGATTCGTTTGTTTTCACTAAATTAAATTGAAAATTGATTTAATGTTGGAGGTAGTAGTAGGACACGATGATAGTCACGTAGTCATTTGTTGTTTTTTTAACAAAACCAACACTTGCATAATAACAGCGATATCGCAACCAACCTCCTATTGACAAAGAGGAGCATTTGGAGGGTGTAATATCTAGTATGATAGGAACTTACGTATTGCAAATGACGTTTATTGTGCAGTAATCAGAGCACTTCACAAATAAAATTTTCCATATGAACTTAAACGTTCCTGATATGTGAGTAGTACGTGCTTCTTTGCAAGTTTCATTACTTGCTTAGAATGAAATCTTTTGTAACAAAAAATGGTTTATAATCAAAATTACATGTTATATCTGAGAATAAACTTTCTTTTAGAAAATTATTCCTGAATATATGCAAAAGACCAAAGCAATTAGAAGACGGTGCTATAAAATAAGTGAAAGCATAAATAATATAAGCAAAATTGTTGTTTAGTAAGTTTGATTTACATGAACTTAGAAATCGGTAGTGAACCTGCATGTCCGAATTAATTTAGATAATGGGGTGGCTTTGGGACAACTACAAGTTTCACTTCAATTAATTCTTTAAAAAGTACCCCAAATATTAGTTCTAATAGTACACAAATTATTCATTATCATTAGGTCTTCAGTCCTGGAACTGGTTAGACGCGTACTCTCATTGTTTCCTATTCTAAACTAACCTACACATTTCCGTGAAATTTGCCCAATCTGCATCTATCACTATCTGATCTAGGTCTACATCTACCTCCATTTTCCTATCTTTGCTTGTAATATATCCCGTATTATTCCCCTAAAATGCTTTAGAACGTAATCTGCACTTCTATTTCTCCTATTTTTTCCACAGATATCCTTGTTCCCTACTACTTCTATAACCTATTCGTTATTAACTTTGTCTTTCTCTGCTATCATCCTCATACATCTGAACCACAGCATTCCAAAAGGCTGCTACCGTTTTTCTGTCTGCTTTTCCTACTGCCCGTATTTCTTAGACAAATTGTGCTGTGCTCCACGCATATGCTTTCAACAATTTTCATCTTGTTTCTATGTTTGCTGTCTTTCATGACAGGCTCGGTTCTTTCTTGTTAGATGCAGTTCGGTCCCCTTCTATTGTTTTCCTATTATATACCTTATTTCTCCGACATTCAACGGCTGTAAGGGGGGTAAGCAGCCTGTGGCTGTCAAGTTCCCCCAGCACTTGAACATTTGCCGATTTAATATTTTTTCCAATATATTTTTTCGCACAATCAACATTAGTTGCAGATGTTTCACAACCAACACTTGCAGTTGTTTATAATAATCACCAGATTAATCTGCGTTTATTTGTTCGTCATTAGGTTTTCTGTCTCAAAACTGGTGGACAAGTACCTGCACTTATTTATATTCTGAGCTAGCCTAAACAGCTACCTGAAATTCTCACATAGCCTATATACAATTTGGTTCCCCTTCTATTGTTTTATAATTTTATGCCCTATTTCACCGAGATTCAGTGAAGGAGGTTAAGCAGCCTGTGGCTGCGTAGATCCACCAACACTTAGACATTTGTCGAATTAATAGTTTCCAGTAAATCCTTACACACAATTAACATTATTCGAGAATATTGTCCAACCAATTCTTGTAGTTTCTTATAATAATCATCATGTTTAAGTACAGTTACTTTTTTCGTCATTAGTTTATCCTTCTTCTGACTGGTTGGTTGCAAACTTCCATTGATTTCTGTTCTAAGCTAGCTTACACATTTCCCTGAAATTCCTACAGCCTACTTCCTTCACTATCTGTGTGCAGTACCCTAACCTAGGTCTACCTCTACTGTTTTTTTCAATCTCTGCTGCTAATATATTCCGCACTATTTCCTCATGCCGTAGTATGTGGCCTATCATCCTATCTCTACTATTTTTTTCCGTTTTCCACATAGTTCTTTCTTCCCCTACCATTTTCAGTACATCTTCGTTCTTAACTTCGTCTGTCCATGATATCTTCAACATACGTCTGTAGCACCAAATTTCAAAGGCTTCTACCTTTTTTCTTGTCCGCTTCTCCTACTGTCCAGGCTTCACACCCGTACAGTGCTGTGCTCCACACGTATGTTTTAAGCAATCCTTTCCTTGTTTCAATGTTTGTTGTCTTTGAACACAGTAGTGGCTTTTTCTTGTAAAATTTGGCACGACCTTGTGCTAATCTTTGTTTTATATCTTTTGCACTTTTCCAATCTTGCTTTATTTGGCTTTCTAGGTAGCAAAAATTTTTAATCTCTTGTAAGTCCTTGTTACCTATATGTATTCTTGTTTTTGATTTATTTTCCCCTCTGTTGCAATCTAGTATTTTAGTTTAATTTTTGTTAATTTTCATACCGAATCTTTCTGTTAGAACCGTTTCCATTTCAATAAGAACAGCTTCTAACTCTTCCTTGCTAGATGCAAATACCGCTACATCATCTGCAAATTTAAGTATATCAATTTTTTGTCCCTGCATAGTAATTCCAAATGTCTTCCTGCATTTGACAGTATTCGTTGCCTCTTCAATGTAGAAGTTAAAAATTAATGGGGATAGGGCACATCCCTGTCTCATCCCTTTCCTAATGTTTACTTCTCTACGTTACTGCTCTAATTCTATTACAGCTGTTTGCTCTTTGAATAAGCTATGTACTATTCGTATATCCCTACAACTCATTCCGATCTTTTTGAGTATTTCGAACATAGTTTTCCATTTTACATTGTTGAATGCTTTTTCCAGATCTACAAACCCTATCTATACGTTTTCCCCATTTACTATTGTCTGCTCCATTATCACTCTCAGAGCTAAAATAGCCTCTCGTGTTCCCCTGTTTCGTCTAAACCCAAATTGACCTTCTCCTAGTATTTCTTCAGCTTGTTTTTCCATTCGTTTTTGTACAATTCTAGTTAATATTTTTAACACGTGGGCTGTCAAACTTATTGTTCGAATATTTTCACATTTATCCACGCCTTTCTTTTTTGGTATAGTCATTATGATGTCACGTTTGAAATCTTTGGATATCTCGGCTGTCTCGTACATATACCTTACAACTTGGAAAAAACGTTCTGTTACTGCTTGTCCAGCGGATTTTAGAGTTTTTGCTTGCACCTTATGTGTACCCGGCGCCTTCCCATGTTACAGACCCTTTAATGCTAATTCAAACTCATGTCTAAGTATAGGATATCCCAAGTCATCATTTTCAATAGCTGATTCCTGTTCTAATGCTGTTAGTTCCTCTCCTGCATATAAATTCCCTATATATTCTTGCCATCTACTCACTTTCTCTACATTTTCTATAATGACGTTTCCTCTCGTGTCCCTTATATTTTTTCTAAACGGTTGGTTATATATCCTTAAAATTGATTCAAATTAGTTTGTATGCTTCATTTGTCTTTCCTACTTTCATCTTAGTTTGTACCTCTTTCCACTTTTTATCAATCCACAGTTCTTTAGCTTTCCTGCATTGGCGAATAATTTCCCATTTTATGGCTTTGTATCTCTGTTTTCCTGTTTCGTCTGATTTATTTTTGTATTTTCGTTTTTCTTCTATTAAGTTCAGGATATCCTTTGTTACCCATGTTTTCTTATTTTCTTTTTGTGTATACGCCAGAATATCTCTGGCCGCCATGTCTAGACTGAATTTAATGTTATTCCATTCTGTTTTTACTTCCTTAGTATCAGTTATTTTCTTGATATCTTTCAGCAATTCATTTGAACTTTTTCGAATCTTTCTTGAATATCTTTATCCTTTAGTTTCTCAAAGTCAAAGCGCATTGTTCCATTCCTTTTTTAAATTTTGTAAATTTAAGTGCGGCCTTCATAATTACGATGTTGTGATCAGTGTTTATATCTGCTTCTGGGTCATTTACTTGATTCCTAAACCGTTGTCTAACAAGAATGTAATCTATTTGATATATTTCTATATTTCCTTGCATCTTCCATGTATAATCGTGTTTTAGCATGATGTTAAAATAATGTGTTTGTGATGATTAAATTGTTCTTGTCGCAAAATTCTATCAACTTATTTCCCCTGTCGTTTCTCGTGCTTAAACCAAATATACCTACTACCGCTCCTTCCCTACCCTCACCTACCACTGTATTAAAATCCCCCGTAATTACTAAATTCTCATGTCCTTTTACGTATTTTAATATGTCTTCGATATCTTTGTAGATCGCTTCTACCTCTTCGTCACTGTAGCTAGAGGTGGGCATGTATACTTGTATTATTACTGTGTTTATCGGTTTAGATTCTAATCTAACCATGAGTACTCTTTCGTTCTTTTGTAAGTAATTTTCTACACTGTATCCTATCTTTTCCGCATAACTATCCCCTCACCCAAATTTCCTTCCTCTACTCCTGTATAAATTACCCTGAAGTTTCCACTCCAATAATCCTTCGCCTCTGGTCACCGAACTTCGCTGATCCCTACTATGTCTAGTGCTAGCCTATTCAATTCAATATTTAAGTCTTTCCGATCGCATCCTCAGAAGGAGTCCCCTCCCGGAGATCCGTCTGGAGGACTATTTTAACTCCGGAATCTTTTACCCCAGAGAATGCCATCATGTTTGTTACAATTTAAGTACGCTGTGTACTTGGGAGATAATGTGCTGGTTTTCCGTTGCCTTCCACATCGCGGTAGTGTGTCTTAGACTGCCATACCGACCCCTATAATCTCTGCCAATCTAAGTACCGAAAGAACAGCAGTCCTCTTTCGGAGACCTGTCTTGGTCTGGTTCCTCACTATCGACCCTACTACTTTGGTTGGACCTGTAGTTTGGCTCTTTAGCTCATTAGATCACGCAAGCCATTTCATCTGTTCTAGTCAGCTAGAACTTTGGCAAGGTGTAGGTCCGTTCGAAATGGACACAAATTATTAATCCGTTTATTTCTTCATATATTAGTTTATAGGTTACTAAAATCAATTTGGTATGGTTCAGCTGTAATTGAATTCGTTTCTGATTTAGACCTAGTGAGGGTCTTGAGTGATTTTATTCGCGAATCAACTTTAGTGACAGAGGTTTGTTGTCGAAACCTAAAAGCGTTGGGAGCCTATTTGTCTAGAATTGATTCAAAGTTCCTGAATTTAAAGGTCTGACTAGCTTTCAGGGTTTGTGTTTCTCAGTAAAAGACTTAATGTAATGAGCATTGTGTATTTAATAATTTTGTTTTGGAAAGTTGTAGTTTTAAGATTTAATTAAGTCAAAAATTCAACTTCCTCGTTTCTTTTAAAATTAAACTAAACACCAAAACATTTTTAATATACGATAAACGCACCTGTTCTAGAGAAATTTAAGGTAGAAATATATCTTTCCAAAGTATTTGTATTATTGCAAGATTTTTGGTAAGTGATGTGAGCGTAATCAAAATGAAATATAAAATTCTTGTAGTTCGTATAGACTACACAAGAATAAGGCCATATATTTGACAACCATGATATTAAAAATATTAAATAAGAATACCTCTCTAATCAAAGGTTACTAAGAAATAAGAAATAGCTTATTTTCCTTTTTTAACTTTGACACTACATATTTCAAAAAAGGTGTGTATTCGGACATACGCTATAACTGATTTTGCTCCAGCAGCTGGTAGGGGTTTCATGAAGAACTTCGACAGTCAAATTATGAAACACTACGTAATAAAATACAACAATAGCCCAATACAATTGCCAATAACAACAAGAGAGGAAACGCTGACTCAGGAGAGTAAATCTACAAATTTTATTGTATATGCAAGAAAGAACTTACCTTTAATTTAGAAGAATGCGACAACATTGATGTAATTGTCGGTTGCACAGCCATTCCTTTCGTATACGTTTGAGTAGAATACATTTGTTCATATACCTTTCTATGGCGATGTTGTAATTGTTTTTAATCGCGAAGCATTTCTGATCGCATTTTTATTTTCACTTTTTTTGTTTACATATTGCCACTTCATTGAAGATGTTATAAAAGTTTTCAAACTTATTTTTCTTTTTCATCAAACCGGAAGTTGATGGTGTAATCTTTCCATTTTCTACAGTTTCGTTTTTGTCTACAATGGATTGTTCCATTGTATTACTATCACGTACACTAGTTTCACATAGATGTGAGTAGTTTGGGTTTAGACTACAATCATCACTATTATAGTCCACATCAGAGTTCAAATCCATTTGGAGTTTCCTTGATTTGCTCATATCACTTTAGAAAATAATTAAAAACGGTATCAAGGAAACAATGCGTCTCTATGCCTTTACACAAAAATAAGCATTCGTTATTATAACAACCAAAATAAAATGGTCGGGGGACAGACAAACGTATTGTACTAATCAACCTGAGTTTTAAAGTTTCTTAAAATTTTGGCCTTTGTTTATCAATTCCAAAAGTACAACTATTATTGTGACCTGTAAAAATGCAGACACCT
Organism: Platerodrilus igneus; assembly: GCA_036346225.1. Taxonomy (NCBI): domain Eukaryota; kingdom Metazoa; phylum Arthropoda; class Insecta; order Coleoptera; family Lycidae; genus Platerodrilus; species Platerodrilus igneus. The sequence continues at coordinate 947,676 of JARFIW010001107.1, forward strand.
TAACCACTATTTGCTATGAATTGCTTTATAATGTTACATGTTACGGTATTCTGTGCGGACAAGAAACAACGCAGCACAGTAAGTAGTCGAAAATTGCCTATACCAAATACCGCAACCAAACACAAGGACATAATCGAACTCCAAAAGAATCAGATTTCGGACTAGCTGAAAAACGTCGGAAAGTGGGGTGGGTAACCTACAAAAAAAAATTGAATTAAAAACCTCAGTAACAAGAAAATTTATTTTACGAACACGTGGGAAAACACAATCCCAAAGGTATCTTTGCGAATGTCAAAAATACCTGGTTGTGGAATCGGTCGTTACAACGTGACGTACATAAATTCATGTACGTAAATTCACAAAATATACAGTTTACAGGCCACATAGAGAAATATCAAGCACAAAATCTTACTATTTAATTATAAGCATACTCACAATATATTCCAACTATAAATATGTATAAGAAATATGGAAATAATAATATAGTCAGTAAAAATTGTTGTAGGAAAAATGCATCTCGTATTATTAAAAATTTGAAACAGTCTTCTATTTGACGTTCACATTAATTTAGACAGTAAAAAACAAACAGTAGAAAAGCGCTCTAAACGCATTAAAATTTCTTACAGTAATTTACACATAATTAAGCGCGCGTTATTGTCGGTCTGTAATGTATTGTAGAAGTAATCAAAAGCAAGTGTCTATTTTCCAAAATAGCAACACAAAATAAAATAAACAGAAAAACATATTGTACCTGGAGTTATCTTCTTTCAAGTGTCATCTCACGAAATACAGCTAGGGCCTGTAACAACTTAAAGGTACTGCACTAGCACAAATGCATTTTAAGCACGCCACTTCAGAACTCTCAAAGAGCGGCCAATTCAGTATAGAAGCGTCGAATTAATAGCAGAAGAGTCGAATTAGTAAAAGCTGTCAAATAACTAAGAGCTATTAAATATTTAAGAGACCTTTTCAAAGTTGGAATCGTATTTATTAAGCTTTGAAACGTCAAGGAAGGGAAAATATCAAACCATTTCCACTGATATTGGTGTATAATATTCTAAGAAGACAAGCAAAAATATATAAAACGGCAAAACCTTTCTGGAATTAAAAAAAACGATATTTGATACTATTGAATTTCGTTGGTTACAGGAGAAGCAAGCTACATTGTAAAATGCCCCTGCGATATAGATTAATCAAACTACAGTGAAGCATGTAAAGTGACCTTGCTTTCTCGACCATAACAGAGGTTTGCAAGATTATCGTTCTACGCTATAAATATTCTTGGAATAATTTAATAAGAAAAGAGGTTGCTACGAACACGTGCAAATATAACACCACGGAATTTCAAGGATACGAGCAAATAACAAACACATTTAAGTATTTAATTTTTCCAAAGAAATTATTTGGGAGTAGTTTTAACGACCAGCAGCTATAACTGGTAGTGGTGATAACTATATTTTAAAGAATTGTTAAGGCGAGCTTCTCGGTTTTAGAATAGCAAATATTTTGACGAAACTAAGGATTACGGGATATATTTCACGTATTGAGGAACATTTTTATGCGGGACGGTTTTTAATACTTAAATATTTGTTAGGTTTGGATTATTTGAGAGAATAACCTAAGGAGGGGTTTATAGTAGCTCTATCAATTACAGTTTTTGTAATTTAATGCAGAATCTCTCTATTTCCGTAAGATACCGTAACAATATACTTGTTCTATTAATATGTTCTATGGTATAATTATGTATTGTCGTAATCTTACTATCATTTCCTTCACTGTAGTTATCTATCTCCTATTCATGTAAATTCGAGAAAATTGCTCTATTAGAGGACCTGAATTCCTGAATAAAGATAATCATTGAGTATTAGAATTAAATACTTCAATTGTGTACATAGAAATCAATAATTTATTTAAAACGCTTCAATAATTAGATTGGGATTAAATTGCATATTATAATATAGGTTTAATTTGTATACGTTATTATAATACAAGAACAACAATTAAGATCGACGACAAGGTCGAAAATCGTGTACAAAGATCAATATGATTAAAGCTTTTCACTATAAACATCAGTAATTTACTCAAGGTACATTTACTAAAATAGCATAAGTTAAAAGCATTCGGAAAACGCTACAAACTTTAATTTGAAAAACACGTAAAACCGTCAAGGATTTTATAGAACAGACGATAGGGGCAAATAACAAAATTCTTGTAAAAGCCAGTTTACGTTGATAATAATTCGAGGTAGTTTGTGTTAGATATAAACCCGTCCACGCCACTGATGTGTCGTGTCGTTATGTATGCGGTACACCCGAACCACCCTTTTCAGTTAGTTGAGTGCAAGACGCGTTACCGTGATGTTGGTTACTTGTTTTCGCTGTGAATGCGATCGGTTATTATTTATGTAATAACGTATGTATCGCTTATTATATGTGTATATAATTAGCCTGTGTCGGCTCCTACGTTATTTACACGATTCAGTTTATTTGTATTAATGTTTATTTCAACAATAAAGTTGTTTACTCCGTGTGCTAATTCTTCTGTGCTTAGAAATGCTTTGCTACGTTTAAGACTAGACATGCCTCCTTGTCTAACCCATCAGGTCTATCAGTTTGTGCTAACGAAAAAATCCAAGACTAACAACAACGGTCTACTAGTGTAAAACAGATCGATACAATCAAAAAACAGGCAATGTTTAATACGTAAGAGAGGCAGATGAAAGATATCAGGTGTTTAAGTGACAAACATTTTCAAGCGCGTGTTAGACAAGTATACTTTAAAGAGCTATAAGAAAGACAATGATGCAACATGTTTGTGGACGGTATCGATTTTTCAAGACACACTTAAAGAAAGGGAGAAATAACCGTAAACAATATTGTAATATAAAAAAGTTTATAATGAGCACACCATCGACCAGCGGAAAGTAAATTAAAGTTGCAGGATAGGCCCATCTACTTTTAAATAGAACTATGAAATGTAGAGCATCATAAAATTGTTTAACGTAGATCCATATTGCAAATATTGAGATGGTGTGAATTAATTTTTTATCTTGTTAGAATAAAAAAGTTGTATGTTTTGTCGAATTATTTGTTTATTTTTTTTTATTATTAATTATAAAGGTTGTTGAGAGAATGAGTAGCTGTGGTGAGTATCTCTGAAGAAGCAGTGAGCAGAGCTAGTCGTGGAATGTCAGTTTGGAAAGCATCTTCAGAAGGTACTAAACCAAAATATCTAGTAATCAAAGCTTGGATTCAAAATTTTATTTATGTAAAAAATTAGACATTTTTTAATTTTCAGCAAGGGTTATATCAATTCGAATATAGGGACACGAGTTTAAGGCTTCCATCCAAGTGAATCCACTGCATATTTATGACAGCCCAAACGGTGGGGCTTGAAAGAAGCGTACGTCTGAAAAAAGCTCAGAGCATTGTTAAGTCGACACAACAGGAAAGCTTTTTTTAAATGGAAATACAGAGCATATTTATTGCGCCCAATTTGTGGGGCCCGATTTCGAAAAGAAACGATTGCAACATACATATATATATATATATATATATATATATATATATATATATATATATATTTTAGGTAGTTAATTACACAAGGTAAGTTGATACATACTATCGTATTATAGTGAATAAGATGAAATAATAACTTAGACCTTTATGCAAAGCCCAAATGATCATTTTAAATCGAGCTAGTAATTGAAAGATAGAAAATATAAGGTCTTGGACAGGACTTGTTAGAATAAAAAAGTTGTATGTTTTGTCGAATTATTTGTTTATTTTTTTTTTATTATTAATTATAAAGGTTGTTGACAGAATGAGTAGCTGTGGTGAGTATCTCTGAAGAAGCAGTATTTATCAACATACCTTGTGTAATTAACTACCTAAAATATTTATAAATTTAATACTTGGCTTATAGCCATAATTTTGAGCGTAGCTCCCTGTCTATAACTGACATAAGTCAAAAATGTCAGATATGATTGACAAAAATGCAGAACGTAATTGAAAGTTAGGTTAATGTATCGTCGTGTACACGATTTAAATTTGTAATTTTCCCAATTGCGTCATCGGTCTCGGTGACGTAATTGGTAAACGCATGGTTCCGGCAAAACCAGGATACAGGTTCAAGTCCTGTCCAAGACCTTATATTTTCCATCTTTCAATTACTAGCTCGATTTGAAATGATCATTTGGGCTTTGCATAAAAATCTAAGTTATTATTTCATCTTATTCACTATAATACGATAGCATTTACCAACTTACCTTGTGTAATTAACTACCTAAAATATTTATATATTTATTACTTGGCTTATAGCCATAATTTTGAGCGTAGCTTCCTGTCTAAAACTGACATAAGTCAAAAATTGACAATGTCAGATATGATTGACAAAAATGCCGAACGTAATTGAAAGTTAGGTTGATGAATCGTCGTGTACACGATTTAAATTTGTAAATTTCCCAATTGTGTCATCGGTCTGGGTGACGTAATTGGTAAGCGCATAGTTCCGGCAAAACCAGGATACAGGTTCAAGTCCTGTCCAATACCTTATATTTTCCATATTTCAATTACTAGCTCGATTTGAATTGATCATTTGGGCTTTGCATAAAAGTCTAAGTTATTATTTCATCTTATTCACTATAATACGATAGTATATATCAACTTACCTTGTGTAATTAACTACCTAAAATATTTATATATTTAATACTTGGGTTATAGCCATAATTTTGAGCGTAGCTTCCTGTCTATAACTGACATAAGTCAAAAACTTGACAATGTCAGATATGATTGACAAAAATGCCAAACGTAATTGAAAGTTAGGTTGATGTATCGTCGTGTACACGATTTAAATTTGTAAATTTCGCAATTGTGTCATCGGTCTCGGTGGCGTAATTGGTAAACGCATGGTTCCGGCAAAACCAGGATACAGGTTCAAGCCCTGTCACCAAGACCTTATATTTTCCATCTTTCAATTACTAGCTAGATTTGAAATGATCGTTATGGCTTTGCATAAAAGTCTAAAATATTATTTCATCTTATTCACTATAATACGATAGTATTTATCAACTTACCTTGTATAATTAACTACCTAAAATATTTATATATTTATTACTTGGCTTATAGCCATAATTTTGAGTGTAGCTTCCTGTCTATAACTGACATAAGTCAAAAGCTTGACAATGTCAGATATGATTGACAAAAATGCCGAACGTAATTGAAAGTTAGGTTGATGAATCGTCGTGTACACGATTTAAATTTGTAAATTTTCCAATTGCGTCATCGGTCTCGGTGACGTAATATATATATTGTCGTGGAATTATAGGTTAAGTAAGTCTCGACAATAAAATTTTAACCACTGTGTATATAGGAAGTAGGAGCAACTTATTTACGCCTCAAAGTAACCAGTTTTGATAGTAAAACCGGACAGTTATTAACATATTTTGTATTTCTAAATTAGAATGTTAAAATTGCATAAAGGGAGGAAGCTTTATAGTACATAAAACTAAAGAATATGCATAATTAATTGTAATAAGTATAGATCAAGCGCATGGGATAGGAAACGGATCTTTCAAGAATAGAAAATCAATAATTTAAAGGCATATTTACATTTACATAAACGAAAACGTTTGTGTCACAAATCCTAAGAAGGAGATAAACTTGAAATTGTTATTTTAAACAAGGAGTGGCTTCGAAGAAGCACCTTTTAGTTAAATGTCAAGTTCATAAAATTTAAATAAACATTGGCACAAAATTATTAAAATTGTTTGCAACGGTCGGTTAAATAACAAGTGCCTTGAAGACTATGTGAAATGAACGATCTATAATGTAAAACAGACAGAAAACGTATGAAAACGTTGGTTACAAGTCACGTCTAAAATACTCGGGAATATATATATTGCCGTGGATCTTCTCTAAATCGAGCCTCAATAACAAAAATATTCGAAACTTTTATTTATTTTCCAAAATCGCAAATAAATTTCACATAATAAAAAAATTTAATAAAAAAATATTCTCTTACCCAGATTCCTCTCTTCATCACCTTAATTCTTCTTCAGTTCCCAGGCTAGCTCAGTTGGGCCTCCTCTTGGGTACCTAGATTCACTATCATACTCTTTATCGTTCACTCACACACTCAATAAAACCACAAAATAATACACAATCATACAATATTTATTTACCACTATTTACAAATGAAATTCAAGATTATCCACATTTCAGTGATCATGTTACACCTCAATAAATTCTATTTTTGTACTTCTAAAATTCTTCTGAAACTTTCAAAGAAGCTTATCTGGACCGTTGAAAATCGAACTTCACCTAACTGCCACTAAGCTATAATCTGAAAAATGCTTCCTTACAATCCTATCAAAACAAAACACAACTACCAAAATACATCACACTATATTTACACAAATAAAGAAAAATTATCTTCCAAAGCTTCGTCCATTACAACAGTTAACATACATAAAATTACAGATCTTTGTGAAGAAAACAATTCATTTTTAAGAAGTGATTTTTATTGTACATATACCCTATTTAAAGTAAGTAGGCTAACCCCATATCTGACTTTAACCCTTGTCCTAATATGAGCTCACAGTAAAACCTTTTTAAACCTGTGTGCAAGAATTATCGCACTGCAATATCAAAAGCCCCCTTCACTTTGTACATAAACAGCCTTTGTATCATTATATTAATGATGCTTTTCTACATAAACATATTTTCGCTTAAATATAAAGTTTGATAAATTTTTAAGTCTAGAAAGTTCATAAAATTAGCACCCAAAAAGCACAAAATGTCAAAGCACGTCAAATAACTCAACAACTATGTTTAAAAAAATCGTTATCTGGTATCCACTACACAGCCTGCATCTGCCATCCAACCCTCGATGATGTTGCCGTCTATGATGCGTCTAAGCTATGGAATCGCTCTCAAGTCGAGTCACGCCATTTCAGTCAGCACGCAGCTATCCAAATCTAAACTGCCATCCAGCCTTCAACAATGTTGCCGTCTATAATGTGTCGGACCTATGGAACCGCTCCCCAGTTGAGTGACACCCTTCCAGTTAGCACGCAGCTATCAAAATCTCATCATCAGCAAATCACTCCTGAATGCATTCACAATTGCAAATCCATCTTGGGACGCAATGCAATTCGCCACAACCAAAATAATTGTAGTTTGCACTTACATGTCTTACAGAAGCTTCGCTTTTATTAGTATAGATCTTGTAACAACACGTGCTACAGCACACACACTTGTGTGTAACAACAACTTTTGAAAAGGACTTAATTAAATTTACTATTATTAGAATTCACGTCGATGACAAGCGAAGAAAAGAAGAGGGTTTCTCATCTCCTTACAGCTGGTTATATAGACCAAAAACACCCCCTTCCCTGTTGTTTAAGTTTCCACGACACATAAACAAACTTTCTCGGTATCACAGTAACCGTTGGCACACTTCTAAAATTTAAAAATCGATATCATGTACAAACATCTTCCACCTTTATCTTGCTTATAGCTTCAAAACCGTTCTTGTTCGTTCGTTACCAAATCTAACCGATATTTGACATTTGTATCTCACTACTTTATATGGCATAACCAGTCTGTCTCTGTTTTTCTATTGATCCGTGCCTGCCTTAACGTCTTTTTGCATTCTTAGGATATATTGATTTTCTGATGAGGTTGTTAACAACACGCGTCCATACAAGTAAATAATCGTTACCTAGAACGTGCTTGTTGTAACCGTTGAGTTTTCGTTTATTGACTTTCTTTCCTATCCCTTTCCAACAAGCTCGTGCTTTTAAACGCTATCTTATGCTAAATAATATTGAAATGTTTCTACTTCACTAAATTATATCCATAAATTATTAATCTTAATGAAATTCAATTGACAAAGCTTTTTAGCTATTGTATGCCGTTTATTCTATAATAAAAGCTGCATTCTTATCCTGTACACAAATGAATTGACTTGTTCGATAGTCGCTTACATTTATTGACTCTGCTCCCTAAATATTGAAATTTCCTTGCAAATAAGTGCAAAGCTGAAACTAAAATAAGATCAAACCTGAAATTCCTACCTCAAATTACTTAATTATTACATTAGAATTCTAAGATACCTATTTAATTTTTTTAATACGCGGTATTTACATACAACAATGTAATTATGAATAGTATTTAGAATAAGCAGACATGAGATCTGCAAGTTCCCACAGCCATGTGAAGGGGTAGGAACGTTATAAAAAAGCCCCGGAGCTCAAGGACCCGGCAGTCAGTCTTCGAACTCCATACTTCGTTGTTCAAGCTACTCAAGGCAGTCACTCAAGTAATCCGCTTTAGCATTGCTGTTGCTTCGACTACTCAAAATAGTACATTTATTAATTAATTTTAATTTAGAGTAATATTAATTAACTTGTCAAAATTACACAATTAATTTCTGTATAATAAAATTAATTTGTTAAGAAGTTTTGGAACTGGTTTTTAAAAAGGCAGCTCCCAAGGCCCGAACCTTAACTCACGTGCAACACTACCTACGGTAGCTTCAAAATAAATCCGGAACCTGGAAGTTGACCGAAAATTGATAGGATACAGGCTACTTTCTTTGAATGCGGTATCATATAGCTGAGCCCTTGTCAGTTGAAAGAGGTTAATGATTTCTAGACGTGCGCCGAATAAAAACTGAAGTGATGTGTTAAAATAACTAAGCCGCAAGCAATGGAAACTATTATACAAATGATATTTTTAATTAAGTTTTTAGTGGGTAGCCTCCTGTCATTAAATATCAGGGAAACTACAATTGGTTATATTCGAAACTGTTTGGTGACAATTAAAATACTGAATAGCAAATTGTGGTAGTTTTAGTTTCTATCATCGTACAGCGGCTTCGTATTTATGCTTTTCCAATAACTAAAAAGATATTTTATTCCATGATTTTGCAACTGCAAAACGCAATAAAGTACTGGAAACATTCAATATATTTTTAAACGCAAATGCGTTTGTGTGGTAAGTTAAAATGTATATACGTAACGCCAGTTTTTAGTTTATCTTTAATTAGCTCATATTTTAGAACTTGAAATAGCTGAAATATAATTTCGAAACGCTGCCAATAAAATGCAGAGTCAAAACAAAACGCAACAGGAAAATTTGTTCTACAAACTTATGAAATCTCATTAAAACTTTGAGAGATGTTTCCATAGCTAAACTGGTTATCATTAGCAAAAAAGGTGTTGCTATCTCGAGACTTGACACTTGTACTTTAAAGTTTCATAATTTAGGAATACATTACTTTAGATATTTATTTCATTCACGTATAACATTGACATAAATTAAAATTTATTTAGCTCTGTTGAATACATCAACAAATATGATAAAATAAAGTCATAATTCTGGAAAGCATTGAACGATCTGTACATTGTGCGCTAGTCAAAATTTAAAGTGTAAATTCGGTAAAAATTCAGCTGTAGTGTTGGTGTATAACCAGAAGAAACGCGTAGAATAATAATTGGCAAAAGTTTGTACCTGAATCCCTCTTAGTGCACATTTTATTATAATACAGGGTGTCTTACTTGAAACTTACTTTTTTTTTATGCCTCTACTCGTTGGATACAAGTGAAGATTTATCCTTTTTTTACTTGTTCGCGGCTAAGTCTGGGAATTACCCCAAGGGTGAGCAATGAGAATGGGCGTGGGGATGGTATAAACTCAACAATAAGCTAACAAAAAAAAAGGGAAATTGGACAGCACTAGAAATTCAATACTCCTATGAAAAGATACACAACTCATTGGATTTAAGCACCATAAAAAACTTACAACTTAATGAACTAACACATCTGGAAACCTCTGGAACATACTTACAACCTCTTCAATCTCGATGATCCTGAAAGAAAAAGCACACAACAAATTTTCTATTAAAAAGACACGGTTTGTGCTTTTCGATAAAAGAACATACTAATAATTATAATTGGATAATCTTGAGATTACCACACCAAAGGTATTTGAATTAAAAATGGATATCTAGAATAAATCTATTGTACCATATCTGTGCTTTTAAATTACTTCAGCATTCGTCTAATTTCATTATTCAAAAAATTTATTTGCTCTAAGATATTCTTATTAAAATTAATTATGCATGGAATAAAAAGCTTGAGTCCAAAAATGTATTTTACTATAGTTTCTCTCTTTTCGTTTTTTTAAATATGGTTACAAATACAAAATAATAAAATTGAATTCAAGTTTTTCTTATAATTGAAATAACAAGACCTTACTTTTAATAATATTTCAAAACAAGATTCCTGATACCCAATGGACAGATCTGTGTATTGGTTTATATGTATATCACATCAGTTTAGTTCATTTCTTTATAGAAAATTTAAATCACATGTAGTTAATTTGAGTAAATATAATTTCAAACTTATTCAGATATAGAAATGATTAATGACCTTATTTAAGATTAGACATCTGTAATTAACTTTTTAAAAGCAGGAAGTGGACTTTAGAATCACAATACTTTAAACACGTGTCTTACAAAATTACCTTACTAGTACTTCCTAACAATCATATTTCACGTTATTATTCGTGCACAAAATTTAGCATGATTAAGCAATCCTCTATTAAAATTCTATGTGAACACTTTTAAAAGTCTGGCAAACATAGGAACTGAAAGTTTTAATACCTGTGCTTAATGAAGAAGTTACCGCTTGCTATCGAACTGCGATGCACATTTTCCGGATCCTGCTTACAAATTTGATGCCAAGAAACATCGTACAAAAGCTTTACATACTTCATTAACGACAGCTGCCCCAATCACTATATATATATATATATATATATATATACGATATATTATTAATGGGTTTGAGGTCAGCTGGAAGAAAGTGTACTCTTTTTTAAGGCCTAAATTTTCGAATCTATTTCAAATTCTTGATCACAGGCTTTCTAAAATACAATTAACTAGGCTAACATATACATCAATTGCTATTAACTTACAAGGTGAGGATATATATATTAAATTAACATAGAAATTAAATCGAAAAATATTTTTAAAATAAAGTTTGCTTCAAGTTGTTGTATAAAAATTGTATAACTTGTATAAATATAAAAATGTCAGATTTTGAAACCTTTCAGTTTCACTTTTTGTTATTTAAAGCTTTAAATATAGGATGCCTATGTGTGCGTGTGTGTGTGTGTGTATGTATGAACATGAGTGTGCGTTCATGTTATATTTATATGAGTGTCAAAGTATATTTCTGATTATATATTTTAAATCTGTTTGTTTGTTAGTACGTGTGTGTATGTGTACATGTGTATGTATGTATGAATGTGATGTGCATGTATGATGTGAAGTATTAATCACTACAATATCAATTACTGCATTAGGTACAGGTTACTTCTGAAGACTAAGAAAGTATGTATAAATCGAACTTAAACCACCAATATCTGTTTTTTTATTTTATTTATTTATACAATTTTTTTTGCGAAAAATATGATACATTTCAAGGAATAATCTTTTTTTTGTATCTTTTTCTAGTTCTAAAATTTTAGGATGTTCAAAATCAATTTTGTGATCTAAATTGTGCGAGTGACTTGATAAAGCACAAGAATTTGGTTTGATTCTAATGTCACTTTTGTGTTGGGTTATACGTTGTTTTAAAAATTGTGACGTTTGTCCAATATAGGGGTTACCACAATCTATACAATTAATTTGATATACAATGTTTTTGAAACAAATCCAGAGTTTTATCTTTAAATTTTGAAAAATAGTTCCTAATGTTAAAATATTCTTTTAGCGTATTTGAAATTGTAATTTTAAATACTTGAGTTAATTTATTAGTTAGGTGATCATCTATGTTTGGTAGTGTTTTGTATAGTTGTAAAGTTTTGTTATTTTCGTTAGTTGTGTTATTGCTATCTATATTACCATCGTTATTGTTTGTATTAATGTATTTTTTTGAGTTATATAATAATTTTGTGATAAGGTCTATAGGATAGTTGTTGTTTTGTAGAATATTTGAAAGTTTTTTGATGTTCTTATTATGAAAAGAGGGATGGGATATTTTTAAAATTCGTTCTTTTAATCCTAAAATAAAATTTAGCTTTGTTTTAAATGGATGAAAGGAATAATAGTTTAAGTATCTGTTTGAATGTGTAGGTTTTTGATACCAATCTAAAATGATTTCATTTTTATTATTTCTAATTAATAGAGTGTCTAAGAACGGTACTGAGTTATTTGATTCTGTTTCGACTGTAAATTGAATATGTCTATTGTATTTATTAAAAATGTTAAGAGTTTCATCTATTTTATCTTCTGGAATAGCTGTCACTAGATCATCAACAAATTTTTTAATAAATGGAAGATTAAATGGAAGTTGTGAAATAACAGAATTTAATAGTTCATCCATAACTATTTGTGCAATAATGGGACTTAGATTTGATCCCATCGGACATCCAAAAATTTGTAGATAAAATTTATTATCAAACGAAAAATAACAGTTGTCAAATAGAAATTCAACTATTTGTAAAAATGATGTTTTTGATAAATTACAATTTTGTTCAATGTCGGTCCAAATTTTAATAATGTTATTCATAGCTAAATTTTTAGGTATATTTGTGAAGAGGGAAACGACGTCTAAACTGATTAATACATAATTTTCTGGTAAAAGAAAATTATTTATTTGTTCAGAAAATAAAGGCAACATCACCGTTGCTATATCTAAAACTAGTTATTTAGAAAAAATTTCAGATTTACTGAAAGATAATACAATATACAAAGAAATTAAAACAGATCCAACAGCAAAACTTCAGAAACAAACATTAGACCTTATAAAACAGTTAAGAAATAAAAAAATGATTAGCGAATTAGACGCAAAATCATTTAATAATTATAGCAGCACAATTCCTAAACTTTATGGTCTACCTAAAATACATAAAGCCGATTTTTCATACCGTCCCATTGTTTCCACAAATAACGCTGCAACTGAAAAACTTTCCAAATTCATTTCTGAAATTCTAACAAAATCCGTCCGTAAAACCGCATTTAATATAAAAGATTCCTTTGAATTTTCTGAACAAATAAATAATTTTCTTTACCAGAAAATTATGTATTAATCAGTTTAGACGTCGTTTCCTCTTCACAAATATACCTAAAATTTAGCTATGAATAACATTATTAAAATTTGGACCGACATTGAACAAAATTGTAATTTATCAAAAACATCATTTTACAAATAGTTGAATTTCTATTTGACAACTGTTATTTTCGTTTGATAATAAATTTTATCTACAAATTTTGGATGTCCGATGGGATCAAATCTAAGTCCCATTATTGCACAAATAGTTATGGATGAACTATTAAATTCTGTTATTTCACAACTTCCATTTAATCTTCCATTTATTAAAAATTTGTTGATGATCTAGTGACAGCTATTCCAGAAGATAAAATAGATGAAACTCTTAACATTTTTAATAAATACAATAGACATATTCAATTTACAGTCGAAACAGAATCAAATAACTCAGTACCGTTCTTAGACACTCTATTAATTAGAAATAATAAAATGAAATCATTTTAGATTGGTATCAAAACCTACACATTCAAACAGATACTTAAACTATTATTCCTTTCATCCATTTAAAACAAAGCTAAATTTTATTTTAGGATTAAAAGAACGAATTTTAAAAATATCCCATCCCTCTTTTCATAATAAGAACATCAAAAAACTTTCAAATATTCTACAAAACAACAACTATCCTATAGACCTTATCACAAAATTATTATATAACTCAAAAAAATACATTAATACAAACAATAACGATGGTAATATAGATAGCAATAACACAACTAACGAAAATAACAAAACTTTACAACTATACAAAACACTACCAAACATAGATGATCACCTAACTAATAAATTAACTCAAGTATTTAAAATTACAATTTCAAATACGCTAAAAGAATATTTTAACATTAGGAACTATTTTTCAAAATTTAAAGATGAAACTCTGGATTTGTTTCAAAAAAACATTGTATATCAAATTAATTGTATAGATTGTGGTAACTCCTATATTGGACAAACGTCACAATTTTTAAAACAACGTATAACCCAACACAAAAGTGACATTATAATCAAACCAAATTCTTGTGCTTTATTAAGTCACTGCACAATTTAGATCACAAAATTGATTTTGAACATCCTAAAATTTTAGAACTAGAAAAAGATACAAAAAAAGATTATTCCTTGAAATGTATCATATTTTTCGCAAAAAAAATTGTATAAATAAAAAAACAGATATTGGTGGTTTAAGTTCGATTTATACATACTTTCTTAGTCTTCAGAAGTAACCTGTACCTAATGCAGTAATTGATATTGTAGTGATTAATACTTCACATCATACATGCACATCACATTCATACATACATACACATGTACACATACACACACGTACTAACAAACAAACAGATTTAAAATATATAATCAGAAATATACTTTGACACTCATATAAATATAACATGAACGCACACTCATGTTCATACATACACACACACACACACGCACACATAGGCATCCTATATTTAAAGCTTTAAATAACAAAAAGTGAAACTGAAAGGTTTCAAAATCTGACATTTTATATTTATACAAGTTATACAATTTTTATACAACAACTTGAAGCAAACTTTATTTTAAAAATATTTTTCGATTTAATTTCTATGTTAATTTAATATATATATCCTCACCTTGTAAGTTAATAGCAATTGATGTATATGTTAGCCTAGTTAATTGTATTTTAGAAAGCCTGTGATCAAGAATTTGAAATAGATTCGAAAATTTAGGCCTTAAAAAAGAGTACACTTTCTTCCAGCTGACCTCAAACCCATTAATAATATATCGTATTTGTGCAAGGTCATTATCTCCAAACTATATTATATATATATATATATATATATATATATCCATGGTTATTTCATGCGCTAAGGAATTAAAGATATTTTATATTAGTATTAAATTACTTGAATATTGTGGTCTCACCGTTAACAATTACCGACCTCTCTAACCATTTTTAAGAGGAAGCGTGGTCTATTGCCTTGCCGGAGCTACAGGAATGACAGCTCTTCTGGGCCCCCAAGACGACCACCTCTCCTGTCCCTACCATGATATATTTATTCTCAGGCTCCACCTATCACGAGCCCGTGCCCCAATCTTAATAAGTTGCAGCTTCGCTTACATGTTAAACTACAATGGCTGGCTTGACTTTCCGTACCGTCCACGTAAAGAACAGCTCATACGTCTTGCGCGTCACCTCGTGACACTATTTACGCACGCGCTATCTTAATTTTAACAACTCAAAGGATATAATCCGCCTATGGATTAGGCAACACAAATGACTTGTTCTTTTTGAATACGTTTTCAGAGTGTATATTGTTATTAAATATTTCTTAGTAATGCATTTAAACTAATTAAATGGTAATAATTTCCTGTTCCATTGTGGAATTGTTTCTTTCAGATATTACTATATCGAATACAAAAATCAAATATCACAGATCTACTATGCATAGATGTGATTTCTTCAAAACTAGTGCTACAGAATATATATTCGTTACACAGCCCCCGAACAAATAGAAAAAACTTTTGAGATTAACTATAAGTTAATATATACTTAAACGAGAAGTTTTTTTTTATAGATAAAGACGGAACTACTACCTAAACAAAAAGGATAGGTACTAGAAATACCATTATAACAAACCCAAACAAAACAATATAAACTTGAAACCTAATCTCCAAGCAAAAAATGTACAAGTGACCCCGCAAATAGTAAATAGAAAATAAGGGAGCAAACAAGCGAGTGACAAGGTAACTCTGCGTACCACACATCCGTTAGGAATCAAAATAAGTATGACATAATCGGTAAAAAGACATAATCGGTAAAAGTCAAAATATTGAGGTCAAATACTCACGAGTTGCAACCTAACAAGGAACAAAAACTACTATATTTTGCGGAACTTAAACTAAGACTTAAATAAAACCTCGACGCAAACCGCCGTAAAGCAACAAACAAATTTTCTTCCTTACCAATAACTTTAACACTACTAAGATAAAATCAAAAAGCTCATACTAAAGTATATAAATATCGATAGCCTTACAAAAATGTTTTCACTGCTGCTGATCAAAAAAGAATCCAGCATAGAAATCACCAAAAAAACGCTGCTTTTACAAAAAAATTTCTTTTCTTTCTTTTAGTCTCACTAATACTAAGCGAAATCAAAAGACCCACATCAAACTATATAGATATCAGTAATCATCTAAGAACGTTATACTTCTTGACAAAAAAATATCCTACTATATAGTAGCAACACTAACTAGCTACCGCTTTTACAAAAAAAATAGTACGTACGCCGAACCAATATTCTTTTTATCAAGACACTCCAAAAAAATTTCAACGCTACAGTGGCCGCACCAAATATCTTGAATCAACTCGCCTCAAAAAAATTAACACCTAAACATCTCGCTTACTCTAAACACAACAGCACGCAAGTGGCCATCTCGAATACAAATCCCACTTAAGTGACCACTCACATAACTTAGACTAAACACACTCACAAAAATCAAACAACTAATAATTACGTGGTCCCACCACAACTAGAATAACTACATGTACTAAACAACCTACTTGTCGGCCTTACCTATTTAAACTAAATAGTCTGTTAACACGCATGAAATAACTAACAGTAATGCGATTCTACTACGAACTAAAGCGAAAACGCAGACAAAATAACATTTTTATCTGAACTAACTACTTAAACTAAATAATCCAAAAACGCATTTCTTGGGAAATAACACCACTTGAAATAACTGGCGATATCCATGAGCAACAAGGTACCAGAAAAGCTCTCGATTAATCATCTCCATTCGACTTTATAATAAAATTCGTTCCATTCCGACCTAGAAAAATATCGTAAACGACTAATTAATCTAGTGGGGGAGAGTTTGGACTGATGGCGGAATAGGATTTCAGATCTTTAATATGACAACTGCCTGCTCTCGATCCGTCCAAATTAACCAAATCATACACCACACTCAAGCACCTCTTCTTAACTATACTCAAAACAAACTTTGGGGCAAGTTTAGCAGAAAACTCATTACTCGCATTTGACAATACTTTATTGGCCCTCCACACTTTACTACCAACTTCAAAAGAAATATTTCTCCTCCTTAAATTATATTGATTGCTCAAACGTTCATAAGCTAAATGCAGTTTTGTCCAGGCATCTTCAAATACCTTAAAAATACCTTGACGATCTGAAGTATATAATGGGCGACTACCAGGAATGATTTCGACATCACTTTTGGGAGTAAATCCACTACCATAAAACTTGCCAGTAATGGGGACGTGTCGGCCAAAAACCAAGAAATTCGGAGTATAACTCGTCGACTCATGCTTAGCAGAATTAATTGCAAATTGGATTTGTGCCAACTCAGATCCCATGTATCATGCTCTTCAAGATAAGACCGAATGGCTGTTCCTACAGTTCTATTAATCCTCTCGACAAAATTACATTGCGGCGCATAGACAGCAATATACCATATTTTCTGAATTTCAAACCTATTACATAAAGACCTAAAAATTCGACCAGCTAAATTTGAACTATTATCGCAAATAATGAATTGTGGCACTCCAAACACTAAGAAGACCTTTTGTTCTATAAACTGTTCTATAACGTGTGACTTTGCACTGCGTAAAGGATGTAAAATTGTATATTTTGAAAACCAATCTCCGACTACCAAAAGCCATCTAAATCCTAATTTCGACCGTGGGAATGGACCCATAAGATCAAATGCAATTATCTGAAATGGAAATTTAGCTTTTTTTTCTTTTCCCATTAAACCTAAAGGACCTGCATTAGAAGACTTTTGTGCACCACACACTAGGCATGCAGGACAAAATTTCAGCACATCTACGTTCATTTTAGGCCAATAATAATTTTCCTGAACTCTGGCGATAGTCTTTGGAAATCCAAAATGTCCCGCAACTAAGGGATCATGACATGATCTGACAACATCTTCCCGTTGGACTTTCGGAACCAAATATTTACACTCTACGATGTTAGATGACAAAGGCAAGTTCGACGGAATAAACTTAAAAACAAACTCATTCTCGACTTTCCATTGAGGGTATTTCACAGGTGACACATACCAATTTTCTAAATTATCAAGCTTGACCTGTATTAAATTTACGATATGATGTTCCTCTGGAATTGCACGACTAAGACAGTCAGGAACTACGTTAAACTTTCCCTTCCTGTGCACTAAATCAAACGAATGTTGTTTTAACCTTACTGCCCACCTAGCAAGTTTTCCTGTCGGATTCTGCAAATTATTTAGCCAAAGCAACGAAAAGTGGTCTGTAACGACTGTAAAACGAACTCTTTCGACCCATGGACGGAATTTTTCAATGGCAAAGATTACTGCAAGACATTCTTTCTCTGTTGTTGAGTAATTTCGTTCAGCACGATTAAGGGTTTTGCTGGCATATGATATTACACGTTCTTCTCCATTAATATTCTGAATTAACACAGCTCCGAGACCTGTATTGCTGGCATCACATTCAACAACAAATGGAGCGGAATAATCTGGCTGCGTCAGGAGTGGTGCAGACACTAAAGCTTCTTTAATCAACACAAATGAACTCTCAGCTTCAGGAGTCCAAGTAACGGTTTGGCCTTTTTTTCTTTTCTTGATAAGGTCATTAATCGGCGAAACTAAAGATGAAAAATCCTTTATAAAACGACGGTACCAATTACACATACCGACAAAACTTTTGACCTCTGTGGTGTTCTTCGGGCGCAGAAAATTGACCATAACCGATACCTTATCCGGATCTGTTCTTAGGGAATTTGACCCTACTATATAACCAAGAAATTTGAGTGATCTCCTAAAAAATTCGCACTTTTCTAGGTTCAAGGTTAGATTTGCTTCTCAAATGCGTTCCTTGACTTCATACAACAACTTCAAGTGCTCTTCAAACGTCGACAAACATAAAATTATATTATCTAGGTAACAGAAAACGTATGGTTCGAATCTCGGACCAAAAATTGCATCAACCAAACGCTGCTGAGTCTGTGCAGCATTTTTTAGACCGAACGGCATCGTCACAAATCTATATTGTCCTTGTGAAATAACGCTAAACTCTGTTTTATCTTTCGACGATTCACTAAGTGGGACCTGCCAAAATGATTTACGCAAATCAAGACTGGAAATATAATTTGCATTACGTAATATCCCTAGTATTCTGTCTATATTAGGAAGAGGGTAGCTGTCATGAACTGTAACATCGTTTAATGCTCTACCATCAAAGCAAAATCTATATTCCTTACTATCCTTCTTCTTGACTAACAACACAGACGAATTCCACAGACTTTGACACAGTTCTACGACTTTTAAACGAATCATTTCATCTAGTTCTTTATCTAACTCTTTACTAATATAAGGAGACATAACATAAGGTCTCTTTCTGAAAGGTTTTACATCTCTTGTATCGATATTCATCTCCATCATATTTGTACGTCCTAATTTATCGGCACTAGAAATTTCCTGAAATGAATCGATGGCAGCCTGTGCTCGAGACCGCTGATCCATTGACACATCATCTAAGTGGAGTAGACAGTCACTGTATTTTAATAGGACTGATGATGGGCCTACATACGAAATAATACTCTTACTATCGCTTTGCACATGCCACCAATTATTTCTGAAGTCAGCTATCAATCCAAATAACTTGGCAAAATCACTACCGAATATGAATGCATGTGGTAAAGATGACACAACTAGAGCACTGAGGATGCGACATTGCCTTCCTATTAAAATGGGTAAATCCACGATTCCTTCTACTAGTTTCAAAGCCTCATCCGCCGTAAATATACCATTCTTTTGTGACTTAAAAATTTGTAACTTCAATTTATCGATTAAAGGAATAGCAAGCGACCCTACCACTGAAGTAGTACACCCTGAATCTAAAAGACCAGTGACATCAATACCAAACAATTTAACCATCACATATGGTCGATTATCACCAGATTTTTCAATAAATAACGAATCAGTCTTGGGCTGTGAATTAGTATGACAAAAATTTTTTACTACACTTAACCAATCTGACCACTTTTTTTTACTAAAATAATTCTTCTGCTCACAAATCATAATCATCATCCCAACTACAGATAGGACTACAACTTTGTCAAGACCTTTGTGAATAGGCTGAATACATCGGGAGTTAATCATAGTGTATTAACCACCCGAGCCGAGTGTTCCGACTTGACTTTGATTATTATTCCTGGTTTGTATACGGATAACCGGACACGTCTCAAAAAAGTCAACCGACGAAGATCGGTTACAACCCTTTTTATATTCTCTCGTTATTTTTGTATTAGTACATTTTGACTTGTACCTTATCTCAGCGTATTTGATTTTGGATCGATCTTATACACTTTACGTCACGTTATTTTGGAGGATCTTTGTTTCGGATCTTCACACTTTTTGGATGCGTTACTTTCAACACACGATACAACCTTTAGTGTCGCCTTGTGCGTTAACTTTTCGGAATTGGATTTCATTCAAGAGGTACCACTTCTTGTTTGGCCACCTTCCTATGCTCCCGAGACAACCGAGGTATTATATCAATGACCAATGCCTGTGGGATAAGGTGCTACTGGTACCTTTTCCAAGGTTCAGTGTCGTTACTTTAAAAAATAAAAGGGTATTTGTATCAAGCATCTATTGTCCACCAATTGTGTTACATGTGTTTATATATGTTAAACCAACTGCATGCATTTGAGCCACATTACAGTACTGTCTATTTGACAGGCTATTTGCCCTGAATATTAAAAGAACAAAACTGAAATAGTATTGGACCAGTAAAGACAACAAGCGAGTAGATATTTATTTGAATTACTTCACGCGTGTCTTATTCCCTAATATTATGTTACAGTTTGCCGATGAACCCCTGCTGAACAAGATGTCTCACCTGTTCTCGTCTTTGGACTAGGAACCATTAGGTAATGCAGCTAACATTGGCCAGGGGTAAGTACACCAAGTTGATATCGTTTTATTAGTTTAAAGTGATACCTAAAGATATTGTTCAGGAGTGTCAGCATTAACGTTATAACATTGTATACATTTAAACGGCAAGGTAATTACCATTATAAAATTACCGTCATAAATTAGGTGATAACATTGGAATTGACGGATATCTTCAATTCAGTCAAAATGCCATATACACCCAACTTAAAATTTGAATTTATATTTGATTACCGATTATTTAAAGCTATACAGTAACAGAACACATATGTTAAAAACAATTACATATGCGAATAGTTATAATGAAAAACCTTTGATTTAGATATCCGACTAATAAATTTTTTATTAGGTTTGTTTCTACAGAAGTACGGAAATAACATCATTATATCACATATTGGTAAATTATTGCGGTTGTTATTTTTTATGTCATAATAAGATTTTATTTGTAAGTTATATTTTCCGCCGAAGCTAAACAGCATGGTGGTTTGAGGTTTGGCACACTATATTTATTGATGTAGCTTTTGAAAAAAGTATTCTAACGGAATATCCTTTTGCATTAATGAATACTCATAGTTGTGTCACACATTTAAGGTGTGTAACTAGCATTTCACGTTTTTCGTACTTAATGTGATACCAAGCAACCTGGCTTGAATTGTGATGGAATATTTTTTAATTGTCATCGCCTCTAAGGATCATACTTGAAAAATATACACAGCTATTTAAAAACTTTTCTGGGACAAGCGTAACTCAAAATTTGTGAATATCGGATAAAATAGGTTACGCTTTCGGAATATGATTTATGACGAAATCCCATTACAAAGTAACTGGGATTGATTGTGGGTCTTTTAAATAATTTCCAACAGTGCACTGGTTAACGACAAGGTGTTGCCAATCAAATTACATTCATCTTCTTATTTTTTTAATTAATTTCAGGAAAATATATTCCTCCAGTGCTGGAGTTTGAACCGCTGACATGGTCTCGTTTGAAAATAGTTTAGCTTCGATTGAAATGCCAATGCGAAGGAGATGTTTATTCTTGTCTGTTAATAGACAATTATCAAGCGTCTTCCTTTCGGGACAATGTGGCGGTGTATAGCTTCTTTCTAGTCAGTTAGCATATATTTAGTTCTACCTAAACCGTATGCTGGTTATACTAGTGGAAATGTATATATTGCGAAATGCTACAAAGAATCACTAAAATAAGTATATAAGTAAAACCACTAAGGTTACATTAAACTTACAACTTTACGTCTACTTACTAGAATTGTAACCTGTTTGTTGTGCTAGCCATAAATTAGATGACGAACAAAAATTTAGTAAAACTTAAACCAACTAATAGGCGCACCTTATATGATAGTTTTCACGAATAATTAATCTTAATTAAGCTTAATATTTTAAATTTTGTTTCTATAAAGGTTATTCAGCTAACAAACTTTAAATTCAAAATTTATAACATTATTTCTATTAAATACACTGTAGGTGTAGTAATTCAGGGCGGTGACAAACTACAACCGTAAATAAGCACGCGACTCGACGTAAACATTTCACATGAAAAGATAATTTACAATAGACAGATATCGTCCGTCCCGACAAGCAAGAGCTTGATAATAATGCCATATTAAAAACCAACATGAACTACCTACAACGTCACCTAACAATAACCTTATTAAGCTTTGATTAAAATATATTACATCCTGAGAACATATTTTTGATAGTGATGGATATGTTATGTCACAACTAAGCTTGAGAAGTTGGAAATAAAGTTCAGACAAAGAAGTCGAAATGTAACCGCACAAGCCATACGCAAGGTGGTTAGGAGGTGTGATGCGCTGAGCCATGGAGTGATTTATATTTCAGAAAGGCAGTAAATCACATTCACATATTTTTTGGATTTTGTTTATCGCCACAGCTGAGATATAAATATCCATAGTGTTATTTAATAAAATTTCTTAAGAAATTACTCGATAAAATTTTACCTTATAAAATAAAACAGCTGCTTAGAAAACTTTACGTTACAAAGTAGTTGCAATATTTCCTATCACCTGCTCTGACTACATTTAATTAAAAACTGCACGTAAATGCACAGCGTTATTGTAAAAGATAAGGCCACTTACTACGCGCCTACATCTGCTTACAATGAGTTTGTTATCTATAAGTATACTGGTATCCTGCAGCTGTTAAGATGTTACAAAGTAACAAAATTTTTTCCTTTGTCTAAAAACCTTTGTTAATTGCGTTATCTACTTGTTTGCAAGCTGTTACAGTTTGTATTTCGGCAGCTGTTGGCTGGGAATTTTGCACAGTTTGTTCTTCGGCGATATCTTCGAAAGCCAAATACCTACACCCATACATGATTCTGTCCTTATAAAATAGAGACCGTGCTTTGAAAGACTCGATTGAATACGTCATCTTCATACCGAAGAGACATGTTGTAAAGTCACGCTACTAAATGCTCTCTGTGCTAATATGAGTAGAGTTAGTAGATCCAGCAGCCAGCCCATAGAGAAATGCAGCCGCCTTTTCCCGTCCATAAGATGAGACCAGCACGAAGCCGATTGCTCAAGGTACAATTTTCTGTTTCGTAATTTTTTTATTCTGCTGTGAAGAATAGATTTTCATTTGCTTTTCATAATGGTATTATACACGATTATCTAATAAATTGGCATCACCACGTTACAAAACTTTAATGCACAATGCACGAACAACTATGTAATCATTCTATAAATTAAAAATTAGTTTTCAAGGTTTGTGTTATAGTCCGTTTTACTGTTTCTTTTGTCTTTTCAGCGTAAAGAACTTACTTATAAATTTAAAAGTAGTTGACGTTTGATTAGGTTAAGTTAGGGTGTATAAGTTTAATGTTACAATATTTCTTGAGAAAGTGCACTTCACAATGCAGCATGTATACATAACTTATGTATATTTCTTTTACTAGAAGTACTGTATAGTTTATGTTTTATTTTCTTTTGTATATATTTAAGGTTAAGCATTAAGTAAGTTTCTAGATTATAAGATGTTATATTTACATACCAATATTATATTCGTGTGTTATGACGCTTGGTTTACCATCACGTAAAAAACTATTACGCAAATTATTGGATTTTTTTGTTTTGTAAATAGCCTTTCGAGATTCAATGTTAACAATATAGTTTTACAGAGGTTTCCAACGTGTTCTTTCTAATTCACCCACGCCCCTCTACGGGGTTTTGAGCTAGTCCGAATTATACCAATCTGTCCCCGTTTTGTTGCGGTATTCAGCGTAAACGATTCCTTTACTTGCTCTTACTGTCTTTTTTCGTGTTTGTGCGGAATACCGTAACATAAATTTTTGGCGCGCACTTTGGGCGCTAAAAATATATGTTGCGGTATTCCATGCAAACACGAAAGAAACAGTAAAAGTAAGTAAATAAATCGTTTACGCTGAACACCGCAACGAAACAGGGACAGAATGGTAGAATTTGAGCTAGCTCAAAAATATCGTAGAGGGGCGTGGGCGAAATAGAAAGAACACATTGGACACCTCAGTAAACTATAGTGTTAACATAAAAATCTCAAAAGACTTTTTACAAAATAACAGAATTCAATAATTTGCGTAATTGTTTGTTATGTGATGGTAAACAAAGCATCATAAAATAAGAATATAAAATTGGTAAGCAAAATAAATATAACATCTTATAATCTAGATACTTACTTAATGCTTCATCTTAAATATATACAAAAGAAAATAAAACATAAACTATACAGTACTTCTAGGAAAAGAAATATACATAAGTTATATATACATGCTGCTTGTGAGGTGCATCTACACAAGAAATATTGTAACATTAAACTTATACACCCTAACTTAACTTAATCAAGCGTCAACTACTTTTAAATTTATAAGTTCTTTACGTTAAAAAGACAAAAGAAACAGTAAAACGGACTATAACACAAACTTTGATTAACTAATTTTTAACTTATAGAATGATTACATAGTCGCTCGTGCATTGTAAATGTGAGTTCTGTAACGTGGTGTTGATAATTTACTGGATAATCATAAGTAATAACAGCAAATGAAAAGTCTATTCTTCACAGCAGCATTAAAAATTACGAAACAAAACTGTACCTTGCTTCGTGCTGGTATCATCTTAGAACTGGGAAAATGCGGCTGCATTTCTTTATTGTCTGGATGCTGGAACCGCCAACTTTATTCATACTGGCACAGAAAGCATTTTTAGTAACGCGACTTTACATATATCTTCGGTAAGAAGATGTTGTATTCAATGTTGTCTTTCAAAGCACAGTCCCTATTCTATAAGGACAGAATTATGTATGGTATTTGGCATTCAAAGATATCGCCGAAGAATCATGCGTGCAGAATTCCCAGACAACAGCTGCCGAAATACAAACTGCATCAGCTTGCCAACATGCAGATGACGCAATTATCAAAGGACTTTAAACACTGGAAAGCAATCTTGTTACTTTGTAACATCTTAGCAGCTGCAGGATAACAGATAACAAGTCCGTTGTAAGCAGATGTAGGCAAGTGGTAAGTGGCCTTATGTTTTAGAAGAAAGTTGTGATTTACGTGCAGCTTTTAATTAAAATGTAGTCACTGCAGGTGGTAAAAAATATTGCAACTACTTTGTAACGTAGCGTTTCCTAAGCAGCTGTTTGATTTTTTAGACAAAATTTTATAGAATAATTACTTGAGAAATTTTATTAAATAACACTAATTTCAAATGGTAGGAAATCGAGCTTGAGAAATTTTAAGATGCTTTAAATATTGATGTAGAAAAAATTATTTGCAGGGTTTTGAAGGTAACAAACGTCAATAAACAAAAGGGTTAAAGCTTGAGAATTTCGCGTCCAGAAACAGGAATTTGTAATTATTGTTTTGAATTGGTGACATAGTTAGAATGCGAACCATTGGTATTCTTAGATTTTATTATACAGTATATGTTAGATGAATAGTAACTACATGAGCTTTTATAATAAAATTTATTAATTATGTACACATGAGTTGAAAATTTGGATGGTTTGTAACATGTAATAGGAAGTCAATCAAAGTGAAAGTAATTATTTTGTTGAACTAATTTAGCGCCGGATTTGGTGTACATCGATTTTAAATGTAAGCTGTATTAGTAAAATGCAGTGCTAGTTAAACACAAGACATTAATGTTTTGAATAGACAAAGCAATGAAAAAAGATTTGGAGCTTAATTGTTTTCTATGTTTGTCATTAAAAGCATTTCAGAATTTGGGATTTATAATGTCATGTAACTTAATATGAAAATCGGAAAATTGGAGAGATAGTATTATTGGCGGATTCAATTTAATGTTTTTTTTGGATTTCTTTTAGTAATGCTAGGTCAGAATGAGGTTAGGGAACTGGGTTTTTTAGTATATTTTTATTTATATTGCAATTATCTAACGTCAATAAAGGGTATGGGCATGTTGAATTTTATTTGCATTTGTTTATGAATTAGGATAAAAAATAAAGCCACTGTAAAAAATATCTTTCGACACCAGTTGTGCAATCGTATTTGGAAGACATATTTTATTTACAAAATGTCTTCAAATAGGACAAAAATTTAAGGAGTATTTTACTTTAGAGAAAAGTAAAATATAATGCTATAAATTTAGAAATCGAAGCAAAGGAGGCTTACGCGGAATCACAGTCTTCCAGGTAGCGAAATATTGAAGGAATTGTTGAGACGAAGACGGTTTGGCGCCAACTAATCATGACAAGAGAAAAACACCTTTTAGGGTAAATGAATATTGTAACGTAGTTTGCTTGTATTTCAGTCATTTTATGATTGCTTTCCTTTTTTCTTTTTTATAAATTTCCTTTTATAGGAACCCACTCCCGTGCTACTGTAGTTAGCCGAGGTACTTATATTGTTCCAGAATCCCCGCTCCTACAGGGCATACTAAAATTTACTACGTAACGCTTCTATTACCTGTAATAAAATTCCACTTTCAAAAAAAGCTGTATTAAATTAAAATAAATTGTGAATTTAGCATAGGCCTGCTAGAAATCCAATTTTAATATAAACAATTACATTTTTATCAATAAATTTTATTTTCAAAGGTTATAAATTCTAAACCAAAATAAATCATAAGGAAATGGAATGAATAAATAAATAAAAATCTTAATCTAAATACAAACTTATAAAAGGGTTTTAACTAAAACCAAGTCTCCTAAAGCAATGGAGGAATACTGCATGAAAAGATCAGACTGGCTTTTAGGAATAAGAGAGATTTGTAGTTGGATGCTCAATTTTAATTTTCCTTGAAAATGACAACTATTAAGTGTGTGGGTACAACAAAAATTTTAACAAATGTCTCTTCTTAATTATTAACAAAGAACTAACTACTGTAAAGTAATTATTTTATCAATGTGTACTATTTCTAACAAAGTATTCACACAAAATAGATGAATTTCTACATCAGAGACACGCCTAGATTTTTTCTACGGTAGTTACCATTTTCCCGATACTTATATCATTATTTCATAGTAAAAGAAAGTTCTGAACAAATTCTATTATGAGTTTTAAACAAAATCGTTTAAACCTTACATTATATTATAGTCTCGTACTTTTATTTCACTTTCGGGAAAGTTTTCAACTTCTGGAAGTAGTTAACACGAAATTACGAAAGGGTGGAATGTGAAACAATCCGAAAATTTATAGAGAACCTAAGTTATGGTAGGTAGAACGTTATACGCATTAATTGTTGGAGATGTAAGTAATCGATAAACGTTTCTCATTAGTATTTAAGACTTAATTGGTTTAATTACATTTAACGCGATGCAAGCGTATGATTAAGGATAGCTTCAAACTTTGGGAATTTACCACTAATTGGCATTTTGGTCGACGTTGTCGACATTCTTCGGTTGAAATATTTATATTTGGCTAAACCTCAAACACCATTCACAATTTGATATCGATTATACTGCTATCAATTTATACAGGATTTTTTTACGTATAGACTAACCAGCAAATAGCTATAAGTTTTCAAACGTCCACTACATGCGGTTCCTAACAATTATCCGTAATATTGTTCAGCAGTAAGGTGTTCAAGAATTGCTTACTTTGCGGCCTGTTATTTAGCCCTAATTAAGCTTGGAAAACATAAAGTAACGGATAACTCTAGGAAGCTTATTAAAAGATACAGAAACTCCTTCGAAAGGCAGCTTCTTGCTGTCTTCCTATTCATTCTGATTAGATGTTGCAGAAGCCCCTACCTAGTTGCATTTGATAATTAACTTAAAAACCGTTGCTTTAGTGTACCTGGTTATCTGCAAATAGGTTTCTAAAATAATATAACAATGGACTTTAAACTAAACCTTACTATTGTTGTGCATTATTAGTACAATGGGCAACCCTGTTGTAAAAATAAGAAAACGTTGTGCGTATTAGTGGCAACCCTGTGATGTTCGGGTTTTGTTCTAAGATGTCAGATGTGTAAAAAGCTTGTATGTATTATTCCAAATAAAGCAATGTGTTCTGTCAGTTATTCGTGAATTAACTGTGCACTTGGCTTAGGACATAACATTATTGGCGACGAGGATATTGGAAAAGTTATAAAAGTCGTAAAGTCAGTTGCATTTTGAGGTTAAACACGTGTATTTAAAAATTGGAAATGAATTTTGAAGAATTTAAAGAAGAAAACGAATCGTGGGAAGAACGGTTGCAACAGTGTTTTCTAGTAAAAAACAACTGGAAATGAATTGAAGGTTCCAACCTTAATTACATTGGTTGGAGGTAAGCCTTACAGTGCCTTAAAAACGTTCCTGTGCCCAGATACACCAATTGCAAAAACTTATATTGAATTAGTAACAGCATTGAAAACAATGCTTACACCGAAAAGCAGCATCATATTTGTGCAACGTTTTCTTTGTTTATGCAAGTAAGTATTGCATTTCATGCCCTGTAAGTTGCCTGAATTTAGGCGCATACATCCCCGCAAACATGCTTTCTATCAAGCGCAGTCGTAGTCAGATGGACATGCGCATACAAATAGAACGTGGAATATTCATTCTGGTATCCAAGATGTAGTGGCCAAACACGTTTTTTAAAGAAAACTAAAGTGGTGGAAATTTTGGGGTCCTCATGGCTGAAGTGAAGCTTCAGTCATGGCAGTTACGTTTGGCGCGGTGTGACAGCCATAGCGACAAGCTGATTTTAAGAATAATTCTTGGTTATACAAGGTGATGTAGGAAATCAATTGTCGTATATAGGACATTCTTCTGTACCTTTAAAATGTATAGATTATTTGCTTGATTTAGATGACCTTTCAGATGCTCAGAAATTGGAAGCCCAGCTTGTTACAAATTTCTTTAATAAAATTGGTAGTATCGATAGATTAGGTCTAACAGATAAAATAGTAATGGATATTGATACGGGTGATGCAAAACCTGTAAGGAAGAAACCTTATGTCATGTCGCCATACATGAATAAAATTTTAATCGATGAGTTAAATGAGATGCTTCGTTTGGGTGTAGTTGAGCCTTGTCAGAGTCCTTGGAATTCTCCAGTGCTCCTAGTAATAAAGTCTTTTGGTGAATATAGGCTTTGTTTTGATGGGAGAATGTTGAATGAAATCACGAAACACGATAGTGATCCAATGGCAAATATGGATAGGATACTTAATTCATTACGTAATGCAAATTTTATATCTAGTGTGGACATTAGAAAAAGTTTATGGCAAATTCCTCTTTCTGAAAGTGCTCAAGACAAGACTGCTTTCAGCGTGATCTCTAGAGGTCAATATAAATTTGTTACCGTACCTTTTGGGTTGAGAAATAGTGTACAAACGTAACAACGATTAGTAGACGCAATATTTGGTCCTCAATTTGAACCCAATATATTTTGTTACCTGGATGATATCATTCTTTGTTCATCGTCTTTTGAAGAACACATTAAGTTATTAAACGAGGTAAAAGAGCGCCTTAAGAGTGCTAATCTCACGATAAATTTGGAGAAGTGTGAATTTTTTAAGAAAACATTGAAATTTTTGGGTTATATAGTAGGTTCGAATTCTCTTAGAACAGATCCAGAAAAAGTTTCGGCCATGGTTAATTTTCTGCGTCCAAAAACAACAACAGACATAAAACGTTTCATCGGCATGTGCAGCTGGTATTGTAGGTTTATAAAAAAATTTTCTGCATAAGTATCACCTATAAGCGATTTAGTAAAAAGAAAAAGAAGGGTCAAATTATTGATTGGAGTCCTGAGGCAGAATCGTCATTTGTTCAAATTAAGCAAGCTTTAGTTTCTGATTCTTTATTGTCTCAGCCTGATTGTTCTGTTCCATTTATAGTCGAGTGTGACGCTAGTCATATAGGTTTAGGTGCCGTTCTTATTCAGAAAATTGATGATGAAGAGCATGTAATTGTATATGCTAACAAATTCCTTAGTCGTACGGAACGTAACTATTCGGTTACAGAGAAAGAGTGTCTGGCAGTGATTTTTGCCAGAGAGAAATTTCGTCGTTGGGTAGAGGGTACCTGCTTCACTGTCGTGACAGATCATTTTTCGTTATTGTGGTTAAATAATATTCTCAACCCAACTGGAAAGTTAGCTAGGTGGACTGTTCGCATAAGACATCAATGTTTTGATTTAACACATCACTCAATAAGTCCGTAGGATAACTAAGAAAAACACATTTTTTTGGCGAAATTCGATTTTATTCATCAACATACATTCCTTCAAGAGTGATACAATCAGTCCAATGCCGTTCTAGCATTTCGATACCTTTTTTGTAAAACAATTCGACTTTGGCCTCAAAATAAGCTTCAGTTTCAGCGATCACCTCTTCATCCGAGCCAAATTTTTTTCCGGCGAGCATTTTTTCAGGTCTGCGAACAGGTAGTAGTCGCTGGGGCCAAATCTGGAGAAATTTGTAACCTGCCTGAACAGATCTGCACGGGTCGGAGTATTTTTGTGTAACAAGTTTACAATATACTGTAAAATGTTTGATAATGAATAATTTTAATAAACCTTAATTTAAAATTCACGAAGTAATTCAGTTATTAATTAAATTTTGTTGCACTGCATTTTATTTTAAAAGAGATTCTTTTTAGTAAATAATTGGTTCAAGATTAAAGTTTTTTATTTTGATCAAATATGATCAAATCTAACCACAGAAAGCTAACATCTTTAAGAGTAGAATTTTGATGCCAACTTTATATAGAAAATATCTTTTTAATACTCCTTTATGTATATTTGCGGGACACAAATAGTGTTCCACGTTTTTATTAATCTAACTATTATAATTTCTTATAGGAACAGCGTCTTATTTTATTAAGACAAGTTTTTGTCATCGAAGGCGATCTTTTTTTCTTTGGGTCTCCACGTCCGCCCTTAGAAATATGCCATGCCATTATCGTGAATAAGTCCGGACTTGGTGGCGCCTATTTGTTTTAGTTTGAGTTTGACCTACAAACAGATTTCGACTTACCCCCCCATTTCTCATAGCTCTACCCAAGGAATAGACCCCTAGTTATGTCGGAAGACTTAGTTGCACTGACGCCCAACGTCTAGGGCCAGATGTATAAAGAAAAAACGTTACACTGGCGCCCATGCGTGAGGCTAGCTGAGCCCAGTAGAAAAATTCGTTTCACTGGCGCCGGCAACGTGAGGCTTCGAAATTTGTTTGTTCAAAAATTATTTTGCCTCGAAATTTGTTTGTTCTAAAATTAGTTTGCTTCGAAATTTGTTTGTTCAAAAATTAGTTTGCTTCGAAATTTGTTTGTTCAAAAATTATTTTGCTTCGAAATTTGTTTGTTCAAAAATTATTTTGCTTCGAAATTTGTTTGTTCAAAAATTGTTTTGCTTCGAAATTTGTTTGCTCAAAGTTTATTTGACATTAAGATTTGTTTGTTTAAAAGTTTGGTTGAGACGTTAACCCCCATTCAGTCAATTAATTACCTTAGTCAAATTTATTTTTAACTTTCATCCAGTTTTGACCCAATATATTTTTTTTTGATATTGTTTTGGCAAAATTTTATTTTACCAAATACACTTTTTGACTTTTACCTTTAGTTGCCCGAATTTGTTTTGACAATTTTTGTAAGGTTCAAATTATTTAGATTTATCAGTTTGATTTCATTAAAATATTAGGCTATAGCAATCATGTCGGAAAAATTTCAAATTGTTTGTCTACTTAAAGAAGAACTGGAGTATGAACTGAAAATTAGAGGAGTAGTGAGTGAGAGACCAGTGTTAGAGAAAAGGAAAATTTTAGGAAGATTGTTAGATAAAGAAGCTGATAAGCCTGGAGTTTAATTCGCTTGAGTCAATAAAGAACATTTTTGTCCGAATTTGATGATAAGGCTACAGATTCTATTTTGAGGGTACATCGGTTTGAGCTGTCGTCGTAACATTTGAGAATTGCTCTTGTGCATAAGCACGTTTTTGATTTTGTTAGCAGATTTTTATTTAGATCGGCATTGCAACGCAATTTAGTCTAGGCGGAACTTGTCGTCGTGGTTGGTCGCTCAGCAGTATGTTAGTCTAGACGAGACTCAGGAAGAGTTGGTCGCTCAGCATTACGTTAGTCTAGACGAGACTCGCGGTGAGTTAGTCGCTCTAGAATTTTTGCATTATAATTTTTTTGAGTTGATGTAATTTTTGTATTGTTAGTCTAGGTGAGACTCGTACAGGGTTTGTCACTCTAGCAAATTTAGGCGTTGTGAAGCATTGTAGTTGTTTCGACAGTTCGGTTAGTAGTAGGGTGAGAGTGTACCTGAACACTGATTTTTTTGTTAGCTATCGTCGTGATTAGTTTTTTTATTGATGATTCAAAAGCAGAAAAATGGCTTTTAGTTGTTGGTGACTGGTTCTTCAAGTATTCGATTTTACAACCTTTGCGCAGTGCCACTGCACATTTGATAGAAAAGTTTTTAGAAGAAAAAGTGTTTCTTGTCTACGGAGTACCACAATTTGTTATTTGTGATAATGGTCCACAATTGATTGGACGTGTTTTTAAAGCTTTGTGTGCAAGGTACGAAATCCAAAAGATTTGGTACAATGCTGTTTATGCTCCTCAATGCAATTTTGTGGAAAGAATTAATAAGACAGTTGGTACTGCCATTCGTTCGTACGTAGAAGAACATGATACGTGGGATAGTGAGATATCAAAATTCAGTACGCAATTAATTCAGCAAAACACGAATCCACCAACTATTTTCCAAATTTTTTAGTCTTTGGTCGTCAGGTACCCTTAAGTGGAAAAGCTTATAGTGATAATTTTAAACCTGGTGAGGATGTAGATGTTGTTTCAAGTAGTAGACCTTCTTATGTTTTGGATCGTCAACCTTTGTTTGATATTTTTGGAAATGTCCGTGAAAATTTACATGTAGCTTATCAACGTTCGAGTAAACGCTACAATCTTAGAAGAAGAGACATTTCATTCCAAGTCGGAGAAAGCGTTTGGAGAACTAATAAGGTACTTTCAAGTGCTGGCGATAAATTCTCCGCCAAGTAAGTTCATTTTGTGTAAAGTTCGTAGAAAACATTCCAATTTAGTGTATGAATTAGAGAATGAGGATGGAACAAGAGCCGGAAAATGGCATGTTAAGGACTTGAAACCCGTTGAAGCATCATATCCAAATGAGAATGATGATCCTGACGATTAGTTCCAGTCTAGTCATTTCTTTGATTTTAAGCAAAACAATAGTTGTTTGCTTCGTTTTGTTCAGATTTTTGAATTAGTATCGTTTAACTAATACTAAATGGAGACTGCCCTTTGGTAACTCATTTTGTTTGAAAATTTTGTTTGATAATTGAAGCACGTGATTAAGAATTTTTGTAGTAGTTTTGTGGTGTGCATTAGAGTGCATACTGGTCGTTTTAGTCGCGCGTTATTTGAAGATGTCGTTAGAAGATGTCTTTGAAGGATATCTTTAGGATGTAGGAATAAGTTGACTATTTAAGTTGCTAGTCCTGATTTCTACACATTTAGGTAGAGAGAATATTGATTTATTCTTTCCCTTATTTCGGACCTTTCAGAAATTTTTTTTGTTTGATAAGGTCAGAGGTTTGCATGATGAACCTCACCATTTGATCCATCACTAATAAGATGCGTTGTTTGAAAATTAGTGATAGGATAATTAGTAGGGTGTAGGAGATTACAGCCCTAACTGGTTCGTTTTTGAATTCGAATTTTGTAAGTAACCTTTTGGTTAGGTTACCTTAGTTTTGATTATCACTTTGTGATAATAATATTTTGAATTCGATTTTTGTAAGTGGCCTGTTGGTTAGGTTACCTTAGTTTTGATTATCACTTTGCGATAATAATATTTTGTATTCGAATTTTTATTAATCTAACTGTTATAATTTCTTACAGGAACAGCGTCTTATTTTATTAAGACAAGTTTTTGTCATCGAATGCAATCTTTTTTTCTTTGGGTCTCCACGTCCGCCCTTAGAAATATGCCATGCCATTATCGTGAATAAGTCCGGACTTGGTGGCGCCTATTTGTTTTAGTTTGAGTTTGACCTACAAACAGATTTCGACTTACCCCCCCATTTCTCATAGCTCTACCCAAGGAATAGACACCTAGTTATGTCGGAAGACTTAGTTGCACTAACGCCCAACGTCTAGGGCCAGATGTATAAAGAAAAAACGTTACACTGGCACGTTTCAAGTTTAGTTCAAGTTAATCTAGATAATTTAGATCCGTGGTATGTCTCGTTGCGCGAGAAAATTTTGCTGAAACCTGAAGACTATCCACCGTAGAAAGTTGAAAAAGGTTTTGTATTTCAATTTCTACCTATCTTTTATCGAATATAGTAGAATGGAAGCATCTAGGTCGTAAGTCACAACGAGAAGAAGTAATTTGTTTATGCCATGATCCGGCTATTGCCGACCACTTTGTTTTTCTAAAACATTGGCACGATTACAAGAACATTTGTATTGGTACAAAATGAACATTATGTGTTAAAATTTTGTCGCAAATGTTTAACACGTGGTGCGTAGAAATCTTCGAGTTTGAGTCCTCCGGGTATGATGGGAAAAGAGAAGAAAGTGAAGTTTCCGTTTCAGATTATTACTCTGGATCTTATGGGCCCATTCCCTCGTTCCAAGGCAGGACTTAAATGGTTGCTGGTCGTTGAAGATTAGTTTTCGAAATTCGTCATATTGCAACCCTTACGAAACGCCAAAGCGCATCTTACAGTACGTTTTTTTAGAAAAAAAAGTTTTTTTACATATGGGATTCCGCAATTTATTATTTGTGATAATGGTCCGCAGTTATCTGGTAAAATTTTTAAGTCTTTGTGTGACAAATATGAAGTTTAAAAGATTTGGTACACAGCAGTTTATTCCCCCCAGTGTAATTTTGAAAAGGTTCAATACAACTGTTGGCACTGCTATCCGTTCGTATGTTGATGAGCATGACTCGTGGTATCTTGAGTTACCACATATCCAATACGCCATAAATTCTGATAAACATGAGTCTACTAGTAACTCCCCAAATTTTTTAGTTTTTGGACGACATGTTCCAGTAAGTGGTAAATTTTTGGTGATGGATTTACTCCTGAAGAAGACATAGAAGTTATATCTGATAGTTGCTTTTAATATGTTTTGGACCGTTTAGGTCTACTTAAAATATTTAAAGATGTTCGAGCGAAATTACATTTAGCGTATGAACGTTCGTATAGAAGATATAATTTAAGAAGGCGTGATATCTCTTTTAAGGTTGGTGATAGAGTGTGGAGAGTGAATAAAGTACTCTCTAGTGCTGGTGATAAGTTTACAGTTAAACTTGCTCCAAACTTTGTATTAAGTATCATGTCAAAAAAGTAAGCTTCAGGTGTTTTATGACGATATTGAAGGTAATGTTAGTATGTGATCAATTGTTAAGTCGGGTAGATGACATATTAAAGATTTGAAGCCCTGTTCTACTTTGGATCCTAATGATACTTCTGAAGAGTAAGTGATACTCCTGATGTCTTAGTTAGAAGTAGTAAACATTTTTCTTAATCTTCTTTGGGAGGTAAACCACTCATACTTTTTAAAATCATCTTTATTTACGTTCTGATCCATAACCTAGATCCATTGTCAAAATAATAAAAACTTCAAGTTTGACATTTATGACATAAATTGAAGGTGACTTTCTACTTTCTACTGTTTGTTCTAGTTAGAGCATATTTTTTTTTGGTGTTATAGAATATTTATTTTGTGATTTAAAGTTTTCACATTTAGTTGCAGTATTGAATGGATACTTGCAAGCTTTAGGTTTATATCTTTGGAAGATAGTTCATAAGCAACAACTTTTAGGTCATTTTTTTATATAGGTTTTCTTGTGAATCAATTTTTTGCTGTAATTTTTTACCTTAATGATGGTGAAGATGTTGTGTTGATTCTGGAAGTGTTTGTAGTAGAAGAGTGCATTAGAGTGCACGTATATTTTTTGCTTGCGTTTTATAAATATAGATATGTAATATTTTTTTGAAGGTTAAAAGCGATTCTTTTGCCGTTTATCGTACCTTCGTTAGAAAAAACGTTCTACAGTAGTTTTGTTTTATAAATAATAATTCTTAGATTGTCAATCAGCATATTTCCGTTAGATAAGCTGTTTCACAGTAGTTTAGTTTTATGTATATAAGTATATTTTGTTTATTCTTCTAGTTCAGCGTTGTTATGAAACAGATAGTAATGTGCGTTATCGATAAGGATACCTATTATTGGGTATAATTTTTTTTTGGTGTTTTTTTTGGTAATTCTGGTGAGATTCGGAAGGAACTGCTCGCCTATAGACAATTTTTAGGTCTGATGACTAAAGACCAATGTCTTTAGTATATATATCTATATATGAACGTAGTTCATTTTAGAGTTTACTGTATCCTATTTGGATATGAAGATTATATAATAATATAATGTATGAGTAATTTGCAGTGGTGCTTTGTAATTATGTAAATGGAATTCATTATACAGTTAGTATTAGTAGAATTATAAAAATATTGTAAATTTCTTTTGATATTAGTATCAATATCTATTGGTACAAGTTTGGCCAATTTCTTTATTTTATTTTTTTTTAGTATTTGTATAAATATTTTCGACTTGCACTTTTATTTCATTTTTCCTTTTATAATTTTTGAGTGTTGGACTTAACTATTTGACATTTCCCGATTCTATATTCCCAGTTATGACTCCTCACGGACGTGTGGTACGCGTAGATACCGTAGCACTCAAATTATTAATCTTTTGTGGTTATTACATTTTTGGCTTAATATATCCCTTTCAATTAATCTCTTAGAATTTTTTTAAAATTTTTTCGAAGCCAAGTCATACTTCGATTAAGCTTTATTTTTGTTTCTTTGTAAATTTAGCTTAATTGAATTCGTAAATTTTTTAAGAAGTAAAAATGAAAAAGTGTCGGTTTAGTTGGTTTAAGTTTTGTTGACTTCTCATTTTTTTTTAAAAGTAGCAGTGTAACGTTTTCTTTGTTTATGCAAGTAAGTATTGCATTTCGTGCCCTGTAAGTTGCCTGAATTTAGGCGCATATATCCCCGCAAACATGCTTGCTATCAAGCGCAGTCGTAGTCAGATGGACATGCGCATAAAAATAGAACGTGGAACATTCATTCTGGTATCCAAGATGTAGTGGTCAGACACGATTTTTAAGGAAAAGTAAAGTGGTGTGAATTTTGGGATTCCTCATGGCTAAAATGAAGCTTCAGTCATGGCAGTTACGTTTGGCGTGGTGTGACACCCATAGCGACAAGCTCTGGTAGAACATACTTCTAATCATATTTATAAGACGCAAGCAAACTATACACATATAATTTATGAATTGGAAAATCGACTAGGATCTTTATTTTAATTTCAATCATCACATCTCAGAATGTAACCTGTAGTTTTATTAAAACAAGCTCTCCTGAGTCTTAGTAAAAAATGGCTGACGCTTAATGCTTCATCAACAGGTGTTGAGTATTTTTTATTGTAACCTAATGAATGGAACTCTGATGAATACAGTTTTTTTTATGATCCGGAGGAATCACCACGAACGTAATGAACCTTTTGTTTGAAAAGCTGAACTAGCTAAACAATAAATACTTAATTACTGAACTAAGAACCTTGATTAATAAGTTTAAACAATATCTAGTTGAAACAAATGCTGTTTTCATTTTGTTGTAATTTAAATAATTTGGTAAAAGTTTTTATGCCCTCATATTCTATTATACAACGTTTGTTAAGAACACCACATTATTGAAACCACGTGCGTTATGATAAGATATAAGTTCATATGTTTGTTTGAAACAGGTGACAATTATGTCACTAAGCAATTTTTTCATTGAGATATTTGATGATATAGAGTTTAACATAAAGTAAATCCTTGTGAGCTAAATCCTAGATCTTAGATTACAAGCAATATAAATTGTGTATTTAGATTTTGAATAATACTTTTTTAAGGACAGGTCTACCCTGTTAGTAGTTGTGATTTTTGCTAACTGAATAATTTTTATTTAACATTCATTCTCATGATATAGTATTTACACTGTAACCTTTTTTTAAATTTTTTGTACATAGTTGAAAAGAAACAAAATTTTTCATTAGATACAAGTCAAAACTCTAAATCGTTTTATTTCCAACAGCTCAAAAAAAATGAAATAAATAGCCTCTCCAATTGGATTGAGATAAAAATAAGTCAAGAAATTGTTTTTTCATTTCTAAATTCAGGTAGATATTATTCCCCTAAGGTTTATCTGCGTCTGTCCTTGGGATGAATTTTTGTGTTGGTTTTATTGACGCAGTGGCGTCCTAGTTTATTCAAAGACAGGTTTAGTCTCAGAAAGAAACCCGCCCAGCGTATGCCTCCGCAGGAATAGACCCAGAGCTTAGACCGAGAGCATATTATCTTTTTTTGCAACATCAGTGTGGCCTCACTACATCCTCAATAAAGGCCAATCTCTGAGAACATGTTAGGCAAAGAAAAATATAAGATAGATAGATTTCAGTTCAACGGTTTAAATTCTACAATAGGAATCAAAAACCAGAGGAGAACTCTACTGAATATATAATCAGTTATAAAATAATTGGCAAAAATGTGTAATTTTGGTGATTTTTTTTATCAGTCATTGTGGGATAGATTAGTCTGTAGAGCTTCCAACATTAACAGTCAGAAGCGGCTACCAATGGGAAAAATAAACAATAGCATGTGCTATCGTAAAAAGCATGGAAGCAGCAGAATTACAAAGCCAATTACTGGTTAAGTCTGAAACCGTTAATAAAAATGAAGTGCAATGGAAGTCTAGTTCATCCTCAGTTTACAAGAAAAAAGGTCCAAGTCAATTACCATTTAGGACTTATAAGCAGGTAGCTACAAGAAGCTAATGTTTTCGATGCGGACGTCAACACAATCCTAACACATGTCAAGCTTTTACATGTGGTAAGATAGGCCATACATCACAAATGTGTAAAGTCGCAGAGAAATTCATAGCATGGGGGCAAATAGGCAGTTAAGAGCGGGTTAGACAGAGATAGAAGAAGTCGAAGAAGTTACAATTGGATAAGTGCATTGCCTCACAGCAAGGCCAGAGGCCATAAATAGTAATGGTAGTACAGCGGAAATCGTAAAATTTAATGTAAATGGTAAATTAGTATGTATGGAAGTAGATACGGGAGCATCTAGGTACATTTTAGGTGAGGTAAGTTATTTATAGATTGTAAGTTGTATAATGTAAAATGTAAGTTAAGTATGTTAAATGAAGATGCTTTGTCTGTGCTAAGGAGAGTAGATGTGATAGTAAGAAAAGATAGTAGAATAGAACTTTTAAAATTACTGGTTATTCAGTCAAAAAAGAATTTTGTACAGCTATTAGGTAGGGACTGGATGGACGCTTTATATCTAGATTGGAGGGCAATAGTAAATCAGAACGTAGAATGCTGAAATAATGAACAACATAGTTTACAAAATGCAGATGGGTTAAGTTATAAAATAAAAACAGACCAATCAAGCACCGTTTCAAAAGTCAAGCTCCGTGTAGCAGTGAAAGAGGGTATGTTGGGAAGGTGAATAAGGCCTATTGTAGAACGAATTCTTGGCTGATTATTTCTCCTTCTTGATAATTATCTGGGGACTGTACCAAATAAAATTTATAGCTGGTTTCTGAAATATAATTAAACACGCGGCACTTTGAGGGTATATTGATAATTAAAAACTTGAAACTATTTACAAAAGTTGTACATTTTAATAATTTTAAAGAAATTGAACAGCGCTACATTTTTGCTGCTTACAGTAAAGCGTCTGGGTCTGAACTGCCAAGAGCGCATCATAAAATTAAAGAGGGTGGTTGGTAACCAGAAACTTACGCTAGATGGCGAGGCCAGTATGATAACATACATAATTTAAAATAGTTAAAATTATTAGAGCAATATCCAACAGGGTCCTCAACCTATATTTTGTAAGCCATATGTACTACCTTTTTCTCTTGAAGCTAAAGTAAAGGCTGAAATTGAAAATATGTTTAAGTTAGATGTACTTGAGCCAGTGGTATCAAGTGAATGGGCTAGTCAGATAGTAGTAGTACCAAAGAAAGTGGTTTAATAAGGGTCTGTGTAGATTTTAAAGTATCGATCAATAAAGTTCTAGTCGTTAAACAATATCCGTTGTCCAATATAAATGATCTACTGTCCTCAATAGCAAGGGGAGAATTTTTTTTGTGATTGATTTATTAGATGAATATTAACAACTTAAGTTAGATGATGGGTCAAAAGAGTTACTAACAATAAACACTCATTTAGGTCTTTTTCGGTTCAAACCGTTAACGTATGGTTTGACTAGCGCACCATTTATCTTCCAAAAATTTATGGATAGCATTTTGTGTGATATTAAAGAAAAAAATTGTTTTCTAGACGATATTCTCATAAAAGGGTAAAGATATATTAGACTGTTATAACAATTTAGTCATCGTCCTTAGCAGGCTCAGAAAGTACAATGTAAAGGTTAATAATGCTAAGTGTAAATTTTTTATAGACAAATAGAATATTTAGGCTGCAAAATTAGTAAAGAAGGCATTGAACCAACTCATGATAAAATAAAAACTATTTTAAATGCATCTAGTCCTACAGATTTAAAACAGGCACGTGCCCTTCTCAATTTTTATAATAAATTTCTGCCTTCTAGTTCAACGGTTCTTTAACCCTTGTACAAAAGAAAAACATCGAGTTTGCGTGGTCAGCAGAATGTGAAATGGCATTTAAAATAAGTAAAAAAAGGTTGGTTAACAACTAGCTTTTGGTACATTATAACCCGAAGCTACCTATTGTATTGACATGTGACGCCAGCGCTTATGGTGTAGGAGCAGTTTTAAGCCACAGAATAGATAAAGTCGACAGACCAATTCTTTTTGCTTTTAGCACACTTTCAAAAGCAGAGTGTAATTATTCGCAAGTAGAAAAAGAAGCACTAGCAATCATTTTTGGGATAAAAATTTTGAATAAGTATTTATACCGGGGATCATTTATATTATTAACCGATCATCAACCGTAAAGTCATTTTCAGATCAGATAAAGGCATAGGAGCAGTGTCGGCTAATAGGTTGATTAGGTGGTCAGTATTTTTGTCAGTTTATGATTATAAAATTTAGTACAGGAAAGGTACTGATATTTCGAACACAGATACGTTATCACGATTGCCATTATAAGGAACACAAATGTTGATTATATTCATAGTTTTAATGAAAGTCAAGATTTTCCATTAACAGCAAGGGAAGTAGCTAGGGAACTAGGAAGGATCCGGTATTATTAAAAGCTTTCGATTTAACTAGTAGATGATGGCCAAATGTAGCGGGTATTAAAGAAAATGCGTATAAGTCCTTTATACCAATTCGTCAGCAGTTGTCCATAGAAAGAGATTGTTTAATGTAGCAAAATAAGGTCATAGTTCCAAAAAGTTTACGAGAGCAAGTATTAAAATTATTACATAAATCACACCTTGGGGTAGTGCGGTCTAGATGTTAGCTAGATCATTATGTTGGTGGCCAAATGTTATTCAAGATATTGAAAATTTCTTATCAGTGTGAGATATGTGATTATAATCAGCATTCAAAGAATAATTTTAGTTTAGTGCAGTGGCCAAGGCTCAATATGCTTTAGAGTTTAGAGCATGTTCATATTCAAAGTGGATAGATGTTCATGTAATGTCCAGTACCAATGCTGTTAGCACAATAGATAAGTTGAAGCAAACCTTTGCAGTCATTGGTCTACCTGTCAAATTAGTTTGTGACAATGGTCCACCAATTAATGGGATGGAGTTCAAGCAGTTTTGTAATATAAACGGCTTAATGTTAATTCATAGCCCCTCGTATCACCCACAGTCAAAAGGTGCTGTAGAAAGAGAGGTGCAAACTATTTAAGCTTATTTAGAAAAATCAGTAATGGACAAGAATAGATTACATGGTACTAGTACATTCAGTGTTAGAATGTCATATGTATTATTATCATACCGTGACACTCCTTCTACAGTAACTGGGTTTACGCCAGCGGAAATGTTGTTTAAGTGTAAGTCTAGAACTAGGTTAGATTTAATTAAACCAGCATACGGGACTTTGAAAGAGACACCTATAAAAAAGCTTACAAAGTATTATACTACCGACAAAGTGTATGTTAAGCTGCTAGTACAGAATAGTTGTAAATGGATATCTGGCGAAATTATGAAGCAGGTAGACGTGAATACTTACCTTGTGAAATGTAATGAACTTGTTCGGTTATGTCATGTACAAAAACTTAGGAAACGAATTGTAAATCAATTTGTGACAGGTATACCATTGATTCTCCGTGAAATTGGAAAATTCAGGCGACGTAGAGCTTGATAGCAATGACCCACAGAAGGAAATTGACCTCGCCCCTAAAGCTAATTTAGAAGAGGAAATGAGAGAGGTACCAAAAGATAATAGTATTATACCACGGCGATCCAATCGCCAGAGGAGGCACCTGTGCGCTTAGACGCAAGAGGGAAAAATAATGTTGTGTATTATTAGAACAATAGGGCAACCCTGTTGTAAAAATAAGAAAACACGCGTATTCGTGGCAACCCTGTGATGTTCGGGTTTTGTTCCAAGATCTCAGATGTGTAAAAAACTTGTATGTATTATTCCAAATAAAGCAATGTGTTCTGTCAGTTATTTGTGAATTAAGTGTTCACTTGGCTTAGGCCATAACAACTAT
This sequence comes from Platerodrilus igneus, assembly GCA_036346225.1. Taxonomy (NCBI): domain Eukaryota; kingdom Metazoa; phylum Arthropoda; class Insecta; order Coleoptera; family Lycidae; genus Platerodrilus; species Platerodrilus igneus. Next base: position 990,894 of record JARFIW010001107.1, read on the forward strand.
AAATCTATAAAGTAAAAATATTAGAACAATGACATCTAGAATAAAAATTAATGTAATTAATAAAGTTCCTTTATACTGTAGATTTTCTTATGCTTGTTGAATTAACATATATAACATATATTAACATATATAACAATTGTATAATTGTCAAAAGTACCTGTTGTTACGTCGTCATTGAACAATTTGGTAGTGGTTGACAATAAACACCAGTAGTGCGGGTATCCTACAGTTTTCAGTGAAACATTTTATACCGACAGTGGAAGTGTGTGAAGACACTTGTACTCGAACCGTTACAAAAGACGGTCGTGTGAGAAAATTTGGAAGCGACACCATCACCCGGACGTGCGTGTTTTTGGTTGTCCGCGAAGCTTTTGTGAGTGATTTTTATTGCCCACAGCGGCACAGGCTTTAAGGTATTTATACCCTTCATTAAGTAGTTTGATGTAGTTGTTTTTAGTTATTACATAACCGCCCCACTGCTATCGGTATTGCTACAAAAAGCAATTGATCCTTCCCTATAATTAGCATATCTATATCACCTCATTCACCCCACAACAATCCATTGGTCCTAATTCGATCCGAATTAACTAGTCCTATGTTTATACTCATGTCCTAAATTAAATACACTTTTGCATTCCAGCGAGCTTTTTAAACCCCATATTTAGCGGGTTAAAATATGTACAATATTAGCTACATACTTTCGTTAGACTAAATTAAATGAAAACAAATCCTTAATATAAAATTTGCTAATTTGCATTAAAAGCCATTGCGCGCTTTTAGTTTCACATACAACCTTTCAGTCGGTTTGCAGTAAAATATTGGACACATTTGCAGGGTAATAAAGTTGTAAAGCTGAAACCTTCTTGCAAATATGTTAAACCACATGTTTAAACGTTTCTGTAATCTTTTGATGGTA